>OX411544.1:74145182-74745182 GCA_948146395.1 Fragum whitleyi | reverse complement strand
ATCTATGTGGGGCGAAATAAGTGACATCACAATGCACTTTGCATAGCAATCACATGCAAAATGACAGGCTTTACGAAAATATGTCCTAGAAATTTCACATTTTGTCTCATAATTGCAATAAAGAAATAGATTAATCTTTTTTTTTTTGAGTAAGATCTATTTTTTATTCCATTTCGTGAACAACAAAAGCTATATTTTCACTCTTGGTTCTGCCACTCGTGAAAATATAGTTTTTTTTTGTTCAATCAATGAATATAAATGGATCTTACACTGAAACAAAGGATTATCCGCTATATCTCTATTTTCTTGTTTGAGGGGACAATTGGTAATTTATCAAAATAGACCTCGGGAATAATATGGGCGCAGCAATGAAACTACAGCGTCATTTGGCATGTGGGTTTACATGACCTCACAATTATCAACTATTCCCCTAAGGACGACATTGCATAAAACAATATCAATAAAAGGATAAAAGCAGGCATATTTTAATTTGATAACAAAACACAGTGTTTTACTGCGTTTTGTCATCAAATTATAATATGCCCAAAAGATCCCTACAGACTATCAGAGAATTAACAAAATGAGATTTTCTTCAAATGTATTAAATAACAGAAGAATTACCAGAAGTACCTAAAAATGTACAAAATAACAACACCAAGGTACTTTCCAGTGTACAGAAAAATACCAGCAATGTTCAGAATGAAGAAGGGATTGATGACCAGATTGAGGATCAACATTTCTTTTTAGACATTTTATTCCCATTTGACTTAAAAAGTACAAAATAAAACAAATAAATAGATAAATAAGAAAAATAAAAAATGAGGGTTTTACCTTTGAACCTGGTACAATTACATAAAAGTTGACTGACTACCACTGGGTGTTATATTTTACATCAATTTTCTTTAAGGCAAAGTTATCTAGATATTGTCTACATTTAAAAAAAAAATTAGCGTGTCCTAGCAAGTTTACTTACTAAATAATGTATACAAAATTCTGATCAAGCGACAAATTATTTGTCTTTTATTAAAGAAAGAAAAAGACAATCCAATTTAAATACCAAAGTGATAAGAATATTCCAGCAGAATATATGGGTTGTTCTATAGATAGATTTTGGATGAATGTTTAATTTGCCGAATATAGTTATGTGAAAATTGTTTTTCCTTGGAAATGGGAATGTTACATTTACAATGTTTGATATTTCATGTTAGCCAATTTCTCTTCATTTAATCAGAGGTGTGGACACGAGCTTTTCCACTTGCATGGAAAGTACACTTTTCTAGGATACTTGTCTATGGACAAGTTAATACCAGAGCAAATTCTGGAACAGGACTTAAAAGATCTAGGACAAAAGTCATCCTAATGTTTGTATAAAAAGGTAGAAAACATTATCTTTAATGAAGAAAATGCTGAGATACAGCATTTTCTTCATTAGAAACAATATTTTCTCAATATTTACCATTCCATTTTTTTGCGGACGAGAACATTGTGATCCATTGTTGTATACCTATGTGAGATAGCAGCAGGAGGCTAGGAAAGGATGTTATGGTTGTACTGGTGAGAGAAATTCCAGGAATTCATTGTTAGGTGCTCCAGTTGCAGCGATATAACTGAAAAAATGTTAAAAGTGGCGTTAAACTCCATTCAATCAATCAACATTGTAATCCAGGACAAGTGAGAAATTGAATTTTACTTGTCCGTGGACAAGTGGATAAAATTCCACACCCCTGTTTATTGTCCTGACAGGTGCTTGCAATCAATAGGGGGGAGAGCCACAAGATATTGAGTGTGAAGGTCATCTTTCAACCGTTCTTGTTTGAGACGATCAAACATGTGGCTCGTAATCGATGGATGCACAACGGTATGAACTGGTTGTCTAACAAGATGATAGAGGACAGTATAGGGGATGCAATCAACAGGATGATAGAACCACAGCTGTGTAGGCTCGTCAGGTTTGTTCCGAAAAATTTGGTTTTCTTTAATTTTTTTTGGTGGTTTATTGGGAAATAATGGTAGATTATCACTTGATAATCTCACCGCAAAAGCAGCGAAATTATCAAAAACTTATACCCTGCTTTTGTTCATTTCACCCTATCTGATGTTATCTATGGGGTGCAAAATAAGTGACATCACAATGAACGTTGCATAGCAATTACGTGCAAAATGACGCTCTTTACGAAAATATCACAAATTTCACATTTCGTCTCATTTTTGCATATAAGAAATAGAATAATTGTTTGTTTTTGAGTAAGATCAATAAATATTTTAATTTCTTGAACAACAAAAACTATATTTTCGTGTAAATATAGCTTTTGTTGTTCACTCAATGAGATATTAATCAATCTTACACTGAAACAAAGTGTTATCTTCTATATCTTAGATCTTTACCCACTACTAGACTTCTTCAACATTTTAAATTGGTCCAATTTCAAAGGAGACAAATGCAGGGAAGAAACATTGTGAGCATCAAAGAAATTGCTTGTAACAAGCAATTTCTTCATTTTCCACAATGTTTTCTTCTGCTTCTTTTGTCATGGTCTGGGTAAAGTTTTGTATAAAATTTATTAAATTTTAAAAAATATTGATTTAATGGGTGAGTGCAAAACTCAACTAAGTATCTATGCAATATATGAAGAGAGGATATGGTCATGAATTTCCAGATTTATAAAGCAGTTGTCTGAATTTGAATAGATTAAGACTAGGTTATTTGGATGACAAAATTGCACAAACGTTATATTTTAAGAACACAATTGCAATATTCTATTTATACATGTATTAGAACAGTGTAGGGGATGCCATTAAATTACTGATATAACCTAAGCTTTGTAGACTCATCTGGCAGGGATCGACACTAACACCAGTCCTCAGGCCCAAGACCTGACGATTTTAGAGAGGACTGGTAGATGTTACCATGCTGCTGGTCCTTCAGGCCTGTAGTTAATGGCAGTGATAAGTATTTCAAATTTGCCCAGTTTTGAAAAATAACTGCCTTATTAAAACTAGAATTTGCATTACAAAATAAAAAAAAAAAAATGTAGAAAAAGAAGAAATTGCTTGACACAATGTTTTCCTTGTAATTTATCCCTTAAATTGCTAAAAATCACAGTTGGATTATCATGTAGGACCTGTTTTTATCAGGGAGGACCTTTAATATTTGGGGCTAACGGGTCCTTCAGGCCGATGGCAAAAAGTAGTTAGTGTCAAACCCTGTCGCCAGCTTTATGATAGAATTTAAACTGGGTGCATCCTTAAGGCTCTATACCTACCATATCCTCTATTATTTTCACTGTGGAATGATGTCCAAATTATGTTATTTTACAACCTACAGTGTAAGGATGAAACAGCCTGTTTAATATTTTTGATATTACACTAGATTCTAGTGTAATTACTATGCAAATGAGCCATAGGTGCATAGCAACACTAATTTGTTACCCTGAAAATGACATCAGAAAAGAATGTGATAACATCATTAAACAAACATCATTTCATGTCTTGGGGAATAATTTAAATTTACTCCATTTATTGCAATAATTTGGGTCAAATTATAAATAGAATATCAAATTTGTGTTATTCAAATTGAATGAAATAAAAATTATTAAATTTGGTATCTATGGTAGAATAAGATAAAAACAAGGCTTGGTCAGCCTGCTCAAGGTGAGCTTTTGTGATCACCTTTTGCCCGTCATCAATTGGAATTCGTCATCAAAAAATTCTTTAAGCATCTTCTCCTCAGTAACCAATGGGCTGAATTTCAACCAAACTTGGCAGATATGTTCCTTGGGTGACAATTCTCAAAAGTTGATTGTGAAATTGTGATTAACCCCCAAATTCGGGCGTGTCAGGGCAGGGAGTTTTTACAATTTTAAATCTTTAAATTATCCTAACCTCCAAACCAATCTGGCAAATTCAATTGATTTTTGCACGAATATTCCTATCTTCTTAAAATCAGGTTGATGAAAATCTACTTAGCACTTAAAAATAGTTGTTGTGTGGTGGGACCTTTTGGCACTATGAAATCTGTAAATAACATCACCTCCTTAACCATAAGATTGTTTTCAATGAAACTTTGCCAGAATTATACTTTGACCCTTTTCAATTTTTTTAAGACATACTGATTGGATCATAAAAAATGGGCTCTATTTTTTCTTTGAACTCTTGAAATTATGTCTGCTTAACCTCAAGGCAAATTTGAATAAAACCTTGCCAGAATGCTACTTGGGCGACATCTACTAGACTAATAAAATTCAGCTGAGCGGTTTAGAGCAATTCTGGCCCTCTTGTTATAAATTTGATATTTCTTAACTGCTTATTTAATATCCTCTCTTTGTAGGTCTAATTTGACCAAGATGGCAGAGAAAGCATCTATAGAAGTATTTGCCAGTAATCTAAAGAACTTGCTGTTGACTGCACCATTAAAAGGGAACATGATACTGGCCATAGATCCAGGGTTTACTAATGGTTGTAAAACTGCTGTGGTCACTAAAACAGGTATAGAAATTATGCTGCCAAATCAATAAATCAGTCGCAATTAGGTTTTACAGTGTCTGTCTGTCTCATTAAGGTAGTGGGAACCGTAATGGTTCCGCAACATTTTGGACCATATGTTCTTTCACAATGTTAACTGAGGTTTCCGAATGAAGTTCATTAGGAAACCTTGGTTAACACTGTTAAACTTCATTACTCCTGAACTATTATGGGACCACTTCCTTAAAACACATCATTGAAGGTCATGTTCAAGGTCATCTGAAGTGGTAAAGGTATAATTTTAAGTTCATCGGGGGAGGGATGAGGGAAGATGCAATTTTGGTGGCATAAGTGTTCCATCAACACATTTTATTGTTAGATTCTTATTTAATCTAGGGCCTGGGTTCTATCCCAGACAGTAGCACTCATTCTTTCCGACTATTTGTCTCTCATCAATGGGTTGATAATTGTAGACCTAAGTGAGATAGCAGCTGGAGGCTAGGTAAGGATGTGGTGGTTGTACTGGTGAGGGTTACCAGGAAACCATTGTTAAGTGCTCCAGCCGCAGCGATATAACTGAAAAAAATGTTGAAAGCAGCCTTAAACTCCATTAATTCAATCAATCAACTTATTTAACCTATTTTTGCTTCACATGAATAGTATGAAAAAAATATAGTTGCTTTTAATGGACCTGAGACTTACCTTTATTGAAAATTTGTTAAAATATCAAAAATCTCTCTTAATTTATCACTGTACAAAATGCATATTACATCCGAGGTAATAAAACTCTTCTCAGGCTCAACTGAGAATTTGCTCAAATTTTAAATTCAAATAAATGTATGAAAATAAAAGATTATATTTATTAGTTGTTATTTATAACAACTTATTGATATTATCTTTATATTAAAATGTAAAAAAGAGTTTTATAACAGAACTGAAATTTGAGAAAATTTTGAATTGAGAATGAGAAAAGTTTTATAACCTCGGGCCCAGATATAGTTAGTGATTTATCCTTGTGATAGCACTTGTCATTCAGAGTAGGGATAAATTAGAGGGTGAATGTCCGATCAATTTAACCCAACCAGAATTGCCCAGTATTGTGGAAGCCATTAATCCTTATCTTGCTGAATTTAAATTTTGTTTCAATCAAATTACCAATTATTCTTGGAACATTTCAACAAGTCTGGCTTGACTTTTGCAACAATTATTTTGTAGAAAGTGTGTAGTGTAGGCTAGGATCAGACTGCATGTTTGTGCAGGTTGATCTTAGCCTACACTGTCTGCCAAAGCTTTGGATCTAATAGGAATTTATTGTGAACAGCATGCAAAGGGCCAGTGAGTCAAAGAGAAGTTAATTTGTATGGTTTGTTTACCTAATTTTAACTCTTGTCATGCTGAACCCGGAATATTACTGCATAGGAAGGAGCTATAGACCAACATCAGCCTGCACATATGTGCAGTCTGATGTTAGTCTACACCACCTGTTTCTTACTTGCAAACCAGAATTATCGATAATTTTTGTTTTTCAAAAAAAATTGACCTACAGTTTGTACTTTCAGTGCTTTTTGCCCTTTGATTTTTATGAAAAATTTAGCCAAAATTTATTCAGCATGACAAGGGTTAATCAGACTAACAATTCCGAAGGTTTGTTTTGTCAAGATATAAAAGTCACACATAATTGATTGAGTATTTTATTTCAGGTCAAGTTGCAGCAACTGGAATCATATATATGCATGACAGAAATTCCAACAAAACTGTAGAAAAGAATAAGCTGAGAGAGTTGCTGGATAAATTCAAGTTAGTTTCTATTTTAACCTTGAAATTGAAATGTAAAAAATAATATTTTTACAACCTATATCCATAATAGCCTTTGTGATGGCTCCAAAGATTGTTTTGACACTGTATGTGTGATTAATCAGCTATAACAGGATTGATCAGCTGTATTAGCAAAGTTTTTTAAGATTAGGGGGAAGGCAACATTTTAAACCGTTTGTTAGAATGATTGCCTTGATAAATTGTCAGACAAGTTCAACAAGGGTAAAAAACTAGTAATGAAGTAAAATCGTAGAAAACTTTGTAAACACGCTAGATGCACTGTTTTGAGCCCAATCAACCTGGATATTGGTCAGATTGATTGTCTGGAATTATTCAGAGACAACTGCCAAGATTGCTGTATGCAAACCATTACAGATCATTAGGTCTAATCCTATCTGACTTCAAGAAACACCTCTCTGATCCTTTCCTCTGAATGCAAGCACTTTAATCTTTTACCAGACTGAACTAAATTTCATCAGGCTGGAAAGAAGAAGATGTGCATGTGGTCAGATTTTGTGGCCAGTCCATCCTGTATCTTGTACATAGTAATCAAAACAACATGATTTTTTCAGACATGAAAACTTGTTTAGACTGTAAATGCCACATTTTTAGCCTTATTTACCATGTAAATCAATCAAAATGATTGTCTTAATAAAATCTTGCGCCAGTTTGAGATTAGGTCACTAGAGGTAAAAAAAATGGCTACTGGATAAAATTTTAGAAAAAAAGCTTCTGCATACCATTATGGCCACAATTTCGCAAAATGAATCTGAAAATGTTACAGTATGATCAAAATTATTATGATTTGATCCAGTGCATGAAATTTCCAGCAATTTTAAATGTGCGCTAAGCAAAGACTCTGGTCAGACTGTGCATCTGAGCAGTCTGACCAGAGTCTTTACTATGCGATTTGGGGATAAAAAAGGTCTCAAAGTATCTGTAGACAATTATGCAATCTTTTAATTACACAATGTTACTGTCTGGGCTGCTAATGTTTACACCTCATACATGTTTAAAAATTGCTGGAAATGTCAGGCACAGGCTCATTTAACATTGAGCTTTGTAATTGTGTCTATCATCTTTATTTAGGGCTTGTACTAAAGAGTTTTAAAGCTTTTAACTAATTCAAGCTTTAAAGGGCCTTTATAGCCCTCTTGTTTTTGGAACTCTGACAAAGTCTGAGGAAGTCTTAAAACTTTTATGTCTACATTGAATTTGAATTGCAGTAAAAATGGGCATTACTACTTTACAGTAAATCAAAGCATCTATTACCAGTGCTCGTGTTTGCCCCCAAATCAGGATTTTGACGCCCAAAAAATCCCATTTGACCCTCAAACATTTCCAGTAGGGGTCATTTAGACCTACTGAATTTCTAGTAGTGCAACTTAGGCAATATCAAAGATTAAATAGATCAATTGCTTTCTTCATTCTTTTACAAAAAATCAATTTTAATGAAACAACATAAACAATAAAGTGTGTCCACTCTTAATTGTTTATGTTGTTTCAGTTATATAGATTACTTTAAAGACAGATAGGTTTCCATGTTATGCTCTTTTTTTACCCCTACAAAAGCAGTTTTAACCCCCAGAATTTTATGGTCAAGGGGTCAAACACTCCCAAATTTAAATTGCTAGCACAATCCCTGTATTACTGAACAGTTATATTAAAGCATCTTACAGGAAAATTCTTTGAGTTTTATCATTTAGATAACTGTACAGGTTTGTTAAATCAAAAGATATTCGACTGGGAAAACATGACAGTTAATAGGGAAATGTTGGTTATCCATTGAAAGGATGAAAAAGAAAAGAATAATATTTAGAGGATAATGAATGAGTGGTCATTGAATACCCAATGTATTAACCATGTCTTCTATAAACAGATAAAAACGTTTTTATCTGTTTTAGATGATGAATTTAAAAAGTTCTGTATTTTATGAACAGAAATTTGATATTAAATATGGCCTGAGCATTTGCGATAAATAAAGGATATTAAAGAATTTCATCAATTCAAGTTATTCCGAGAAACATATAGCCCTGTTCGCAAAGACGTTGGCAAATGCATGATAACGTCACAAAATATTAATGATGCTATACTTCTTTTAGCTCATTTTCATAATTTTTCCACCATTTTAATAACACCTGTGTAATGGTTTGAAGGGAGGTAAGTTGCAGTGGATATGCAAATGAGAAATACCTGCCCGAAGATATATGGTTAGTGATGACATATAGGTTGTGGATCCATTTCTCTGCTTGGATTACGTCTGTCTATCTGCTGGGTTCTGGTGGCAGCGGTGGGATGATGACAACTGCCAGACCGGGGATGCCTTACCCACGGGTCTCCCAGGCCAAGACTCGGGACGAGTCTTCTCAAAGGGGAGAGTAATGTAACGGTTAAAAGGGGGGTAAGTTACAGTAGATATGCAAATGAGAGATACCTGCATGTTAATAATTACATACATATACAGAGTCAACCCATTTCGATGGCTCAGCGTGAAACAGTTGTAACTGCCTATAAATGTATAGGCAGTTACAACTGTTTCATGCTGAGCCATCGATTTAGGATTGAGGATCCTTTTCTCTGAATGGATCATATCTGTCTATTTGCTCGGTTCGCTACAATATTATGATAATTATTATTATGATTGTAGATGTGAAGTCGTTGCCATTGGTAATGGTGTTGCCTGTAGAGAAACAGAATCTTTTGTGTCAGACCTGATCAAAAATGATTTTCCTCACCTGAAGTATTGGTAAGAATGAGAGTTACAAAACTGAAGTTGTTTGTTTTAACCTCTTTTAAAACTTTTTATTATTTATCTGAAAATTTTTGATAAAAATGTAAATAAAGTGACTCCCAAATTAACTTACAGGGGTATAGAGGCTAGGGTATCTAGAGGACAAAGCAAATTTTATCATTTAGATTTCGATCTTCGCCTTTGTTTTTCTTCATGAGTTCGACTGATCTTGTGAAATATTTAATGCAAATATTTAAAAAACAAATCATATCAGTAATTAGACCAGGTAATTCAAAAGTGAACATACATTAAGGTAGTTTTCAACTTTCTAGATTCGAAAAACTGAGAAAAAAAAAGCAAAAGATTTTTCATGTAAGAAACAGGTAAGTAAATTATAGCTGGGTTGTTTTGCAGAAAAAACAACATTGGTGTTGATGTTGTTGGCATGTAAAAACTTACATTTTGAAGTAATTAATCTGAAACTAGGCATTCTTCTTTGCTTTCAAAAGAGCAGCCTGTAATATCAAGGGGGTAACTCTAGAAGCATTTGGTTGGAATTTTCCACTTTTATGATATATTTTTTTTCCATTATCTAGCACACAACAGACAACATTCAGAACACCACTCGGCCAATCTCACGATTAACTTCCGATATACATAGACAGACTATTTTTCCAAATTTCGTGAAAACCCTGGAAAAACTTGATGACTTCAGTTAAACTAGCGTAAGCCCTCGAAACTTTGAGTGAAAACATTCGACGTCACCAACGCTACTCTTTTAAGACACTGACCTGAAACCATCATATCCTTATATCAATATCTTGAGATTGTTAGATAACGGCTGAAAATCTTAATTTTTGGTAATGATTTGTCATTCTTAAAATTAAGATTTTCCAGCCGTTATATAATTAAATAATAATAATCTAAAGATAGCGCCGGTTGTTTCCGCGCTAGTTTTTCTTACACTGTATCTGCCTAACAAAATGCACAATTTCTTTACATACCCATCCACCTTTCATATATCCGAGGTCTGTTGCAGTTTATGGAAATGTGATGTTTCAAATGAACAGACAAGTGTAAGCGCGCATTATCAATGTTCTTGTTACCACCTACAAGAAGGTTCTGTCCTGTATTACCGGTACCATATTTTTATTTCAGTATTGTATCTGAAAGTGGTGCATCTATCTACAGTGTGTCAGACATGGCCAAGAAAGAGCTTCCCAAATTAGATCCTTCTTTAAGGGGTGCAGGTACCAAGACTTAGTACTAATATTATAGGGATGAGTGTATTTTTCACTGTGTTTATTGAAGTATAAAGTACAACTGCCTTAGCACAAGGTAAATAAAGTCTGTCAATCTTCCATCCATCTGTCTGTCTGTCAACAATTTCTTTAAACATCTTATGAAAAAAATCTTCTCCTAAACCTCTTGGCCCACCAAGCTGAAATTTGGCAGGGATGTTCCTTGGCTGAAGCTCTTCAAAATTGTTAAAAGAATGCAATTTTTTATAAAACTCTGGTTTCAATGGTAATGGAAAGGTTGAAAAATGGCCAAAAATTGCAGAAAATATTAGAAAAAATTCTTCTCTTACTAAACCACAAGGCCAATCAAGCTGAAACTTGGCAGGGATATTCCTTGGGTGAAGTTCTTCAAAAGTTGTTTTAAAGAATCTTATTTCAGTAAAAACTTAGAGAAAGCCTGAAAAAGACTGAAAATTGTGGAAAATCTTAGAAAAAAATCATCTTCTTCTTAACCGATGAGCCAATGAAGTTGAAACTTTGTAGGAATGTTTCTATGGTGAATCTCTACCAAAGTTGTTAAAAGAACTTAAATCAGTCAAAAATTCTGGTTTCCATTGTAACAGAAATGACAAAAAATTGCCAAAAATCTTAGAAAAGTTTAATATTCTCCTAAATTATTGGACCAATCTATTTTAAACTTGGCATGGATGTACTTAAGGTGTAGGTCTACTTAAGTTGCTAAAAGAAATCAATTCCATCAATAACTTTGGTTGCCATGGTAACAGAAAGGTTGAAAATTTACGAACATTTAAAAAAATCAAATTGCAGTAAGACGAAATTAAAGTCTGTTTCCTTTCGAAACCACTGTTCATCAAACAATCTCCTGTTTTTATAACATGGTCAACAAGTTATGAGTTGACTAACTCAGGTGAGCAATATGGGACCATCATGGTCCTCTTGTATACTGAAATATCCTCAATCCTTTTTCTACAATATTTGTATATCCTCAAAAATAGTAACTAGTGCATTCCTGCATTAAATTAAGTGACTTCTTGAGTTTGCCATGCAATGACAGTATAACCAAAAGTGACAGCGCATTCCATAAAGCAATTCTTCCGGCACATTTCTGGGCTTTGAGCTAGTTTTAGAGAAATAATAGGAATTGTTTTTGCAATTTCTGTTTGAATAAATACATTAGTCTTTTTTTTTACCTAATCATAGAGTCAATTTATGTTGATTTCTGGTGTTAACATTTGCGGAGACCTTTAAAATTATTAAACACCTGAGTGTGAACCACTTGCGCGTTTAACCATTTTTTCGGGTCACTGCCAATGTTAACGCCCTCAAAAGCTTGAATTAGCCCAAAAATTGCTGACAGATCTACATTTATTTGAAACCTACTTATTTCACAGTATCAATTGGCAGAAGATTGTTGGATCCCTTGGCAGAGTATGTAAAACTGGACCCTAAACATCTTGGTGTAGGCCAGTATCAGGTAAATTCATATTCTTTCACTACAAATTTTAACCCCTGTTGAATTTAATTTCTGTTGTAAAAATTGCTTATGTTGGTTAATCTATAGGCTAAGATCTGTATTGTATGGACAATAATCATCAGGGCCCAAGGTTATAAAACTTTTCTCAGGCTCAACTGAGAATTTTCTCAAATAGTACATTTAAATGAATTAATGAAAATAAAAGATAATATTAATTAGTTGTTATTTATAACAACTTATTAATATTATCTTTTATGTTAATCCATTTAAATGAATATCAAAACAGAATTACGGCTTTAATCTCAAATTGAAATGTGAGAAAATTTTTAATTGAAAATGAGAAAAGTTTTGTAACCTCGTGCCCAGACTGCATGTTTGTTCAGGCTGATCTTTGGTTTTGCAGTCTGCTAAAGCTTTGTATACAGCAGAAATATGAGACTGCATGATAATTCCAACAATTTGACATGTGCACACAGTAAAGCCTCTCGCCAGCCTTTGCATAACAATTCAAACAATTTGACATGTGAGCACAGTAAAGCCTCTCACCAGCCTGTGCATTCGCACAGTCTGACTTAAGTCTTTGCTAAACGCTCTGTGGATAGATAGAGTCTCAAATACACCTCAAAGTGCCAGAAATATTGTTATTGTATTATGTGGTTGTTATTGTTATGCTGCACAATGTCCCACCAATGGGGACTTTTGAATTTGTTGGAAATGTCACGCACAGGCTCATATGTTTTGAAAAGCATGGGAAGGGTCAAAAGTGTAGAATTTCTAAAAAAGTGTTAAAAAAGTGAAAAAAAATCACCTACAAGTTTTAAGTTAAAGGTAACCTCTCATAGGTCTTAAATAAAAGTAACCTCTCATTCAGCCATGATGAAGATTTGCTTATTTAAACTAAGTGTATGGAAATGTTGTGATCATGAAACAAACCTGTATGAAATGTTTTCCTGAAATATTTTTTTGTTTTCTGGTAATTAAGTTTCAATATCACCATCATTCTATTTGAAAAATGATATTGCAAACGTAAAATCAAGAGTTTAGTTGGTATTTGTCTTGTCGAAATTGGCAATACAATGGAAGTACATCATAACATGCAAGAATCATTTTACAAATTTTCTGTATTTACAGTATGACATGCAAGAATATTGTATAATTACAGCATGACATGCCAGAGTCAAATGCAAGTTTTCTGTAATTACAGCATGACATGCCAGAATCAAATCACATGTTTTCTGTAATTACAGCATGATATGCCAGAATCAAATTACATGTTTTCTGTAATTACAGCATGACATGCCAGAATCAAATTACACATTTTCTGTAATTACAGCTTGATATGCTAGAATCAAATTATACATTTTCTGTAATTACAGCTTGATATGCCAGAAACAAATTACACATTTTCTGTAATTACAGCATGATATGCCAGAGAAGCAACTGAAGACATCTCTAGATTCTACAGTTGAGGAATGTGTCAGTTTTGTTGGTGTGGATATAAACACGTGTTCAGAGTGTATTCTAAGGTATACTTAACCTTAGTCTGATTAATAAAAAAATGAATTAGTGAAATTGAATTCAAATCAAAATGTTGAATGTACTGGATGTACATCCAAGGCTGATTGTTAGATTGGCAGAGTGGCTTAGGTATATTCAATTCTTGTGGTTGTGCTGATGTTAGAAATTCAGAAATATGGTTAGGTTCACCACCAGGGATAAAACAAGTGGTGAAAAACACTACACGAATGTTTTTGTCTGCAACTTCAAAAATTGTTTAAAATCACTTGCCCTTTCTCAAGTCAAAATCAGTTGTAATTGAAATATCCAGGGTTCATGTATTAGATGGGACATTTTATCTATATAGACATAATTATCAATTTGATTATGTGTAATTGGAAAAGGCAACCACTTGTAACAAGTCCCATTCCTGGCAATTTTAGGATATCCTAATTTTATTCAGGTTTCACTGTCCAATCACATATTCTAACCTTCTTTTTCAGTCGTATTGCTGGTCTGTCAGTAGCCAAAGCCAAAAAGGTTATTGAATATCGTGAGAGTATTGGTATGTTTATAAACAGAGAACAGTTACTGGGTGTGAAGGGTCTTGGAGCCAAAACCTATGAACAAGCAGCAGGATTTGTGAGAATACATCCTAACAGTGGGCTTCCTAACAAGTAAATACTTTAAATACTTTGTCTCTTGACTCATTAGCTCGCTGTTTTCTGAGAAAACCTGAGGTAATGTGATCACCTTGGCGTCATTCGTATTAGTTTTGGCATAGGAGTTACAAACTTTAACCGTGTTAAAATCTCTGTTGTTATTGAAGATGTCTTCATGAAACTTGGCATGTGTGTTCACCATCAAAATAGCTTACTAGACTATCAAGGAAGAAAACTCTGGAAGCATTTTTGTAAGAGTTATGCCCCTTTTTGGACATAAATTTTTTGCATTATCCAGCACCTGCAGCAAAGCCTTGCATCTGTAAGTGGTGCTCTAGTTAAATTATATATTAGCAGATCTAGGAGGTAACTTAGCTTACAAAATAGGGGGTTAGAGCAAAACTATTGTTAGTGCCTATAATTACATTCATAGGCACTTACAGTAGTTTTGCAATGACCCCTTCATATTAAAATATTTCAACAGTTCTTACCCTCATTGTGATGCTCATTTGAGTTGTCTTGGTGAGACAAATTAATTAAGATAGTAAGAGAGTATTTGTTGATTTCACGAAGGAATGAAACTTCAGTCCAATCAAACTGTTTAAAATATGTCCATGAAATCAAAAAATATGTTCATACATTTCAATAGTGTGAAAAATGAAATTATGTTTCATACCATAATGAATTAGATTTGTAATACTTCTACTTTGTTTAGAAGTTTACAAAATAGGTATGTACTGTTCTTAAGATTCTTTTCATTGAGTGATGAAGTCATTTTTCAGCCAATCAGAATCCACTTATTTTAATGGACATAAATAAGATTGAAAATATATTTGAGTATCAATATCATAGAGTTTCTTTTCAAAACTTAGGACAAATGTTCGCTATCAAAACACTTTAGAGCAACCTTTACTATCAAAGGGGATAACTCTAGATACATTTTGAGAGAACTATGTCGGTTTTTATCCACTATCGAGCACACAAGATTCAAGCATAGGCATCCGTTGGTGGTTTGCTTGTTTGATAAAAAATATATGTCTGTTTTGACACACAATTTTATGAATATGGTGTTACCAACTTTGCGTCTTGTATGTTAAGTAATGTCATTTCATTCAATCTTGAATTTTATCAGGACCAAATATTGCTTTCGTTAAAGGTCATATAGGAGCATATCCTGCCCTGCATTCATGATGTCAGAATTTTGCAAACTGTTTGCAAATTATTCCCCTTTTTTGCATGCAAGTGTACATTGTATAATTAGCAAACAGTTTGCTCCATTTTTTCTTTCTGAACACATGGATTGTCTTGGGAAAAAAGTTTTTTGTTGTTTTCAGAAAGAGAGAAAAGTTGGAAGAGGAAGAACCCATTCAGAAAAAGAAGAGAAAAACTGCCAAATCTAAACAACAGGGAGAAATGAAATATAACCCTCTAGATGCAACTTGGATTCATCCAGAATCTTATGAATTAACTAACAAGTAAGAATGAAAATTATGTTGATCATTCAAATGTTTTTTACAAAGGAGAATTAGGTATCTACACAATATTGGTGCTTAATGCTGTCTAGACCTTAAAATGATGGATTCCCACTGTAAATTTAATATAATATCTGTAGGTCAATTTTTATTTGAAAAACTAAATCTATTGACAATTCTGGTTTGAAAATGAGAAACAGGTGGTGTAGACTAACATCAGACTGCACATATGTGCATGCTGATATTAGTCTATAGCTCCTGCATAAGCAGGAATGTTCAGGGTTCAGCATGACAAGGTTTAAGACCAGAGGTATAATACTGACCTCTGATAAACAGTTAATTTGAGAAAACAATTCTAGGCTTTTGTCAAAATGTCTGACAAATTGTTGATGAGTGGTTGGTTGTTAGAATGTATTTCCAAAATTGATTCAAGAAAGCACTGACATTTAACCCTTATCCTGCTGGATTGAAATATTATTTAAAAAAATCCAAACGTTATATTTGGTAGATTTAAATGGGTATATCAGTCAAGTTATACACACAATAATTAACTAGAAAGCAGAAAGTCTATACTAAGCTAAGACTGCATGTCTGTGCAGGCTTATTTTAGTATATATTGTATGTGAAAGCTTTGTGTGCAAGAGTATTCTGTGTGCTCCGAAGGGAGAGCATATAGCCGCCTCTTCGTCTGCCTGTTTGTCCGTAATTCCATCCGTCTGTCCCCAGCGATTTCTCCATAACCCTTGGGCCAAATCGTATGAAACTTACCATGTGAACTTCCTATGTTATAGTGTTGATAGATCTGTCTCGGTTTTTGGATTTGAGGCCTCATCACGGGAAAAGGGGACTTAGGGTAAAATACATTTTTTCTCAAATTTCTCTTAGTCTAATGGTTAGAATTTCATGAAGTTTCATATTTGAGTAGCAAATCAGATGCCCTTTGCTATAAACAATTTGAAATTTTCATACAAGAAATATATCATGGAAAAAGGGGGCTAAATATTTGTTACATTTACCTTATCTTGTAAAATACACTTATTTTTTCATTTTACCTAGTCTTATCTTCAGAATTTGATGAATTTTACATTTGAGTAGCATATCAGATGCCCTTTACCATAAAGTATGTGAAATTTGCGGCTAAAAATAAGTCATGCAATAAGGGGGTTTAATGTTTATTACCTTTATGTTAGCTGTACAAGATAACACCTTATTTGAGTCCTTGCAATCTGACCACGGAGCACATCTCCTAAAGTATAATAGCTATCAACTTGAAACTTTATGGGTGGATAGATCTTATGGAGGAGAAGTGCAGTGCACAAGAACTACAACTCTTGCTTGCCTAATTTTGGAGTTATTGTCCTTTGTTATTTTTGATGCTTAGATAATGTCTGGAGCATATCTCCTTAAGTATAATAGCTATCAACTTGAAACTTTATGGGTGGAGAGATCTCATGGAGGAGAAGTGAAATCCACAAGAACTACAACTCTTGCTTGCATAATTTTGGAGTTATTGCCCTGTGTTATATTTTATGCTTAGATATGTCTGGAGCATATCTCCTAAGGTATAATAGCTGTCAACTGGAAACTTTATGGATAGATAGATCTCATGAAGGGGAAGTGCAGTGCTTAAGAACTACAACTCTTGCTTGCATAATTTTGGAGTTATTGCTCTTTGTTATTTATAATACTTAGATTTTGTAGGGGGTAAATCTCTTACAGTACAAAAGAATCTTTAATCTATTAGGCTTCAGTTTACTATCAAGCTTTGGCGTCTGGGGATGGCCATGTCCAACATGGCTCTTGCTTTTGTGACAATGCCTTATTCGGGGAGCATAATCCTTCTCTGATGGCTCTTGTTATTCACCTGTTAGGGTGAGGCTTAGCCGTGAAGTAATTTGGTGAATTTACTTTTCTATACTATTGCTTCTTTCAAAAGCTAGTTGACAATATTTCATTATGCTTTTAAATAACTGTGATCTGAAACCAAGTAATCAACCTGCTTAGTGAAAGTGAACACATTTCATTGTCATGTTACCAAAACCTTGTAACTTCAGCTTGTCTAAGCTTAAGTTATGAATATGAGAGTTTAATTAACCACTGACGATTTATCATTTTAGCCTATGTTGCCAGCTATCTATAAACATGAGTAAATATAAAAACGCTCATTTACCTTAGCCTTAAATTTTACAACCTGTAAACTTAGGCTCCACACTGCCAGGGCAAAATCATAGAAAATAATATGTTGAGAACAGCAGGATAAGGGAGTGTTTATTTCATTTGTTTCAGACTCCTAGACTCTATGAAGATTGAAGTCTCTAATCTTGGAAACCCAGATTTCATTTATACAGTTACAGAATATTTAAAATCACATTGTAAGTAGTGGGCTGACATTAGAGCTTGGACGAATACTCCAGTACCCTGGGTCCTGAAAATATCAGTCACCAGACTATTGTATAATCACAATTTACCTTTTTGGACCAATTTCAGAAAAGGATTGAAGACTGTTTAAAACAGTCTTCAATTTTTATATGAAGTTGATTTGCAAATGGTCCTGCAGACTTTCATCAGATTGTTTAGAGAGTCCTGGCTAATTATTTGCTAGTTGTTGACTCTAAACACCTGGGTCCCTTGAAACCATGTAGGAATTTGTATGTTTGAACCTCCTTTACAAAATTCTCGATCCACCTTTGTATTTAGTTGCGAAAATAGATATATATAACAATTATCGGGTACTTGAGTACCCATGGAGTATCAAGATCTCAGATACCCAGGATCATTATTTCTACTTGTCCCAGCTATATCTGGCATGATCTTTCTTTTGGTCAATACCAGAAAACATTATATTATACCTGAACATTATCAAATAGTCTACAGACAATAATTCAACCAAGAGTCAATTGAATTTTATGCCCCCGTGAGGGGCATTTTGTCCTTGCGAGGGGCTTATTGTATGTCTAACCATCTGTCTGTCTGTTCGATAACTTAACTAAAAAACTTGAAATTGAAAATTACTTCAAGGCTATTCCAGATAGATGCTTGTATTTGGTATGATGATAAATCTCAATAATGTGCAACTTCAGATACCAAGGTCAAGGTTATATGACAAGGTCAAGGTGATCTGTCAAGGTCATAACCTTAAAAAATTGCTCTTTCAGGGACATTCATGTTTCACAAAAGAAATCTTGTTTTAAATTTTGGTATACTTCAATGACATTGATGTAAAAAATTAAGGTTTGTTTGTGTATGATTAAAAACAAAAGAGGAATAGATGAAATTCTGGTAGCTTATTACTTGTAGGATAGTTTATCCCTTCAGTCCTGCATTTTGTCATTCCAAAGAAGTGTATTTTTGAATAGTGAATAATCATTAAGAGGTCTAGATAAAAAAAAAAGAGCAAAAAGTAGATATCAGTATGAAAATATCAAAGTCTGTAAGGACTTGTTTACAAGAAGTTTAACGGTTTTGATCCCTGTTGGTGGCACATTTCTTGACATTTGTCTCTCACCAATGGTTGGACAATTGTTAACATGAGTGGAATAGCAGATGGAGGCTAATATAGGATGAAATGGTAGTACTGGTGTGAATAATACCATGGATCTATTGCTAGGCACTCAAGCTGTTGGAGTATATCTTAAAAACTGTAAAAAATGGTGATTAACCTTATTCAAACAAAATTTAGCATGTAAATTGATTTGTTAGTGGAAAAATGCATTATGTTGAGTGTGCTTTATTTGAATGAAGAAAAAATGTCTGGAAGTGAATGCAACTTATCAATTCCATTATTACAGCCATTAAGTCTCTAGCTGAAGAGTATAGATGTGGACTGCCCACTGTAAAATTAATCACAGATGCTTTGTTACGACCGTTGAACTATGATCTCAGAGATGGTGAGTATTTCATGGTCTTCTTTACTATGCCCCCCTTTGAAGAAGAGGGGTTATATTGCTTTGCACTTGTCGATCGGGCGGTCAATTCGTCCGTAGCATATGTCAGAAACTATGCAAGCTTGAATAATGAAACTTCACAGGTAGATGGCTCTCATTGAGGATAAGTGCAGTGCACAAGAACCATAACTCTACTCATCATATTTTGTAAGTTATTGCCCTTTGTTTGACAAAGAAATGGCTATTGACCTACCGTTATGGGGGGAATGAATGTTTTACAAACATCTCTTGTATTAATATTTTGTATTAGCTCAACACATATACATGTACTACTATTGTACTGATGCTCCTAATTGATGATATGAAGTTAAATGGTTGGAAAAAGATAAATAAGCCTGTGTTTGAAATTCCCAACAATTTTATGTATGCTTTAAGGGCAATTATTTGGTCATTAGGAGCACCACCTGGCCAATCTCACGATCATCCTTGGATTATAGATTGACTTTTTAAAAATTACGGGAAAACCTTGAAAAAACTCTATGAAGTCAGTTAAAATGGCGTTAGCCCTTGAAACTTTGAGTGAAAACATTTGACGTCGCTAACGCTACAGGCTTAAGTCATTGACGTGAAACCAACATATCCTTATATAAATTTCTTTAGATTCTTAAATAACGGCTGAAAAATCTTAATTTTTGAGAATGATTCGTCATTCTGAAAAATTAAGATTTTTCAGCTGTAATTTACTATAAAAGAAAAAAATCTAAAGATAGGGCCGGATGTTTTCTGCGCTAGCTTTTCTTACACTGTTTCCGCCAAACAAAATGCACAACTTTGTTACATAGCGGTCCGCCTTACACACATCCAAGGTTTGTTGCAGTTTAGGGAAATGGCCAAGTGATGTTCGTAAGGTCATTTGGTAGCAAAGACAACCATGCAGTGGAAAGAAAGTACTCACTGGTTATGTGAGGAAAGTATGAGTCAATATTCCTTATTTTACAGAGTGCAAAGTGAAGACTTTAATCAGACTGTTCTAGTGCACAGTCCAAACATGGTCCATTGTCATACATCTGTTGAAAGATAGGATATATTATTGGATCACCCATGGCGTCCTGGCAACATCCACTTCTTTGTCCAGAGCATAATTCTGTCACATTATGTCAGATTGACTTGAAACCTAGCAGTTATGTTCCTTTCATGATGAGTGAAGTGTGCAAGAACCTTAACTCTATTTCAAATTTGTTGAGTTATATCCCTTTGTTGTTTTTCTTTCATTTGTCTCTCACCAATGGGTTGATAATCGTAGACCTATGTGAGATAGCAGCTGGAGGCTAGGAAAGGATGTGGTGGTTGTACTGGTGAGAGAAATATCAGGAAACCATTGTTAGGTGCTCCAGCCACGCCATATAACTGGAAAAATGTTGAAAGCGGCGTAAAACTCCATTCAATCAATCAATCAACCAATTTTTTTTCTTACTGGGACATCAAGCAGTGTAATGAGAGTATCTTATGACCATTTGTCGTCTTGTTGCTTGATGGGTCACAATTCTTTCTCATTTTGTTTCAGAATTTGACAAACCTCTATTCAGAAAGACAGTTTCATCCATGGAAGATCTCAAGCCAAATGAACTTGTGACAGGGAAGGTGACCAATGTCACCCATTTTGGTGCTTTTGTTGACATTGGTGTTGGCGTTAACGCCCTCATTCACAATTCTAAAATGGTATTGAAAGAGACTAACATGCGATGTCAACTGAAACTTGGTGATAGGGTAGAAGGCCATATTGACAATGTGGACATTAAATTGAAAAGAATTGGACTTGTATTGCGTCGACTTGTCTAGATTGATAGGTTTCATTTAAGAGAGGAAGAGAGAGTATTTGTTGATTTCATTGAGGTATAAAACTTAAAAACCTTATCACACTGTATGAATATGCAAAGTGAATTCAAACATGAGTGTGATGAAGTTTTAAGTCTCATAAATCTAAGAATACAATATATACTCTCTTCATATCTTATAATTTAAAAGCATAACTGTTCAGGTTTATTATTTGAGAAACAGATTTGTAATGGGACAACTTTGTGCGAAAGCTTACAAAATAGCTGCCTACTAATAATTGTTTTCATTGAGATATAAAACCAATTTCTGAGCCAATCAGATTGCACTCATATTAATGTACACAACTTGAATCATTATGGAAAGATTTCATAATTTTCTGTTTTATACTGCCTATAGGGTCAGTAGCAAACTTTCAATGTTCTTTTCACCAAAACAATCAAACTATGATTTTACATGTGTTTCTAAGAAAGTGCATTGGAATCATATGCAGACTTGTCCGACTAGATTTTATTCCTGTAGACATTTAATTTTTTCAAGGCCACTTGTCAGAGAAACAAGGTCTTCAATTTCACTACAAGTTTTGATTCTTACCTTGTCAAGCTTTGACTTTGAACAATAGCCATGGCCATAATGAAGATCCTATTGTGTTTGACTTTCAAAGATGAGGTATAGTTTTTGATCCCCAGTGGAAGCAATGTTCAATGTTCTGGACATGTTTACCAATAGATGGAAAGACAAAGACAAATTTAAGCAGCTAGAGGCTTAAAAAATTTAATTTTAGCCCTGGCAAGCAAAACGCTAGGAATCCATGAATTGGTGCTCTAGTTTCTGAAAACATGCATTTAAGTAATAACCCTATTCAAACAAAAAAAAACTAAATTGAAAAGGGAAATTGGGCAATTATTTTTTTGAGCAGCAGATCATGTTTACTTAATCTGTGATGAATTTCAATTTGTTGATTTTATATGAAAGTAAAATAATTTGATCTGAATCATTCATTTGTGATAAACTTTTTTGAAGATTTGAATTAATGTTGTTCATTTTCATAATTTGAGTTTTTTTTCTTTTTGTCTTTCAAACAATGACAATATATTTCTTTGAAATTTATAGTTCAAGATCTGTTCAATAAATGTTGATTTGTTAAAATGACTAACTATTTTGTCTTCCGAGCCAATACCATTATACATACTATCAAAGTACAGCATGTTATGCTAGAGTAGAAAACAATTGTTTGATGATATTTTGAGGGACTAGCACTTAACTTTTGATAGTATAGTGTGATGCGAGATTTCCCAATTCTGATAAAATGTTGAAATATATCAATACAGACACATTAAATTTATCAATGGAACAATATATATGCGATCTGTCACACATTAAGGGACCATATAAGTTGTGACTAGTATCGATCCCAGTCAAACTGCACAGACTGACTAGAGTAAAAACTTTTAGCACCTAATTAATTTTCTGAATCTTAGAGTAATCAATCTGCATTCAGATGAAGTGATTTTTTGAAATGCTACCTGGTTGTCCT
The DNA here is from genome assembly GCA_948146395.1 of Fragum whitleyi. Classification (NCBI taxonomy): domain Eukaryota; kingdom Metazoa; phylum Mollusca; class Bivalvia; order Cardiida; family Cardiidae; genus Fragum; species Fragum whitleyi. The sequence goes on along the minus strand of OX411544.1, from coordinate 74,722,554 downwards.
GTACTAGAATCAATCTCTCTTTCATGAAATTATTTTACCGAGTTCTCAGATGGTCCTATTTTGTTTGACATGTCACATATTTTAAATCCAATACCCCAAGTAGTAAAGCTGGGATGAGTACTTTAGTGCCAGGTAGGGTAACATTCCTACCCCTGTCCTAAATCATTACCCGTCACCTGACTATTGTTTAAGCACTGCGTTACTTTGTAGATCAACTTCAGAAAGGAATTGAAGACTGTTTAAAACAGTCTTCAATTTTTTTCTGAAGTTGATTTCGAGATGTTTTAAAAGACTTACATCAGATAGTTTTTAAAGTCCTGCCAAGAGTTTTCGGGGAGGCAGGATTTGCAAGTCTGAAACGCAAATAAAAGGGAGCCAGGACCCTCAAGAGCACCTGATGCGAGTCCAATGGACCCTCTTGGAAACTACTTCTGAAAAGAATTGAAGACTGTTTTAAGTAGTTTTAAATAGTCTTCAATTCTTTCCTGAAGTTTAGCCTCAAATATTCATAAATATCTTACACTCTTTCCTTTTAACCAGGGAAAAGCTCTAAATTCACATAAAATCAACATGGTTGCTTAAAAAGCTGTCTTTATCTTAAACAAGGACTCCCAAACAGTTATAAAGGAACTATAAGTTCCCAAAAGTTGAGTCCTTTGGACCCCCTTTTTAGCTCACCTGAGCACAAAGTGCTCAAGGTGAGCTATTGTGATCACTCACCGTCCGTCCGTCTGTCCGTCCATCCGTCAACGATTTCTTTAAACATCTTCTCCTCCTAAACTACTGGGCCAATCAAGCTGAAACTTGGCAGGGATGTTACTTGGGTGAAGCTCTTTAAAGTTGTTAAAAGAATTTAATTTCCTCAAAAACTCTGGTTGCCATATGGTTACATATAGGCCCAAAATGGCCGAAAATCTTAGAAAAAATTCATCTCCTCCTAAACCACTTGGCCAATCAGGCTGAAACTTGGTAGGGATGTTCCTTGGGTGAAGCTCTTCAAAAGTTGTTAAAAGAATTCAATTTCACTAAAAACTCTGGTTTCCATGGTAAAAGAAAGTCTGAAAAATGGCCGAAAACGGCTGAAAATCTTAGAAAAAATTCTTCTCCTCCCAAACACTAGGCCAATCAAGCTGAAACTTGGCAGAGATAATCCTTGGGTGAAGCTCTTCAAAAGTTGTAAAAATTATTTAATTTCATCAAAAACTCTGGTTGCCATAGTAATGTAATGTCTGAAAATTGCCGAAAACGGCTGAAAATCTTAGAAAAAATTCTTCTCCTCCCAAACCACTAGGCCAATCAAGTTGAAACTTTGCAGGGATGATCCTTGAGTGAAGCTCTTCAAAAGTTGTTAAAAGAATTTAATTTCATTAAAAACTCTGGTTTCCATGGTAACGGAATGTCTGAAAATTGGCTGAAAACAGCTGAAAATCTTAGAAAAAATTCTTCTCGTCCAAAGACACTAAGCCAATCAAGCTGAAACTTGGCAGGGATGATCCTTGGGTGAAGCTCTTCAAAAGTTGTTAAAAGAATTTAATTTCATTAAAAACTCTGGTTTTCATGGTAACGGAATGTCTGAAAAATGGCTGAAAATCTTAGAAAAAATTCTTCTCGCCCAAAGACACTAGGCCAATCAATCTGAAACTTGGCAGGGATGATCCTTGGGGGAAGCTCTTCAAAAGTTGTTAAAAGAATTTAATTTCTTCCAAAACTCTTGTTTCCATGGTAAAGGAAAGGCTAAAAATGGCATAAATTACCAAAAATCTTAGAACAAATTCTTTCTTCCTTAACCATGAGGCCAATCAATTTTAAATTTAGCATTGATGTTCTTAACGTGTAGGTCTACTAAATTTTTTTAAAGAATTTGCCATGGTTAAGAGAAAAGTTGAAAATTTATGAAAATTTAAAAAAAAACAAATTGCAGTAGGACAAAACTTAACCACCCTAAATTCTGGTATTCATGACATGGTTGACAAGTAATGAGTGACTTATTCAGGTGAGCGATATAGGACCATCATGGTCCTCTTGCTTTGAAAACAAACTAGAACCCTGCAGCCTACTTATTTGCGAGTCTCAGACTTGCAAACCTGCTTCCCTTAAAACCATGAGTCCCCTTCTCAGAAATTCTGGATACGCCTCTATATTTAGTTGATAAATTGTATGGACAATTAACATCAGTGCTGGGAGTTATAAAACTTTTCTCAGGCTCAACTGAGAATTTTCTCAAATTTTAAATTTAAATAAATGTATGAAAATAAAAGTTAATATTAATAAGTTGTTATTTATAACAACTTATTAATATTATCTTTTATGTTGATACATTAAAATGAGTATTAAAACAGAATTATGGCATTAATCTCAAATTTAAATTTGAGAAAATTTTGAATTGAGAATGAGAAAAATATTATAACCTTGGGCCCAGGTACTCGAGTACACGTTGGTAACAAGATCTTGGGTACAAAATTTCTTCTTGCCCCAGCTCCACCAAGTAGTTTATTCTGATGATAGCATGTACAATGACAAGTAGAAATAATCAATTCTACCCCTTTGGCTTGACTAATCGACCCCCAAACTCTGAGCTTTGCAGGTTCACGTGGTCGTCTGGTCACTGCGCGAGCCCAGGTCAGACTGCACAGCCGAAAGGTATGCGGTTCACTTTTGAAAAACCAAAACAAACCCAAAGGCCTTCACTTTTGGCAACTTGGTATGCAGTTTTCTTACCCTTTGACTTGACCAATCGACTCGAAACTGAGCGTTGCAGGTTCAGGTGGTCCCCTGGTCACTTGCACAATCCCAGGTCAGAGCTGAAAGGTATGCGGTTCACTTTTGTAAAACCAAAACAAACCCAAAGGCCTTCACTATTGGCAATTTCAGCTGCCGCGATATAACTGAAAAAGTGTTAAACTCCATTCAATTCAATCAATGTCATGCCAATGAAACCCAACTGTACCTGAAAATTTGTAGACACAAATAATGGTTTTGAGCCAACTTATGAATGCCATTTTCACTGGTGCTAACAAATATGAAATGGTTGAAGCTCCTCAAAACAGTAGTACCCGCTTCCTGGTTTGCTAAGTAGCATCCAGCTGTCAAGTCTTGAATCATGAGTTTGACCTCTGACTCGGCCAACTTAAATTCTACATTTAATGAAAATCATTGTGACATTTGTCTCAAACCAAATGGGTGAATGATATGAGCCTGTGCATGACATTTCCAACAATTTCATGAGTGAGCGATGGACAGACACTCTGCAGCCTACACAACCACACAATGCCATCAATAAATTAACCCTTTCCTGTTTTACAAAATTTTGGACCTGTCCAAATTCAAAGGTGTTTCAGACGAAAATTTTAAGTGGATCTAATTTGAAAAATAACCATTCTGTAGGGTAGAAAATAGTGTGGAAAAAGAAGAAATTGCTTGTCAGAAGCAATTTCTTCTTTTTTCACAATGTTTTATCAATCATAAAATCACAAGCACGCAAAAAGCAGGGATTAAACAGCAAAGGGTTAACTGACACCCTTGAAAAGGGATTTAGACCTTATCTAACCACAGAGTGCATAGTGAAGACACTGGTCAGCCTGTGTGGCTGCACAGGCTGGCTAGGGGCTTTGCTTTACGCACTTGTGAAATTATTGGAAATGTCAGGCATAAGTTCATATGTAGTTTGCCCAAACAGAATGAGCAGCTGGTGGAACAAATGAAATGTGGTTTAACTGGTGTGAGAAATGATAGGAAATAGTGGTTAGGTACACCAGCCACTGTGATCTAATTATAATGATGCTGAAAGTAACCTCTGTAATCTCTTACAAACAAACAATTTTAAACCAAAGTTGCCACATCTGTTGCCATGTTGGAGGTATGTTGGACTGAAAACCTTGAGGTTTAAGCCCTGCTATGGCCAAGATTCTTTCAGATATCTGTCTTGTATAAAGTTGACTAAGAGGATGGGCAGCTGACAGCAAGGATATGATATGTGCAGTCTGATCTTTGTCTATACAACCTGTTTTTCCATATTAGAAACAAGAAAGGCTTGAAAATTAAATTTTCCATTTGAATACAGACTCACATTTAATGCAACCAGTGCTGTGGGCATTTTTGATTTTGTTGCAATTTTGCCAAGATCTTTTATTCATCATGACAAAGGTTAAGGAGAGAAATGACATAAGAGCACAACACATTTAACATAGCTACAGATGAACAAAATTCAGTGAGTTAACAAAGCTCAAATTTGACTTTACAGGTATAGACAAAATTGACCTTTGATCACTCAATTAAACTTGTACATCTATTATTTATTATGACAATTTTCCATGTAAAGGAGTGTATAATTCATTTTACTAAAAATAGAATTCATATTAAATGAAAAATCATAACATAGAAAATATGTAAAAGTCTTCTAAAACTATCACAGATATTTGATAAAAATAATCACAAGGTTAAAGCTCATTTTCAATTCATTCTAATCGGCACAATCAAAATTTCTCGCATAGCTATCATTGCTTACTTTAGTAGTCAGCCATCAGTGATATCCTTATCAAGATCACTTGTTAACTGATATTATTTATAATATGACCTACATTGCGTGGGTGAAATAACCGCGTTGAATAATTTTGATATTACACGGGTGTTATTACACTAGTGGAATAACTTTGCAAATGAGATCAGGGTGAATAGAAACGCTATTTTGTAACCGCGAAAATGACGTCATAATGTTTATATAGTGCATCAGTCTTAAACGGCGTTGGTTTTAACCTATTTATTTTACATCGATTGGGAAACAAGTTCTTACAACTTAGATTAATCCTTCTCGATTCTGCTTCCTGGTTCACCAGTACTCGTGCCGAATGTGTGGGCCAATGAAAGAACCAAGATCGATAGCCGCACCCGGGACTTGAACTCAGGACCTTTGGGTCAAGAGGCCGACGCTCTACCTATAGACCATGGACACCACGGCGTTAGAAGTTTCGCGGAAAATTGAAATGTTGAATTTCAAGAATTTGACAATTTTTTGCAAAAATTCGGGTCATATTATAAATAGAATATTAGATTTGTGCTCATTAAATACGGAATTTATTTAACTCGTCATCTAAAACAGATAAAAACTTGGCATAGTCTTGTTTTGCTCTTTTAGTAAACGTTTAAATATTGAAATTATCGAAGACGAATACCATGCCTTCTTTGAATGTTCTTTATACGAGGATATAAGACTTGAACTTTTTCCTCCTATTGGCTAAGGAATAGGAATAGACTAAACTTCTATCGCAATATGGAATTAAATGATAGATACACTGTTAATATAGTTGCAAAGTATTTAATTGAAATTTTCAAGTTAAGAAAAAATATAGAATAATTCAAAATGTCTGCTGTAAATGTAATGATTGTGTCAACCGATTGATGATGTCACTCAATGATACTTCTCTTGTTTGTTATTATGTAAATGTTTATGGGCCATAGGCCTTTATACTTGATTAAAATATTGTATTGTATTGTATTGTACTGTGTAATATTCAGTCTTTTTGGGTCAAAAGGAAAGTTAACGATTTCTGTTCACTCAAATTTGGTGACATTATTGCTAGAAAACATTTAGGGAAATGGAGATATTGCTTGTTACAAGAAATTTTTAGAGATACTGCTTGTAGCAAGCAATTTATATATGCCCTTGAAAGATGGGATGTATAATGTGATCATCTGTGGCTTACGGTGTCTGGTGGATGGGCTACATTCATTTCTTTGTCCGGAGCATAACTGCCATCTTATGTCTGATTGACTTGAAACTTGGTAGTTATGTTCCTCGCATGAATATGAAGTGCAGTGTGTAAGAACCATAATTCTAGTTAGCTTATCTCTTATTTATTTTCCTTAGTTGTTTTCATACTTAGACTTCCAACAGTGTAACAGGCTTATCTTGTGATATTTATCCACCTTGTATGTTTTCTAAAATTATTTTCTGTTCTTATTTTCTATATATTGTTAAATTTAAAGTCATAGAATTGCGACCTGCTCTTGTACTGACTTCTGCAATTACATTCTATTTGATTTCGATTATAAATATTTTTGATAGTTTGAAAACTTTACGATCTCTGAAAACTTAAAACAGTTCACATGCACAAGATAAGAATGGCACTCATTTTTCACTAAAAAATTAAACATGTAAATAAAAGAGCAAAATACATAAATGGAATATATAATAAACATATTTTAATTCATTAAATATATAAAATGTTCAAATATGAACAAATTGTAGAATATTGCAGGTTAAAAATTACATTACCTGGTAGTAATTGATGGCAAAATAATTTGAGTACTGATCAAACACATTCATATCACCACTCAGCCAATCTAACAATCAACCTCTGGTGTACATAGACAGACTATTTTGAAAATTACAGGAAAACATGGGGAAAACTAAATGAAGTCAGTTAAAATGGTGGTAGCCCTCGAAATTTTGACGGAAAACATTTGACACCACCAACGCTACTTGTTTAAGTAAATGTTGTGAAATCTTCTTTTCTTATTCAAATATCTTTAATTTCTTAAATATCTTATTTGAGCATGTGCGTGACATTTCCAACAATTTGATGTGTTTGTGATGGAGAGACTATTTAGCTACCTGGACAACCCCGCATTTCATTGAAATATAATTTGCGATTGTGTATAGCTAAAATTGGTCAGTAGCTATCGATTAAGCACATTGTGAAGACTCTGATCAGCCTGTGCAGATGCACAGGCTGGTCCGAGTCTTAACAATGAGCAGTTCTGAAATTGTTGGAAATGTTACACACAGGCTCAAATATGGTCTTTAGCTTCCCAATTATACTCTTAACAACATGAATTTAAAGGTCACACCTCCAGTTGAAGCACTAGTTTTTCTTACACTTTTTCCAAAATGCACCGATTTGTGTGTGTATTTCTGTTTATTTATCGTCGCTACCATAGCACATACCCATATGAGCGATGCCCCCAAGAGACGGTTAGTTGTTACGGAGGATAGTGCAAGGATACATGACGAAACTACTGCTGAGATCCGCCATGGTGCTTTAACGTGCTCGGTGTAAAGCACCGTCTCACGGGGCCTCGGTTTAACACAATTAGTTTTTATTGCTGTAACAGCCCGGGAATCGGACCCACGCCACCGAACCCAAATGGTTTTGATGTCGGGTGCTCTACCAACTGAGCTAATCGGGCTGGTATACCGATTTGTTACATATCCATTCGCCTTATATACATCCATGGTCTGTTGCAGTTAAGGGAAACAGCTGAGGGATGTTCAGAATGGATAAACCCTTGTCATGCTGAGCCCGGAATATTCCTGCTTTGGTAGGAGCTATAGACAAACATCAGCCTGCACATATGTGCAGTCTGATGTTAGTCTACACCACCTAATTCTCACTTTCAAACCAGAATTGTCAATAGATTTGGTTTTTCAAACAAGAGGCCCAAGAGGGCCTGTATCGCTCCACTGGCTTTAACATCTTTAGACTTACATTACATGAAGCTTTCTTTGAATGAAAACAACACTTTCAAATCTCTTTAGACCTATTTTAGAATAATTAACAGGGTATGGCCCACATTAGACCAAAATTCTCAAGTTTCATTGAAATCGGCCTCTTGTTCATCAGGAGATGTATTTAAAAGATTTCGGGCTCAAAATAAGCCACACCCTGTCATGCGAATAGTTAAGGGCCAGTCAAAATTTTGCCAACAATTTTTAAAGGGGTCACAAAAGGAACATTCTGGTTAAGTTTCAGCCCGGTGATTCAGGAGGAGATGTCGTTCAAAGATTTAAGGCTCAAAATAAGCCTGACCCTGCCACGCCCATACTTATGGGCCAGTCAAAATTTTGTGAGCAACTTTTGGAAAGGGTCTCCTAAGGAATATTCTGGTAAAGTTTCATTGAAATTGGCCCTGGGGTTTGGGAGGAGAAGTTGTTCAAAGATTTCGGGCTCAAAATAAGCCCAACCCTAACATGTCCATATTTGGGGGCCAATCCAAATTCCTTGAACAACTTTGAAAGAGGGTCACCTAAGGAAAATAATGGTAAAGTTTTATTGAAATCGGCCCGATGGTTCAGGAGGAGATGCCGTTTAAAGATTTCAGGCTCAAAAAAAGCCCCGCCCTACCACGCCCATATTTGGGGGCCTATCAAAATTTCAGTAACAATCTTTGATAAGGGTCACCCAAGGAACATTCTGGTAAAGTTTCATTGAAATTGGCCCAATGGTTTGGGAGGAGATTTTTAAATATTTCAAAGTGAAAAAATGCCGCACCCTGTCACGCCCACATTTGGGGGTCAATCAAAATTATTTTAACAATTTTAGAAGAGGGTCACCCAAGGAACGTTTCTACCAAGTTTCATGAAAATCCGCCCATTGGTTTGGGAGGAGAAGATGTTAAAAGAAAAAGTTTACGCACGGACGGACGCATGCACGCACGACGGACACACCGCCATGACAATAGCTCACTGGCCTTTGGCCAGTGGAGCTAATAAAAATTGACCTACAGTTTGAACTTTCAGTGATTTTTTGCCCTTTGACTTTGATGAAAATTTATTCAGCATGAATAGGGTTAAACATTGCAAGATTCTGAGTCAGTATAAAATATATAAATGCACTGGTTGATTGATATCTTTTAGCCAATGATTATGATAATGGCGTGATATTGAGCATTTTATGATTATGAAATTTTGAATGAAAAAACACCATTCAAAAGTTCAAAGTAAACTCATACATGAAACTTATAATAAATTGATGAACTAACCACTTAGCAAGCTAACTAGTATATTTGAAACAATACAAGTCTCAAATGATCTCTGGGCTTGTGCTAGGTTTGAAATTGCGGAGTTGTTGAATCCTTAACCATGAAATTCTGGGGGTCAAAATTCATTCAAAAGGGGCAATAACAACAGAAGAGGAAAATTGACCTTTACTTGTAAAAATATAAAGGGAAAAAAATAATCAATAGAATTCTTAATAGTATACAAGATACATCATTGAAAATTGAGTGATAAAAAACAGTTTTGGCCCCTGGAGTTTTCTCTCGAGTGACCCCTTGGTAGAAATTTCTAAGGGCCAAAATAGGATATTTTTCTGTTTTTTGAGGGTCAAAACCCAATTTTAAGGTTCAAACACAAACTCTGGGTCTACAAACCTTCTAGAAGCCATTTGCTGATCATGAGCTCTCTAAAAGGGGGAGGGGGGGGGGGGTTATTAATGATATAAAATCATAATTTCTCATCAAATCTTTATGTTGTGAGTGCACATTAGAATCTTAATAACAAGAGAGTTCTTACTAGACTGTCACAAAGCGGACTAATACCGCCCTACAAGTGCTTGTCAATAATGAAAAGCCATTCTCAATCAAAGGGCCATAACTCTATCCAAAGAAAATAGATCATAACCAAAATATCATTTGCATATCTCTGCTTGATATTGATCATATCTGAAAAATTTAAATAAAATCCGCTCATTAGTTGCTGAGAAATTGAGTAGTCTAGACATGAAAAGGGTACAGATGGATGAACCGACCGAAGGACAGACTGAATGAAAAGCTGACTCCTATATATGATATACATTAAGTATGAATTTCAAAGCTGTAATGGTGTCTGAGAAAACTTCCAGACAAAATGATGTCTGCCGAAAGACACATCCATGGCAAATTTAGTATACCTCCCCCCTACTTTGTAAGGGGTGGTGGTATAATAACTTCAACGGTCAAACGCCTCTAAGCAATTCCTCTGAAACTTTTACAGACTTACACTGATATCTTGATCCCTTAGAGATATCTATAGTTTGAGGGATCAGCACAAAACTATTGCAAGTGCCTATAAATATAAAGGAACTTACAATAGTGTTGCACTGACCCTTTGGGTTGTTAGCACTCTTCTTTAGTATTCTGTGTATCCATAGTTCGTGAGGACTCGGTGTTTTTACTGTTCTCGTGTGGTACATCCTGGGACTCGCTGTTGCTGTCTAGAAGGTCAATCAATGCTTGTGCCTGAAAATATACCAAATGAGCCTGTTTGTAAAATTTTCAACAATTTGATATGTTTGCAAGTTGCAAATTTGAGCAACCTATATAGTCACATAGTGCAATTAGAAGATTGTCTGTCGAAATATACTTTAGAACCTTATCTATCTATAAAGTGCAAAGTGAAGACTCTGGACAGACTGTGCAGTTGAGTACCCTCTATAATAGTACCTCCATCTATACTTTTCATTAAGAAACCCCTACTTCACAGGTGGTAAACAAGAGAGATATGGGTACATCAGAGGTAGCTGCATAGAGCAAAAATCTGTCAAAAAGGTATACTGTGTCAAACACATTTTTCTTCCATTAATTAATTAACAGTGAATTTGGGGGGAAAATAATAGTGATGGCTTAATATGAAGAAAGGTTGAAGTTTATTTTGCACTAAAATTTACGGTGTAATTAAGCAGTTAGTCAGTTACTACCATGTATTTCAGTTGATTGAAAATACCTTAATTTCAAAAATTTTATGAGCCTTTTCGTTAATTTGAAATTGATTTGCTCTAAAACAATCATTTAAATGATTGTTTGGAAAAAAATGTTATAGAATTAAGGGAGAAAGGCAAAAATAAAATCCTTTTGATAGATATTTTGCTTCTGAAAATAGTTAAAAAATACTAGCTGTCTGACAATTTCATGGATAGCTTCAAGGAACCTTTACTATGATACATATTGTAAGACTTTTCTATTGGCTTTCATATTGATCACAATCCTACAGATCAATCATGTATTTTGTGCTCAACCCTTTCCTGTTTTACAAAATTATGGACCTGTCCAAATTCAAAAATTTTGCAGACGAAAATTTAAAGTGGATTTAATTTGAAAAATATCCATTCAGTATGGTAGAAAATAGTGCGGAAAAAGAAGAAATTGCTTGTCAGAACAATCATTAAATCACAGGCACGTAAAAAGCAGGGTTTAAACAGCAAAGGGTTAATGTATGGTGTTGATTGGTGACCAAAGCCTCATAACTACAGCTTTATCTATCTTCACAGAAATATACGATAAACTTTACTTATCACGATATCCCAACGAACTACTTTTTATAAGAAACATATTGATTTATAATTCAAGTTTAGTCAAGTACACCAATTTACATGCAATATGATTGGATAAAAACTTTGTTTTATTGCGCAATGAAAACAATTTTAAGTGGGCAACTATTTTGTAAGCTTCTGCACTAAGTAGTCTCACAAGAAATCTGTTTCATAAGTGACATATATAATTATAATACATACTCAGTGTTTTGTATGCGAAAAAATATCTAGCGAGGTTGGGAGAATTTATCATTGTCGAGGCTCTGCCGAGACAATTGTCAATTCCATCAACCGAGTTAGGTATTTTTTTCATACAATACACTAAGTATGTATTATATTTATCTTATAACCTCTTTTTGTCTTGTTTTCATCCATGTTTTTAACAGATATGCAAGTTTCTAAAAATAAACCTACTATATCTTGGTGCTAAAAATAACTATGTGATATCATAAAAAAATATCATACGGGATGCTATCATACGGATATTTGTATAGTTATAAGATAAATCACAATATTTTTGTGTCATGATATTGAATTATAAGTCATGAAGATTGAAGATATCATTTGTTGATTTCATGGGGGTTTCAAACTTAAAACTTTATGTGCTTAGGCAGTGTGATTATATTTTTAGTTTCATAACTCCATAAAATGGAAAAAAATATCTCTTCATCTCTTAATAACAATATCAGGATACGACAATATATTTTCATTGGTCCCCAGTGCATCCGGAAGGACTACAATATACACCCTTTAATGCAATAGAGGATAATCATATTTTTAGTGCAAGAATGTTTAATTGTAATTCATTGAGTGAACAAAAAAAGCTATATTTTCATTAGGGCAGAGCCACAAGTGAAGATATAGCTTTTTTGGTTCATAAAATGAAATATCAATTGATCTTAAAAGAAGATTTTTCTATTTCTTTAATACAACAAGAGCACCGCCTACGGGTGCCTACGCTCCGCTGTTGAGTGCTGGATGGTGGAAAAAATTTTAAATCGAAAAAAAGGGGCATAATTTGTTCAAAATGCATCTAGAGTTATCCCCCTTGATAGTATAGGTTGCTCTTTTGATGGTTAACATGTGTGCCAAGTTTCAAGTAAATGCTTTCAGTAGAACCAGAGATATAACAAAATGTCACAGTTTTTGCATGACAATGACAACAACAACAACGACATGGAGGCTATGGCAATACCTCAGGTTTTCTCAAAAAAAACAAAAGCCAGCAAAAAGTGGGACAAAATGTGAACATTTAAGAACAAATTTTCTACCAGTATGTCATTTTGAATGTGATTGCTATGCAAGGTTCATGATGATGTCACTTATTTGGCTCTGCTTAGATAATGTTGGATAGGGTGAAATGAGCAAAAGCAGGGCATAAGTTTTTGATAATTTCACTGGTTAGACAGTGAGTTTAACATATGAGCCTGTGTGTGACATTTCCAACAATTTATAATGTTCATGAGGTGCAAACATTGATTAGCATTGACAGCCACATACTGTAATTATAAAGTTACCTGACTGTCTACAGATTCTTTCAGACATTATCTATCTACTAAACGCATAGTGAAGACTCTGGTCAGACTGTGCGTATGCACAGGCTGGTCAGAGTCTTTGCTTTGCGCATATATGAAATAGTTGGAAATCTCACACACAGGCTCAAATGATACTCTTCTGGTCTTGCTCGACAATCCGCCCAAAGGCATTAAAAATGATTTATAAGTTGTAAGCTCTACCTTTGTTTTCATTGCCTCATCCTCACTTGTCCTAATGATGTGTTCTGCGTAGTGTCTGCTAGAGTCAAATTGGGCTGCAAGGGCTGCAGTTTCTGCTGTGAAGTATACAAGTCCAGCATTGTCTGGTTGTTGGTTGGCACATTGTATTGCGTACGGTAACGCCAGATCAGCCCTGTTCTGCTGTCTGTGACACTTGGCCAGGGACAGGCTCATTTCCTGTAATGTGATTATACTGATTTATTTCAATTGTGACTAAAGCTAAAGTTGCCCTCAAACACTAAATCCTGATGTTTTCATGTTTATGAGAGAGAGAGGCAGTACCTTCAATCCACTGCTCCCTATTTCTAAGGCTAGGTTGACTGGAGATTGTTATTAAGTGTTTTGCCCTTAATTAAATCTCGTTGACGGTAGGGCTCGAACCAGACCTTCAGGTCACGAGTAGAGCTACTATGCTTATCAGTGACTGAGGCAGTTAACCCTTTGCTGTTTAATCCCTGCTTTTTACTTGTCTGTGATTTTATGATTGAGAAATCATTGTGAAAAAAGAAGAAATTGCTTCTGACAATTGCTTTTTCCACACTATTTTCTACCCTACAGAATGGTTATTTTTCAAATTAAATCCACTTTAAGTTCTTGTCTGCAAAACCTTTGAATTTGGAAAGGTCCAAAATTTTGTAAAACAGGAAAGGGTTAACATAACTTTTTGATCCTTAGTATTGGGGCACACAGGTCTAAGCAAACATTGTAGACTCTGATCAAATTACTGCTTGATCGAGGTGCAGTTTGATAAGGATCTCCAATGCTTGCCGTGCAATAGGCCTCATTTGTGTGCATTTTCATGTTTGTTTGTGTTTTTGTGTTTCAAATTCTTGGGTAAACATGATTGTTGCTTAATAAATAATATTGAAAGAGGGTCCACACAACATTTCAAACATGTTTGTTAAACATTTATGCCCCCTATAAGAACAAGTCAATAGCCTGTTCATCGTCAATAAACAAAGGCCAATAACTAAGAAAATAAAATGAGCACAGTTATGCATCAAGTGCATAGCACTTCTTCTCAATAAGATATTTCCACCTGTGAAGTTTCATGGTTCTAGCTTGCATGCTTTTTAAGATATCCAGACAAAATATAAAGGTCTATGGACAGGGTGCATAATTAATGTGATTTTGAAAATAAAGAGTGTTAATAGATATAAACTTTGTTGGATAAGATGAAATTATTCTTCTTTTCTTCTTTTTTACATTTTTCCCCTCCAAATAACTAAAATTAGAAATAGAATCTTGTATTAAGAAGGTTTTCCAAAGTGATTACAGCAAATATTTTTAATCTTTGTCTACACTTCCTATCTTTCACCTAACCATTGTGTGAAGATATTCAAAAAGAACTCGCAATTTTTTTAAGGTAACAGACCCGTAATAGTTCCTCAATGTTTCTGTAGTCATGAACTTAACAGTGTTAACCAAGGTTTCCTAATGATTTCATTAGGAAACCTTGGTTAACATTGTGAAAGACCATACGCTCAGAAATGTTGCAGAACTACTACAGATCCACAACCTTAATACAAAATTTAAATTCAGCAAAATAAGGGTTAAACATACCAAATCTCCAGGATATTTCTTTAACCCCTCCTCCCAGCTTCTCTGATTGAACTGTAAATCTACTGGTTCCCCAGAATTACACCAACTTTCACACAGATAGTAGGTAGCTGCCTTAATTTCATCATGAGTATCATGGAGTCGGTTCAAGCAGGTAGCCAGCCCCTCTAGGTTTACAGCTGGCACTAAATAAGTCTTCAGGTAGTAGCTCAGTATGTCAATTCTTGTTGGATGACTGAAAATATTTATTCATTTTTAAGTGACCAACAATGCAGGAACACCATTTGTAAGGTTTTGATGTATGGCTGGACAGGGTATGCATCATCAAATAGGCAGATTTCATCAAAAAAATTTTAACAGTTTTCTCTGTTAATGGTAAAGTTCAGTTATTGATATTTAACACATACTCAAAATTTCAGGCAAATGGCTTTAATTTTCACAGAGATATCATCACGTTTTTTTAACAAGATGTGCTTGTAAAAGAGGAATGCCCCCAAAACAGCATTTTTTACATTCCCAGCTTTGACCTTGACCTCTTCACATGACCATGACCTTGGTATCTGCAGATATGTATCATTGAAATCTATCATCATGCCAAAGATGTGGATTGTATCTTGAATAGCCTTGAAATAATTGGCAATGTTAAGTTTTTTGTTTAAGTTTTGTTCAGACAGACAGACAACAGATATGTAAAATGCCCCCATCTATCAATGCAAGGACTTTTGACCCTGTATTGTCAGAGACTGGCACTTATTCGGGGCACTAAGTCTGGCTTTTAGTGGCTCTTGTTTTACTTTAATGCTATCTGCCTAAAATTCTAAATTTTCAATTATTGCTACTAAATCGGTGGTCCAGTATGAAACAGTTGTAACTGCCTATATGTATCAAATTGTTTTGAAAAGTTGTCACAAAACTATATCTTTATGTTGTACAACTACAGTTAAACTTGTATTAGGCGACCACTAATGGGACCACAAAAAAGTGGTCGTTATAGAAAATGGTTGCTTAGTACATGTTTGTTTACAAATGAAACATATTTTTTTATTGAACATGCATATAATTGCAAAATTTTCAGTAAACATATGTTGTTCAAACTCAAATGAATTGTCTCATTGAGACGATTCTTGTTAGTTTTAACAACATAGGATTCATTTTCAATAATTTCAAAACCAACTTTATCTTCTTTTCAAAGTATTTTAGTTCAAAGAAGGAGAATTTGAAAACGGGTCACTTAATAAAAATGGTCACTGAATAGACGTGGTCGCTTGAGCAAGATTGACTGTACCTACTTTTCCACAATATATTTGACTGTCATTTTTTCTGGCACATCATTAGCATATTCCTCAGGTAGATTCTGAACTGCCATATCCAGGAACACGTAGACCTGTAGATCGTCTTTACGAACCGACTCCAATAAAGCTTTACCGACGGCAAATGCTCTGTCATAATGTACACCCTCTCGTACATAGTAGACAAGCATCTCACGATATAATGATGATAAACACTGGTCCATACTTCCATCTTCAAGTCTCCAGTTTACTGAAACAAAATACAGGGTTTGACACCCAGGAAGGTTTAGGGGTATTAGACTCCTTATTTATCTGGAAGAACTCTTTTATTCTTCAAGTATGGAGTTCACTGGACTCCTTTGATCATACGAGAATATTTCAATAAACAATTGAGTAGAGAAGTTTTCTTTTCAACTTTTCTTTTGCCTTCAAATAAAATTTTAGACCTGTTCAATTCTAAAGTTGTTACAGGTAACATATACTTTCATCACCAAGCAATTTAAGCCCTGTTAAGTTGAACCTGGAATATTCGATCTTTGTAAGGAGGTGAAGACAAAGATCAGTATGCATATATGTGCAATCTGATCTTGGTCTATACTACCTTTATTTCCTTTTTTGAACCAGAAAAAATGAAACAAGAGTACCGCAAGCAGATGCCAACGCTCGGCTGTTTATTATTTCTTAGGCAAATGCAAATATATCAACTTGGTACTTACAGAAAGGTCTTGTACCAAGCAATAATCATGTGAAATATGAAGGCTCTATGACTTACCAAAGTTATGAGCAAAGTTAATATTTTTAAAGAAATTTGACCTTGAAAAATGACCTTAACCTTGACTGATGACCTTGAACTTAGTACCTACAGAAAGGTCTTGTCCCAAGCAATACTCATGTGAAATATGAAGGCTCTATGGCTTATCATTCAAAAGTTATGACCAAGGTTAAATTTTTCAGAGAAAATTGACCTTGAAAAATGACCTTGACTGATGACCTTGTACCTGGTACCTACAAAACGGTCTTGCCCAAAGCAATTATCATGAGAAAAATGAAGGCTCTATGACTTGCCATTCAAAAGTTATGACCAAGGTTAAATTTTTCAAAGAAATTTGACCTTGAAAAATGACCAATGACCTTGATCCATGACCTTGAACCTGGTACCTACAGAAAGGTCTTGTCCCAAGCAATGATCATGTGAAATATGAAGGCTCTATGTCTTGCAATTCAAAAGCTATGACCAAGGTTAAAGTTTGTCACTCCAATGCCTACGCCTTGCCAACAACAACGCAAACGACGCCAAGGTGATCATAATACCGAAAACAGCCCAGCTAAAAATGATACTTTCAAACTAAATGCATACTTACAATTAGTGCATCCAAAGCTTTCAGCACTTTCATTTAAAAAAAAATATAAAGTTTTTTTTTTATTCAGCATGACAATTAAGGGTTAAGAGAAGTGAGGGTTATTCCAGGCTGGAAAAAATGTTGTCACCCTAACCAATGGCAAGGGTTGACATCATTTTTTACTAACGGAAATAAATTCAACTATTTCTACCTGTGGCGTCATACTACTATATCCTGCGATGTTATGAAATGACAGATTGGTAAATTAAAAGGAATTTATTAACATTCATATCATTTTTTATTTGTATGTTGTTAATTGACATGATTTTAACTGTTGCATATCAATGGCTCAGCGCGAAATTGTTGTAACTCCCTATAAACATATTGGGAGTTATAACCATTTCATGCTGAGCCATGGATATTGCGTATACTGGTACTCGGGTTGTCTTATCAGGGAAGCGAGAGAATCATGGCTGCCATTACCAGCTTGAATTTCTGGCTATTATCCTGGCATGGAGCTTAAGGAATCATTAGAAGTTATACCACAGCAGCTGTAGATATCAATGTTTGTAAGGTCAGCATTAACCAATTAAAATGCTAGAATTTTCAATGTAGTATGATAAACATAGTTTGACCACTATACACAGGTGGATGCTAACTCAGTATGGAGTGTAGGTGACTTTTTTGATAGTGAACATAAGTCTGACGGGTTTTAGGCCAACTTCAGCAAAATGGGATTCAAAGTCTCAATAAATGATGAGATTTAGGTTTCATGGTACCTGATTCAGATGTGTAAGCAATAAAGCTATTTTTTTGGTGAATTTATAGCTGTTTCCTACTTAAAAGTAAAGACTATTAATGCAAAGGGCTATATCTTCAGAAAAGAATTGAAGTCAGTTGAAAACAGTCTGCATACCTTTTGAAGTTGCTCCCCACAGTGTCCATTGGATGCACATCATACTTGAAGGTCAAGGCTAGTGATTTGCAAGTCTCAGACTCCAAAAACCTCTGCCCCTTAAAACCCTGTTCTGATGCTTCAAGTAAATGCCTTTTGTATTGCCACAGATATCACAGGGTACCAAAGAATTTACAATAATACAAATAAAGGTTACAGCAAGGAACACTAAAGCAAAAACTTACACAATTTCATAATATGTTCATCAACTTCTTCAAACTTTAACATGGAAGCTAGACTCACAAGAAAATTTTCCCAGCAGTTGATGTAGTTTGGGTTGTCCCAGGTTTGTTCCAATGCCTTAAATAGAGGATATGAAATAAGTGGTCATGAAACACTAAAATATTTAAACTAGCTCTCTTTACACAGAAAAAAAGGCTGATCTTTGGATATACCTACTGCCAAAGTAGGAATATTCCAGGTTCAACATGACAAGGATTAAGAACTTAGTAACTGTTTGGATAGTTCTTTTTCGTTAAAAGCCAACATCATGGCCCAGTTAGTAGTGTGTGGGAATGTCAATCTAGAGGTTCCAGGTTCAAACCCTGACAGTGATATTCACCCTTTCTGACTATTTGTCTTCCACCAATGGATTGATAATTGTAGACCTATGCGGGATAGCAGCTGGAGGCTAGGAATGGATATAATAAAGGTACTGGTGTGAGAAATACCAGGAATCTATTGTTAGTTGCTCCAACCACTGCTATATAACTGAAACATTGTTGAAAGTGGCGTTAAACCCCAATCAAACAAACCATTTTGTTAATGGTCAGTATAGGGGTATGGGATTACTTTGAAATATTAAGTTTAATGTTCTCATGCACCCTGAATATACATCATTTTGATTTATAAAATGAGACTAAAATGTCGCATGTATTTATAGATTTACTTCAACCTTATTTTGAAATGTATTCAAAATTTCAAAGTACTGGAATCATCTTAAAATCCTGGCATTTACAGGCATTTGAGTAACAAATTGAAACGTGTTCAACTGGTAAATTGGCAACGTCATGGGAATGTATGGAGCAGGGAGTCTTGTGTAAAGCTTGAATGACACCTGTGAGTAAATGTAGGTTAATTAATTGCTGCTTATCTCAGATTGTAAGGAAAGACTTAAGCGGCAAATCCATCAAACATACAAAAGGAGGGCTACACTGCCTGCCTTCTTCCTGCCTGAGATCTATCATCATGCCAAATAAGATAATTGTAGTTTCAATATGCTGGAAGTTATTGCCAATGGTTTTAAATGAAGTTTTGAAGGCAAACAGACAGACAGATGGGAGAACAGAGGGTTAGATGGACAGTGGTAAAAAATATGCCTCTCATCTTTTTGATGTGGGGCACAAAAATAAATAATTGATCCGTTCTCCAGGAGATCCTGCCTAAATGATATTACCTTTCAATCTAAGTTGTCTAACCCAGATATCACTTAACAAACAATTTCAGACTTATCCAATTTCAAAGATTTTGAAGACACTCATTCACTTGAAAATAGACTGTAAACTGTTGAAGCAATCATTGAGAAAAAGGGGGGGATTGCTTGAAACAAGCAATTTCTCCTTTTTTCCTCAAAATGTTCTCTTAATGCCTTTTAATTACTTTCAGAACATAAAAAAATTAGTTTGCTGGAAAACTGTAACACAAATACAGTAAGATCTCAGTCGTTCGCACGCCGGTGGTTCGTAGGTATGTGTTGGTTCGTATACATTCTTTGATCCCGATTTTTCCCTCTTTATCTTTGTACGAAGGCTCCGAGTAATTCGCACGTTGGTGGTTCGTAGTTCGTAGCCCGTGTCAAGTCCCGAGAGTTTCCAAATAACACAAATTAATATGTTTAATCCGTAGGTGGAATTGTGCGATCCATAGCTGTCCTATGTGTAACAATAGACATATACCTTGATTTTCACACCTGTTGATTGGTATTAATCAAAGTTATTGTTTTGCATCAATATTTACAGGCATTGTTTGATTTGTAATTTTCCGCAGGTTTAATCGAAAAAAGGATCAATCAGTGACGTTAATTATTGTATTTCATCTGGCTTTCTCATACCGATTATGCATAAATGACTATGCTAATATTCGTAGACTTTAATGTTAACATGACTTCCACACAGATTCATCGTAATGCCGAGATTTCAGCGTCCACTGAATAAGTACTCAAAGTGATTAGATCCAAAGGGAAAACACTCTGATGTAGTTAATATTTGGCATGTAAATAATTGCCGAAATTACTTAATATGGACAGAATGAAAGATGATTATTGTTCAAGTGAGATTTGTTGCGTCCTTACTCTCTACAAAATGGTCTCGTTAGAACTTGATTTAAAACATATTCCATAGAACCTTAGAATCAAGCCACAAATATAGGGTACCTTAAGACCATGTCCAATCTGAGCCATCAAAAGACTACCGACCGCTTGACATTGGTTGGTTCGTACTATGTTTAGTTTGTATAAATTGTCTCGATCCCTTGAGATACGAACCACCGAGACTTTACTGTAGGTCAAAAGATTTTGTTTCGTTTTGGGAAACAACATATTTTTGTCTTGAATAACAAACGAAAGATATTGCATTTTTTTAGACTTGGATATTAAGTCTATTGTCAATTTTATTGTCATTTTGGCAGTTTTTCCTGGACAATGGAACAAATCAATTAAGTAGGATAGGGTTAACCAACCAACCTCATAAATTCCCAGTGCTTTTTCATTATACTCCTTGGATTTAACATAGTTTTGTCTAAACATTTCTAAAGCTCCCAAATTCATGTATGCCATGGCCACTATACCATGCTGAGTACCAAATGCCTTTTCTTTTATTTCTAGTGATCTGTAAAAAAGACAATAGGACTGTGATGGTCCTTTATTGCTCACCTTCGTCTCTTTGACTCCTTTCTAAGCAAACGGAACAGCCTAAAGATTTAATGACCACTAAACCAACCAAATTTTCAATAGGTCTTAGGAGATTTCGGAAGTCTAAAGATTTTAAAGCGAGTGGAGCAATACAGGCCCTCTTGGGCCTCTTGTTCAAATAAAAATTGACCTACAGTTGGAACTTTCAGTGCTTTTTGCCCTTTGATTATGATGCAAATTTTTAGCCAAAATTTATTCAGCATGACAAGAGTCAGAATTGTAGTCTTAACCCTTGTCATGCTGAATAAATTTTGTCAAAAATTTTTCATCTGTCAAAGGGCAAAAAGCACTGAAGGTACCAAATGTAGGTCAATTTTTATTTGCAAAACTAAATTTTATGACCATTCTAGTATGAAAGTGAGAAACAGGTGGTGTAGACTAACATCAGACTGCACATGTGTGCAGGCTGATGATTGTCTATAGCTGCTGCCAAAGCAGGAATATTCCGGGTTCAGCATGACAAGGGCTAAAATGGTCTAAAAATGCCTGCATAGGACTGTAACTGAACAGTCATTCTGACCAAGTTTCAAAAAGATTGGGGTATATTTGTGTATACAAGAAAATTGTCATAAAGGCTCCTTTTACTTTAATATCAAATGGAATCTTCTCATTTTCAAAAGGGATCATCCTTTTAACCTGACAAGCATTCTGACTAAGTTTCATTCATATTGGGCCATATTTGTGGCCTTGTGAGTGTAGACAAGGATATTGTCATTACGGCCTCCTCCCACTGTTATCATTTCAATAGGGTTCCTTATGACCTGGTATTCATTCTGACCAAGTTTCATGAAGATTGGGCCATGTTTGTGGCCTCTTGGGTGTATACAAGAAATTTGTTATTAAGGCAACTTATATTCCTGTGATATTGCATGGATCGTTCCAATTTCCAATAGGGTTCATCCTTGTGACCAATTCTGACCCAGGTATATGAAAATTGGGACATAATTGTGGCCTCTTGATTTTAAACAAGAAAATTGTCATAAAAGC
Source organism: Fragum whitleyi (assembly GCA_948146395.1). NCBI lineage: Eukaryota > Metazoa > Mollusca > Bivalvia > Cardiida > Cardiidae > Fragum > Fragum whitleyi. Next base: position 74,700,677 of record OX411544.1, on the reverse strand, counting down.
GCTCTTCCCCCTGATATAAGAGGGGCTCCCTGATATAAGAGGGGCTATCAAAGAGTTTTGAGACTTGAATCATATTTTCTATTGTAAATGTCCGCACTCATTGCATGAGTTGAATGATATGCCCTCTGACTACAAATATACCAATTTTCGATTGAATAGCACAACTGCAGCGTCTTGGGGCAAAATAGTGATGTCATGAACATCAGACCTCCTCTTGATTTCTTTTATTAGCAATGTTGTTAAATGTTTTAAACTGTGAACTCCTATCAAACGTCTGAAAAACTAACATCGTTTTGCTTGATTAGACCTCATCTAGTGTTGAACTTTTCTAAGTTAACCTCATGGTTTCAAGTACACTTGTTGCGCATTCAATGCTTATTTAAACACAATTTAGGGGGGGGGTTTAATCGCTTGTGTATTGTGTGCTTTGTAGGACTTTCTTTCTCAACAGTGAGTTTAAAACTTAAAGTGCCTCGAAAGCGCATCATTTGGTTTCTATAGCTATGGTTCCTTAATAGACATGTGGTCATATTTGGTTGCATGCTTTTATAATAAGCCCTCTCATCCATATGAATAATTACCTACAGTTTCATCAAAATCTGATGAATGATAAAAAAGATATTGCAATTGTCTCAGAACTTTCTGATACCCCCTTGTAGCAAGATTGTTGGGGCCTGATTAACAATCTGACATGGTTTTATGAAGAGAGGTCCATAACTCTAGAGTGTAAACTCTTTTAATTGTTGAGGTCTGATTACGGACAATGGGCAAAGGACATTCAAGGATCACAAAAGGTCACCTTGAGCATGTTATGCTTAGATGAGATAATAAAACAACATATGCTTGTAAATCACAATGTCACTGCATCAAAATTTTTTAGGTTTCTGACCTTTGTAGTTGAGCTTGAAAGGTGACCTCGATATCAGAATGTGCATAATACTATTTTTTTATGACCCATGCCACTGGAGTGAAAAATAATTACTCAGATGTTATAGCAAAAGTCGAGAAACTATCTAAATGAGCACAGAGCATAAAGGAGCGCTATTTTGTTGTCATAAAAATGACAATATGATGGATTTGTTTGTTTGAATGGGATTAATGCCACTTTCAACAATCTTTCGGTGATATTGCAGGAGCTGGAGCAACTTACAATGGATTCCTGGTAATTCTGACACCAGTACCACAATCACATCCTTTCCTTGTCTCCTGCTGCTATCCCACAAAGGTCTAAGATTAATTACCTATTGGTGGGAGACAAATTGTTGGAAAGGCTGAGTGTCGCTGTCGGGATCAAATATGGGACCTTTACATTGACAGTCTGATGCACTACCAAATGCGCTAAGATGGCAGTGACAATATGATGGATGTTGGGACTTCATTTTACAAATAGAGTCTAGCTTTGTATGTTACGCTGAAAATTTTAGTTGATGACTTTCGAGAATTTTGATTATTTATATAGCAAAATTTCAAGTCATATATGAAAGCAAATACTGTAAAAGTGGTGACACACAAGCCCTGCTACACTTTCTGACAAATTTTTGTGTACAGAATGAATATGCCATGAACATATCAGAAGGTTAAAATATGAGCTTGTGCATGACATTTCCAACAAGTTCAATTATGAGCAATGCAAAGACTCTGACCAGCCTGTGCATCTGCACAGTCTGATCAGAGTCTTCACTATGCGTTTTGTAGACAGATAGGGTCTCAAAGTGTCTTTAGACCATCCGGTAACTTTTTATTCACAGTATGTGAGTGTCCAAGCTTCTAAATGTTTGCACTTCATGCACTATTCAAATTGTTGGAAATGTTGCGCACATGCTATGATATTGTATACCAACTTTTTGTACATATCCTCTGCTTTGTCTATTTTCTCCAATTTTCTATAACAGAGAGCTTTATTGTGCATGATCTCCCCAATAACTGGTGGTGTCTCACCAAAATGTTTTTCTTCATACGCCTACAAAAAGAGCAAAATATGAAAGAATATTGTGCCTTAAACTGCTGAATTTAAATTTAGTTTAAATCATATTACCAACTCTTTTTTCATACACCTACAAAAAGATAAAAAAAACATAACCATTGTCATGCTGGGTAAAATTAAAGTACTGAAATTACTGGATGCACTAATTGAAGGTCAGTATTTTTTATTTTGCAAATGCAATTTTTAACTTTTTGGGTTTTGAAAGGAAAAGCAGGTGGTATATACTAAGATCATGCTGCACAGATGTGCAGGCTGCTCTTTGTCTATACCTATTGCCAAAGCAGGAATATTCTGAGTTCAGCAATACCTTAGGTAGAAATAGAGATACAACTGAGTTGCACTAAAAAACTTAACCAAGATTTGTAAGTCCCAAAAGGGTTAAAACTCCATTTAATTCAATATCAGAGTAATGAATCTTTGTCTAAGGGCTGATATTATGGTCTCACAAGCATGTGCAAAGTTTCCAAGCAATAGCTTAAATAGAAATAGAGATATAACTTGTATACAACAGTTGCATCTGAAAACTTAACCAAGATTTGTCAGTCCGAAAAGGGATAAAATTCCACTAAATTCAAAATCAGAGTTATGAATCTTTGTCTAGAGGCTGATATTATGGTCAAAGTTTCTAAGAAAAAGCTTTTTTAGATTTTTTTTTAGATTTTAAAAACTTGCACATAAAAACTTAACCAAAGCATTCTGCAAAAGCCGGGCAATTGCAATAGTCCCCCTATTCTATAAATAGTCAAGCTAAAAAGCAGACAGTGTAGGCTAAAATCAGATCTCATGTCTGTGAAGGCAAATCTAACCTACACTGTCTTCAAAAGCTTTATAGAATAGTTGCAAGCACATGAGTTAATGTGCTTAATAGAGTAGATAATCTATGTAAAAAATGACTTTATCCTTAAAGACAAGGGACCTATAACAGCCCGAGATGCTCCACAGACTATCAATTAAAGATCGAATTTACAGCAGAGCCGAACTGATTCACGCAGAATAAGGTAAACCATTCTCAAGAGGGCTTGATCAAGATTTGGCCTGCACCTATGTGCAGTTTGATCTTTATCTACACCACATGTTTGTCCCTTCTCAAGGCAGAGTTGCTTTGAAGTTATTTTTCCAAAGAAAGATTGCCCCGTATTCTTGGATTCTAATACTTTCCGCACTTTGAATTTAGTTAATACCAACCTGTATACTTTTATCAAAGTACTTCAAGGCCTCCTCTAGATCACCATTACCCATGTGACCTAAACCTAAACTGTTCCAGGTAGATGCAAACTGTGGCAGATCACCCTTCCCCATCTGTCTGTAGACCTCAGCAGACTTTTCTGTATATTCAATCATCTAAATTTATAAAAAGACCCGTCACAGAGGGAGTATGCTCCCAAAATAAGACCTTGACAACTAATTTCTTTCTGATGAGGCCTAAATTGAAGGCCAGAAAAAATATAAGCATAATTTGTGAGGAGCTAATATTGAAATGATTTAAGTAAGTTTGGCCTAAGGATAGTGTTAAATACCATGTGGCTGGGCGGCAGGTTGAAGGAATGATGGACTGAATGACAGCCAAAGAAATCATGCTTCAGGAAGTCAAAATAATATCAAAGTACTTTACATATAAAAGTCATCACATTTGGCTTTTTTAAAACAACCAGTCTAAAAAGAAGGCTTCTTATTGGCTGAAATATATGTATTATCCAAATAAAGGCTTTTTAAATCCTTTTTTTTTCAATTTGACTTGTGAATAAATGTGTGAAATCCAGAAATAAACCCTTTAAAGAAACATAATTACATGTATATATGCACTTTGGGGAACATTAGTATATTGAATTGAAATCCATTAAAAAATTTAACACAAAACTAATGGTTCACAAAAAGTAAGTCAGACACAGTTAGGAATTCAGCCTGGACCTGCTGAATTTTAAATTGTTACATCAAAATTACCAATGTTTAAGGACCTTGAACCAGTTTTGGTTAAGATTTTCTCAATGTTTGAGTAGAAAGCAGACAATGTAGGCTAAGATCAATCTGCACGTCTGTGCAGATTGGTCTTAGTCTATAATTTTTGCCAAAGCTTTGAGCTAAGCAGGAACATGCTGTGAACAGCACAATAAGGGTAAACACAACAACAGTGTAGGTACCGGATAATAAACTGAATACTATTATACCTTGTCAAATTTCCTGGCTGCATTGTAAGCCACACCAATACCATGGTAACTTGAGGCTATCAGATCTAGTATTTCATCTGTTGGACCATGATCCTCTACATGCCTGTAATAAGATATCTTAGTTAGCAAATACACATTCATCATTGGCAATTACATTATGAATAAATAACGGATAATTGTTTGTTTCAGAGTAAGATATATTTATCTTTCATTGAGACACAAACAAAAGTTATATTTTTACGAGTGACAGAGCCATTAGTAAAAATATAGCTTTTGTTTTTTCCATGAAACAAAAGATTTATTGATCTTACAACAAAAACTAAAGTATATTCTATTTTTTTTATGCAAAAAATGAGACAAATGTGAAAATGTTGGTACAAATCTAGTTAAAGCGCATCATTTTACATGTGATTATTAGGCAATCTTATCATATTGTCAGTAGCATTTGTTTATTGAGCTCCTTTCAGACAATGTCAAATACAGTGAAATGAACAAAAGCAGGGTATTTTTTTTTGTGGTGAATTTTCAAGTTAACATCTGCCATCATTCAAAAAAAAAAAAAAAAACCACCAAAAAGCATAAAAACATGAAAGAAGTCTCGAATATCATCTACACACTATCAATAATATTAGTCTTGGAAGACTAAAGTAATCGACAATGTTAGTTTTCTGTTTAGGTTTTGCAGAAGTTTGACCTTGAAAGATAACCTTATTGCATGACCTTGACCTTGGCATCTTCATATGTATAATTGGAACTATGACCATGCCAAATATAAGATTTGTATTATAAATAGGCTTGAAGAAATTGGCAATGATAATGTTTTATGTTTTGCAGAAGTTTTAAATATTACCATAACCCCTTGAAGTCAATCAATCACATTAAGATACATAATCATGTGTGATAATTAGATTAAAGATGATTCCATCAATTACCTCGAATTCTGATTGGTTGAAAATTTGTTTATAATTCTCAATAAATCAATTTTGATTACACAGCTACCCTAATAGTTTTCACAAAAAGTACTCCTTTGAGAAAACTGTTTCATTTATGACTGTGAATATAGATAGAATCTCATAATTTCACATGTTCAGCCATGAAACTATCAAATACTTATAAACTTGAACATTTTGAAAATCCACTGGAAGGCATTAGAAAAGGTAACTCACGCTTCATAGACATTTATAAGTTCCTGGTGGAGTTGTATCCCTTTATCTGCTTTTTTGATGGATTCAGAAAACAAACAGGCAAGTTTGTACTTCAAGGATCGTAAAGTTTGCTTTATTTTTTGTCTTTCTGGTTGGCACTTTGGTAGGTCAAGCATGTCTTTCTGTAAATAAAATCATTTCATGTTTTTTATATCTAATTTCAGACTCATCAAAATAAGGAGAGCTTGCAGACAGCAATGACAAAGCAACGCCTTCGTGTGCCAACGAAAATATGGGTATAAAAAGAGGTATAACTTTAAAGAAAATGCTTTCCGAGTAACTCCTCTTGATAGTAAGGATATCTCAGAGGTAAAGATATGAGGGATTATGTGAGTCTAAAATCTTAATTTCTCAAGGAAACATGATGTTTTGGGTACTCATTTGAATTGTCTCAGTGAGACAATTCCAATGAGTACTACCAACATAGGGTATGTATTTTTATATTTAAAATACTTTGATCTTCTATCCAAAATACCCCATTTATTGGAAGCCCTGAGTAGGTTTTGTGATGGTGAACATACATGGCAAAATTTGTGAATTACCTTCAATAACAACAGAGATATGTCAAAGGTTAATGTTTGTCATGCTAATGCCTATGCCAAAGCCAACCTAAGCAACAATGCCAAGGGATAATTATAGTGCATGTTTACTCCAAGAACACCAATGCTAAAAAGAATTAGCAATTTAAAATAAAACCATCCTTTGTTTTTTAAAGTTTTTGACCGTTAACAAGACATTGGTTGGCAAAAGCAATTTCTTCTTTTTCCTCAATATTTGCTAAGGTATAAAATCACAGGATAGTAAAATTCAATTAATAGCACAGGAAAAGTATTCAAAAATGATGTTCAAATTAAACAATAGATAAATTACAATTACAACCTCTTATATATTTATTCTAACCATTTAACTTAGTTAAAGCTTTATCCAAATTTCAATAAAATCAAAGTGATGAGGGCATTTAATGAGTTTTGCAGTATACATGTTTAAGAAGTAAGGCATTCTAGCAATTAACCCTTTGCTGTTTAATCCCTGCTTTTTATGTGACTGTGTTTTTATGATTGAGAAAACATTGTGAAAAAAGAAGAAATTGCTTCTGACAAGCAATTTCTTCTTTTTCCACACTATTTCCTACCCTACTAAATGGTTATTTTTCAAATTAAATCCACTTTAAATTTTCGTCTGCAAAACCTTTGATTTTGGACAGGTCCAAAATTTTGTAAAACAGGAAAGGGTTAAGCAATGCACAACACAATCCAACATTATTAAACCTTCCCTGAATGAAGCAGGTATTGTCACTAGTTTCACCTTGTCTTGCAATGTTTCACCCAAATCTGGTAATTGCACTTCAGTTTTAACATTTGCATTTATATCAGTAACCTCTTTGAAATTGGGGCAGAAGGACTGATTCAGATTGCAATATTTCCAGAGACCAAATCATGGCTGTTTTTCCTGTGACACACCATTATACTGCTAAATGGAAACATTATTTTGCGCGGATCACATGAGCTTGAATATTTAATAAAAGTTTCATCCGAATCAATCCATAAATTTTGGGGCTTAGCCCCATGATATCATAGGTACAAAAGCATTTGCTTCTTGGCACTTAAGACATTGAAAACAGACACAGAGAGAGGGTTATACCGCTTTGTCCATCTTTGGCAGCAGACTGAATATACTAATACCTTTTAAATGGGCCCCTAAAAAATATGTGTAGCATATAAAGTGAATAATCATAATAATTGAGGGATCAAAGCAAGAATGTATTTATTGTCTATACAGTGTATAGTAATTAAATACAATCTTGCTGGACCCCTTTCAGTGTGATTGGACAATATTGAACACAACAACTATTATTCATGTAATACCTGTGTCCCAGGGTAACCTGTCCCCTAGGTAACCTGTCCCCTAGGTTACCTATCCCCAGTGACTGGTTAATGTAGAAATCGGCCAGGGTAAACTGTTCCCCTGGTAGCCCCTGGGGACAATTTACTAAGGGAGACATGTTACCCTGTTACACCAGTGCAGTACAGTTACCTAGCACATAAAAAGAAACTTTCTTGTAAGTTCAATTAAGTTTCCAGAGGTACACATAAAAAGGGGTAAAACCAGTCTTCAATCCTAACTTATCAATGAAACCCTATGTTGTGGGTACTCATTTGATTTGTGCCAATGAGACAATTCCGATGGGCACCCACAAGATCGAATTTGAGAGAGGAAATATTTAAATTTTACATCCAAAACACCTCCTTGAACTGTAGCATTGGTTATAAACTAGCAGTGGTCATTTAGGTATTGTGAAAAGAAACCCTTTCCGCCTTTTCTTTTTACAAGATTTAGACTGGTCCAAAGTCAAAGGATGGAAGACCACAATAAAAAGTTGGCATACAATGAAAAGAATTCATGCTGTGGAAGAAAATATTTTTGAAAAGTTTTTTTTAATGTATGAAATAAAGTGAACTCAAAATTTCTGGAATTGTTAAGAAAAAGGTTAATACAAATAAAATAATTATTCTTCATTCGGAAAATCTAAAACAAGCCAAATGTTTTGATCCCAGACTGATCAGGGTGAATATTTTATCCACTTCCAACAAAGTCTTTTTGTGTGAAATTGGCCACTTATATGACAAATATAAATTGTATGATACTACATATAGACACCAACCCACAATACCTGCATGTGTATTGGCTTACCTTTTTTGTCAAATAAATGGTCTAAAACATACATTAACGGAATCATAAAACTGAAACAACCATGTCTAGTCATCTTACATTTGATCCTGCTGCAATTTGGATTGATTATATTTCAACAGAAATGTAAAGTTAACATCCTTTTTTATGAATTACTCTTGAGTTTTTTGAAAAAGGAAGGAGAAATACAAATTCATGCAGCATTATTTTCAATAATAGTAAGAGTTTGTATTGCCTTTGAAATTTTGTGCAATTACAATATTTGAGCTAGTCCCATATTAATCAAGAGAGGCAATGACAGTAAGCCAAAAACCATAGTTTAAACATTGCATTCCACTTAAGAATATTGCTAGGTCCTTTCCGTAAACTGGAAAGTACTTTTGATGTAAGTGTTATAATTCTGCTTCTGGTGGTACATCAGTCAACACACTTGAAGAAAAGAAACTTTCTTTTAAATACCTATAAGCTTCACCACACTTTTCCCCTTCACTACTACCAATTCCAATAAACACTTGAAATGACTGCCTCAGTGGCCTAGTGGTAAATGCACTCTACCCATGACCTGGAGGTCCGTGGTTTGAGCCCCACTGTCGCCAGGGTGTGTAAAACAATGAGCAAAACACTTAATTATGCCAGCCCTAGTTCACCCAGCTGTAAAATTGGGTAGCAATGGGTTTAAACCACTGCCTCGCTATCAGGGACATGAAACCATCAGGATTGAGTGTTCGAGAGCTTTTCTATAAGCTTAAGCTTTTGTCGCAATCAAACTAAAATAAATTAGTATAAACTAATTCCAATAAATGTCCTCTTTTTTTTATAAACTATCATATTTGTTATTTGCAGATTTTCATAAATTTAGACTAGTGGAAGCTATTATTAATCTTGATTTAATAGTTATAGACACAAGATATTTTTACCAGCAAACTAATATTCCTTTGTATGACTTGTTCCCTACTTTCAGAAAACCCAGCCTCTGACAGAAACTCATCTATTGCTCTTAGAAACCAGTCTATCTGAAAATAAAGGAAACAAGATGTGCTTGTGAAACACAATTGTCCACCAAAATAGCAAATCGATGGCTCAGCGCAAAACAGTTGTAACTGCCTATAATCATATAGGCCGTTACAACTGTTTCACGCTGAGCCCTTGACATGGTTCAGTACTCTGACCTTGCAAAATAAATTTGTAATTGTCACATGACCTTTACCTTAGTACCAGAAGATAAAATATAAAGTTTTGCAGACATTTGACCTAATCATGCTCAGCTGGGCTAAATATCTTAAGAAAATAATAAGATAAACAACAGAAATAACAGGTTCCGATCCAAATGAATGATAAGATCATCCATTCAAATCTTTTAAATGGCCGTTCACTTTCAATGACTTAACAAGTCTACAAAATGAACCAGTCTATCTCTCTTGTATTAGATCAAACAGGCTTTAACCATCCTCAGATACCCCGGGGTCTCCCTATTGGCTACGCGTAGCAACTAGGGAGACCCCGGGGTCTCCGAGGATGGGCTTTAACCATTGTCATGCTGAATTAAAAATTTGAGAAAATTTCATTGAAATCAAAGTGCTGAAAGCACTGAATGTACTACTTGTGAGACAGTATTTATCTCAAAGATATTTCTTATCTTTTCTAATTTAAAAAGGCAAATCAGGTGGTGTAGACAAAGGTCAGACTGTACATATGAGCAGGCTGATCTTTGTCTACACCACCTACCAAAGCAGAAATATTCCAAGTTCAGCATAACAAGGGTAAACAATGAAAAGTCTACCTTATTACCAAGGACTCCCATAGTTGACAGTGTACACAGTTCATCAGCAACAGTGTACACTTTTGTAATAACCTTGTCGAATGTGGTTCTCTTTTAGGGGGTCAGTGTAAAACTATCGTTAGTGCCTGTAAAGTTACAGGCACTTACAATAGTTTTGCTCTGATCTCTTCGTTTTCTCTTCATAATATCACATGTTTAAGGTATTTTATCTTTCATCATATTAGCACTTTATCAAACAGATTCTTACAGTATACTATTGGCTTAATATCTTAGTACCAAGTACTTCAGTAGTTGATCTAAAGTGTACGCATTTCCTCAGCATGAGTGTACACTTTTGCAATAATCTTGTCAAATGTGAGCATTAATTTACTGATGGTTCTGTTTTTAGGTGTCAGTGTAAAACTATTGTAAGTGCCTATAAATCTATGGGCACTTACAATAGCTTTATTCAAGGTAATCTATCTTTCATCATAGTAGCGCTAGATCTTACAGATTTTTACAGTAAAGTGTTGGCTTACCATCATAGCAGAGACTTCTATAGTAGAAAGTGTAAACATTTCTTTAGCATGAAGGAACACTTTAGCAAAAACCTTGTCAAATGTGAGTATTAATCTGTGTTGAGGGGCAAGTGTATTTAACTATCTGAAGTTCTATCATTCTATAGGCACTCACAATAGTTTTTCTATGACCCTCTGTTTTCAATATATCATGTTCTTTAATCATAGTTGTGCTAGGTTGTACAGATTCTCACAGTAAACTAATGGCTTACCTTGATACCAGGTACTTCTATAGTAGAAAGTGTACACATTTCCTCAGCATGAGTGTACACATTAGCAATAGCCTTGTCAAATGTGAGCATTAGATTTCTGGTGATCCTGTTCCCTGTATAACCAGTCTGTCGCCATAGTAACACTAGATCATAGAGATTGTGTCTGGAAAAAAAAAAGTCCTACGTAAATTCATCAAAAGTAGAATGTATTTTTTCATATGAAAACCTCCATCTACGTTTAGAGAAAAAAAAAATGCCATTTTGTTAACATTTTTTGAATACTTATTCTTTATTTAGTCTTTTGAAAGATGAGTTACATGAAATCAAAAATCAATCGACAAACATTGGCTTTTATGGGAAATGCATAATCTGCAGAATAAGTAATACATGTATATGTAAATGAGATTTTGGTAATGCGCTTTAATAAAATTGGAGTCCGACATGTTGCATGTCATAAATATTCATCAAGTAAGGCCTATATTTAGATCATCATGTCATAATCATTTGCATTACCGAATATTAGAATGACAAATTAAAAATCATCTTTGAAAATGAAAGTCTTGCTTTTGTGTACATAGTCATTGAAGATCATTGTCTTGTGGATCGGAAATGTTAACGAACACAGGCCGGGGCTTTAAACAAGGCATTATAAAGTCAGAATAAGAAAAACAATGTGTATACAACTACAAGCATATGAATAAAGATTATTGACATAGAAATGTTTTCCCCCTTTGATAGGAGAGATATATTTTGTCATAATCTTTTGTCCAATGAAAGCTAGCTAATCTAGCTTCAAACTCACTTCCTCAGAATTAAAAGCCATTTATGTCCAATAGACTTATCAGTGTTTATTCAAGACAGGGTGATTGGAGGATTGCCCCACTTTATTCAAAGATCCCCCATATTTTCTAGATTTGTGGGGGATTCTTTACTATGAACAAAGAATATGAAATACCAGTTTTTTCTCAGTTTTTTCTCAGTTGCTTCAATTTTGAACTGAATACCCCACAATTATGAAATCCTAGAATAAACACTGGCTTATTGGGCTCGGCTAAGATCACAATTTTAGAATATGACATCTCTAAGATTGATTATTTAAACTTCAGATATTGATTTATATTCAGCATGGCTGGTTTTGGAGAAAACCTGAGGAATAACTACAGCCTTTGTGTTGTCATTGTTGTCTTTATTGTGCAAAAACATGACATTTCCAACAATTTCATGGGATGGACATACATTGTGCATCCAAGACAATCATGCAATACAATAAGAAATAATGGCTAACTGCATGCACATGGATTCTTACCTTATCCATCTATAGAGGGCATAGCAAAGACTCTGGATGCACAGGCTGGACAGAAGCTTTGCTTTGTGCCAATTTAACATTGTTGGAAGTGTCACTCACGGGCTCATATTGAGATATCTCTGATATTAGTTAAGGAATTCACTTCAAACTTGGCATAAACGTTCAACATCAAAAGAGTAACCTATATTATCAAGGAGCTTACTCTGGATGTAATTTGTGCGAGTGGTCCCCCTTTTTCCATTTAGGATTTTTATCTACCATCCAGCACCTAACAGCCGAGCATAGGCAAACAAAGACAGTGCCCTTGTTTGTATAAAGACTTACCTTTGAAGATTGGCAAACACATGAAAATTTGACAAACAATTGGCTAAACCATCCATATCACCCAGATCCACCCATAACCATGGTAACTCTAATATAGGGCGAGGACAAACATCATCAACATCCTGATATCTATCCATCTGAAAACACAGAACTGTCCATAACTGTTCATAGAAGAAGGCAGCCCTTCTTTCAGGATGACAAAACCAAGTAAACAGTTAGCCAATTATGCCCCGCTTTGCACACAAGTGCACATGAAAAGTGGGGTATAATTGGCTAACTGTTTGCACCATTTTGTCACCTTGAAACAGGGCAGGTATTGAAGGTAAAGTTCAAGTTGCACATCTGTGCAGGCCAATCTTAGTCTATCTATACTGTCTGTCATAGCTTTGTATGTGCTGCGAAAAGCGTGAAGAAGGTTTAACAACATTTGTGACCTGCAATGTGGGTAAAATGGAATTCATACATTGTGTCCCTAAGGATATCCTTGATCAGATGAAAAATACTGTATTGACTTTAAATATTTGGATAGACATGGCAGAACAAACACTGTAGACCAAGATCAAATTGCTCTTTATATGCATATCCTTATATGTTGTAAAAAGCATGAGAATTGTGACCTGCAATGTGGATAAAATGAGATTTGCATAGTGTGTCCCAAAGGATATCCTTGATCAGTTGTGGTTCTTATGCACTACACTTCTCCTCAATGAGAACTATCCACCCGTGAAGTTTCATGATTCTAGCTTGCATACTTTTTTAGATAAGCTTTTTAGATAAACGTAAAAATGGTCTATGGACACACTGACAGACCAACCAACATGTGCAAAATTAATATACAGTAAAATCTCGGTAGTTTGCACGCCCATGGTTCGTAGGTATGTGTTGGTTCGTATACATTCTTTGGTCCTGATTTTCTTCCTTCTTTATCTTTGTAAGAATGCCTCTAGTAATTTGCACGTTGGTGGTTCGTAGTTCGTAGCATGTGTCAAGACCCGTAGGTTTGTTAATAACACAAATTCATATGCTTAATCCGTAGGTGTAAATTGTGCGATCAATAGTTGTCCTACATTTACCTTGATTTTCACACCTGTTGATTGGTATTTATCAACTATTGTTATGCATCATTATTTACAGGCATTATTTGATTTTTAATTTTTGGCTGGTTTAATCGAATAAAGGTTTTCATCAGTGACCTGAATTGTACTTCATCTTGCTTTCTCATACCGATCATGCATAAATGAATGTGCAAATTTTCGTAGACTCGATTGTCAAAATGAAGGAGTACTCGGAGTGATTTGATCCAAAAGGAAAATACTCTGATGTAGTTAAGAATTGGCTTGTAAAAAATTTAATATTTTTTTATTTAGGTTTTGAAAATTGACTAAACAAAAGATGATCAGTGTTCAAGTAAGATTGTTTGCATCTTAACTCTCTACAAAGGGTCTCGTTTGAACTTGATTAAAAATATATTCCATAGAATCTTAGAATAAAGCCACGTTAGTATAAATTGTCCCGGTCCATTGAGATACGAACTACCGAGAGTTTACTATACCTCCTCTTCTTTTAAACCTTTCCTGTTTAACAAAATTTTAGACCTATCCAAATTCAAAGGTTTTGTAAATCTTATTTTAAAGTGGATTTAAATTAAAAAAATAACCATTCAGTAGGGTAGAAAATAGTGTGTAAAAAGAAGAAATTGCTTGTCAGAAGCATTTTTTTCTTTTTCCACAATGTTTTCTCAATCATAAAATCACAGGCATGTAAAAAGCAGGGATTAAACAGCAAAGGGTTAAGGGGGCATAATAATGGTCTACCTTTCAGATGTCCAAAATTCTTGGGTATTTATGGTAACAGTGAAAATTTAAGATGATGACAGGGATTTACCTTATCTATTTCTTGCTCAAAGAACTGGATGATATTTTTCAAATACATCATTCTGTAAAGAGAGAAAGAATCGGAAAACTAATTGTATGTGTATAAACATTAAATAAATCCCCCAAAAAAACTTTTGTACCTTATATAAATGATATAAAGATAGCCATAGTGTTGAATGCACACCTAACCAGTGAAATTATCTAAAAACATATGTACCTAGCTTTCATTCATTTCACCCTATCTGATGTTATCTAAGCAGGGCCCAATGAGTATGGTAATGGGAGTCAAAACCACATTTTAAAGCACAAAACTGTTCTCAAGGGGGGGAAAAAAATGTGTAACTGGATTTGAGAGAAAAGATCATCTTTACCCTTCAAGAATAGAAAAGTTTTTTCCTAGACTTAGTTAAGAATGGTTTGGCTAAATGAAAATCTCATGACAAATGTTATATAATTTAAATTGCTTTGTCTCAGAATCATACAAGATACCAGGGACTTCAATACTTGACAGAAAAGATACATTTGCCTCTTTTTTTACAAAACAAGTTAAGCTTGAATTAGGAACAGATGAAATTATTTGACTTATCAATCCTTTATATCTATACTTACTTTTTTGTAGGGTCAGATAAATATTTTTCTGCACAAGCATCCTTAAATTCATTGAAACCAAATCTGAAAAAAAAAATCTCCCTTCAATAATTTTAAACAGGTTCACATCTGGCTAGTATAGAAAACAAGTGTATTAATTTCTATCCTTGTTCTTTCTCAAATGAGATGGCAGCATATTTAAGGTAGTGGACCCATAATAAATTTGCAATGGTTTGGAAGTTATTCACTTGAATAGCCCTAAGTTCAGGATGACAAAACTGTGCAAATAGTATTCCAGTAATACCCCGCTTTGCAAGCAAGTGCACATGCAAAGCAGGGTATACAGTCGTGACGCGTTTATACGGACGGCATTAATCCGGAATATTCAAGATCCGGAAAAGAATTCACGGGAACGAATATTTCACTCATAAATTGTACACTTTAATCCGGCAACTCGCGTTCCAGAACCGGAATTAAAAATCGGGAATGGAATATCAAAATTCTACACAAATTTGTCTTTGTAATCCGGATTAAGGGTTGGTCATCCGAATTCAAAGCTATTGTAATTACTATCTGTCACGTCTCATTGTGAAAGGATTAGCGCGTTTATCGTCAAGACTGACTGATTGACATGTGTAAATAAACATTTAATATGGAGATAATTTAATGCAGACGATTTGCGCACTTTACAAACAACTTAATTAGGAAAGTGTGTCGAGACGACAATGTGACAATTAGTATTCTCTCCGCGCGTGCCAACACCTATAATGCTACTTACTCTCAAGACTGATCTTTACTCTGAAGAACAATACTCCACGGTGATTATAAAATTAATTGAGAAATTGTAATCGCTATCAAACATACAGAGCTTACACTCAACCAAAGATGTCAACGCCGACGACCAAAAGACGAAGAGTTGACGCTTCAGCATCCACGGCGAAGTTGACCGACTTCTTTTCCAAGTGAACGCCAGAGACATACGAAACTACCAAAAACGCCCATAATTTCGTTTTATAAAATTGTCATTCGAATGAAAGTTTGCCCTTGTTGTTACATACGACTTGGGAAAGAAACTCCTTTCCAAATTTTCAAAGATAATTCCAAACCTTCAACCCGAAAGCCTTCCCTGAAATTTCCATAAAAGCGACGCCAGAGAATGTTGTTAGATACGACACTGGTAAGCCATTTCCGTCGAAATTGTCAAAATAAGTTTAAACCTCAGTCCCGAAAGAATGTCCTTCAAAAGTGTCTGTAATATTAAAACGGCCCTACTTAGGGCCACATATCTTGTTTCCTCCCAATGATTTTTTTTTTCTAAAATTGTCAAGAACAAAAATAAAGCTCAGAAGCATTTTAACAAAACGGCCCTTCTAAGGACCTTTAAATGGCTTGTTCTTCAAAATGATTTTTTGAAGGTCAATTTCTCTCAAAATATCATAACAAGCCAAAATAGACAAGAGAAACGTAATGCATGTTATAAAATATTCATTTATCACGTTTTTATTATAATAAATATATTTTTTTCCATTTATAAACATGTACAGCACATTGCAAAAAAGTAATCTTCTTCTGTCTGCATTCTCGGGATTTACCAAATTACACGTATTAGTACTTCTAACGACACACTGCAAATCTGAAACAAAAACAACATAGTGTCAAAATGGCAGACGAAACTGGGTTCGGATTGTAATAAAAAATTGTTTATCCGGAAAAAGGGATACTCCGGACACACTCGTAGGAAACCAAAGTGTCCGGATTAGCGCGTCACGACTGTAATTGGAAAACTATTTGCATAGTTTTGTCCTGAAAGCAAGGCAGTTTTAACCAAGGTTTCCTAACTATTTCAAGTGGAAACCTCAGTATATATTGTGAAAGATCATGAAACCCAAAACATTGCAGAAATATTACTATCCCACTACCTAAAGAAAGAGATAGGCAATAGATAATAAATACTGCTACCCATTTATACTTTTGAAAGTGACCCTTTTCTTTCTAAAATCTTTGGATGTAGATCTACTTCTGGATTTGCCTTCTCTTTCAGACTTTTTTACGGTATTTTTCCCCCTACTTTCTTGGGGTTTGCATGATCCTCATTTACAATGAAAGCAAACTCTACAATCTATGAAAAAGTATTGATAATGTTTCTACTAAAATATGAACTTACTTGATACATCCTGACTGGTTAATAGTGAGTCTTTCAATGGCAAAATACAATGGAGACCATACATGATCTGGAATACCAAATATCTCTTTGATTTCTAACTCCTGTAGACCATGACGGGACAAATATAAACAACACATCACCTGAAAATAATGTTGCTTAAAAGCTAAATAACAGGAACATTGAATATCATTAACTAGTGTGTAAAGGTGGTAAAAAACAAGTAGCACTGTTCTCAGATTATAAACTAAATTTTGTTGTAACTCAGAATTTAAGAAGTTCTGCATATGTTGTAAGTATGAAAATAAGATATATTGTTGGTAAATTACTTCTTGTAACATGTAATTTAAAGACTGATTTAAAATAAAACATTTGTGACCCGTCATGAAAAGGGACCATCTTGGAAGTGCGTAAAGTGTCAAGGCTTGCTTTATAATATTTCAAATCCAGACTGGGTTAAGATCAGCTTGTCTCAAACAAATCTCTTAACAGATCCTATATATCTGTCTTTTGGGTGTCCATTATCACAAGGTTATTACATCTTATCTTATAACTATACAAATATCCATGTGATAACATCCCATATGATATTTTTTATGACATCACAGAGTTATTTTTAGAACAATTATATAATGCAGTTATTTTAAGAAACTTGCATTTCTGTTAGAAACATCTACAAAAACAAGGCAAATAGAGGTTATAAGATAAACATAATACGTATTTAGTGTATTTTATGAAAAAATATCTAACACGGTTGTGGGAATTGGTAATTGTCTCTGCAGAGCCTCGACAATGATCAATTCTCCCAACCTCGTTAGGTATTTTTTTCTCATACAAAACACTAAATGCGTATTACATATACAAACAACATAGGGTATATGTCAGTATCATTATGATAGTTAAACAGAACATTAAATCTATCAGATTCTGTGGCTATGGCTCACCTGTTCCACCACATTTCCAGAATAATCTGTCACATTATAATCTTCTTCCAGTCTAGATAACACTTTACCAAACAGCTCTTCAGTGCTGAAAAGATAATTAGCATTATACATATGTATGTAGCTGCTCTAGAATTGGGCAACAACACCTAAAAGTCATCTCTCAAAATAGAACAAAGTAAAATATATCTATTGACTGACAATTCAAAATATTACTGTATCACTGCCAACATGTTGCTTACCTATGTGATGAGATCAAATCCTCAATCTTCTGGTCTAACAGTCTGAAATATCCAAACGATACCAACTCCTGAAAAAGATAGTATCGTGACTTGATAAATAAAGCAATTGACAGACCTTCTTATTATTGAATCCCTGGTTACAATGTTTTCAACAATTAAGAAGTTCAAAATGGAACAAACATATTATCAACAACAATAATATGAGAACTTTTACAAGAAAAGGGGACCATCCAGGAATTCTGCAAAATAGATATTTGAATAAGAGATTGGTTCTAGTACAGGCAAACCAGAGGTCGCATTTCAAAACTTGTTTCACAGAAAGGTAGATTGATCATTCTAGATTCGGAAAATTAGCAAAACTCAAAAAGTTTCAAACCCTAGTCGGACTGCGCGATTGGCGCAGTCTGACTACGGTTGACACTTTACATACAACCCAGATTGTCCCTTAGCGCATGTCAGGTCACATATACGCAAGCATAGATCTAAACTGGCAGGCGTGACCCTAGCTGTTACCCCACCAGAGGACAGTGAAACACTTATGCCCTCGAGTATCACAGTACTGTAAAAGTTCAAACTTGAAAATTGACATTGACCTTGTAAAGTGACCTTGAACTTGACAGATGTGTTTCAATTTAAGGTATCCTTATGCAATGTATGAGAAGTGTATATGAATTATGGTTTTTTGTTTGTACGGAGTTTAACACCACTTATACACCGTTTTCAACATTACTACAGTTAAATTTCAGTGGCTGATGCACTAACCCATGGTTTCCTGTCACTTATCACACCAGTGTAACCACAACATTTCATCCAAGCCACCAACTGCTCATCACACTTAGGCATACTACTTATTGTACACCCACTGGTGGGAGAAATATGACTTGTGTCACATGCCGGATGAAAATTTTGCCGAGTCTGGATTAAACCTCCCAAACCTAGGATTGACAGCCTTACACCTCACTACTGAGCTAGCTGTGCTCAGCAAAAATTAAGTTTATAGGTTATGTATTGAAAACACAGACTGATGAACAGACAGATGGATAAACTGCTTTAAAACAATATACCTCCAAGAAAAGACAGCTTTTAATGATCTTGATAATTTTCTTCTTAGCTGTTTACTACTCATTCCTGCATTACACAAACCTTTGCCGTACAGTATAGATTAAAATCAGCCGGTAGAGACAAGCAGTCTGATCTTAACCTTCATAATCTGCTAAATTTTTTATTATTATAGAAAAAGCTTTGAACCAGATTATGTGAAGTGTTCAGAAAATTATCCATTTACTGAAACAATCTTAAAATCCAGCAGGAAAGGATAAAAAGATGAGCAGTATGATACTTACAGAGACAGTCACTTGTAAAAATATGGGTAATTTAGTCATTTCAGCATCAACAATTTTCTCTAGTTGATGTGGGGACAGCTCTTTACCACTCTCTTGTAGTATTTTCTATGATAAAGAGAATTTCAAACAAAATTTTATCATATGGTATTCATAAAATGCTTGTACAAAAGGAAACAATTGAATGGAATCATGCAGAGATAATTTAACAAAAGCTATTTAAAAACAAGAGGGCCGTTGGCCCTGGGTCGCTCACCTGAGAAAAAAGCTTCATTACCTAGGTATGTCCATGCAACCACAGAAAAAGAGATTTTCACTTATTTAATCAGATAACATTTGAAATAATCCTTCCTCCCTCCCCCTCTGCTCCTCCCCTGGTCATTATTTATTTAAGCTTTTTTCATAAAAGGTCTGTGATTAATGTATGCCAGATATACAGGCTGAGTCTGAGACTTTTAAAGTTTTCTTTAATGAGTTGATCAATCCATGTCAAATATAAAGGCTGTAGGGATTCAAAATTCTCAACAAAGCACTCCTCCCTCCCCCAAGATGCTCTGCACCTGGTGAATCTACAGTCATGATTTTAGCTAATTCAATTAATGTCCATATGCTGATCATCAATAACAATTTTCAAGTCTGAAGGACTCCTGGTTCACTAGAAGAAGTTTAAAAATTTCAAAAATGATCTAAAGTACTACCCCCTCCCCAAGACACTCAGCACCTGGTGACTCTACAGTCATGATTTTAGCTATTTTTATTATGTCAAGATATTGATCACCCATGACAATTTTCAAGTCTGTAGGGTTCCTGATCCAGGAGAAGAATAAGGATAAAGATTTCAAAATTGATCCAAAGTACTTCCCCCTGACCCTAATGCTCCGCATCTGGTGGCCTTACATTCATGATTTAAGCTATTTTATTTAAGATCCATATGCTTATCATCCATGCCAATATTGAAATCTGTAGGGCTCCTGGAACATTAGAAGATGAAGATTAAAGTTACAAAATTTTCACAAAAGTACTACCCCCTCCCCCCTGGTGCTCCGCACCTGGTGGCATTACAGTCATGATTTTAGCTATCTTTATTAAGGTCTATGAGCTGATCCTCCATGCCAATTTTCAAGTCTGTAGGGCTTGTGGTTCAGAAGAAGAAGAAGGTTAAAGATTACAAAATTTTCACAAAAGTATAACCCTCTCCCCCTTTGTGCTCCACACCTGGTGAATCTACAGTCATGATTTTAGCTTTTTTTTATAAAGGTCCATATGCAGATCATCAATGCCAATATTCAAATCTGTAGGACTCCTAGTTCAGAAGAAGAAGAAGGTAGAGATTACAAAATTTTCATCAAAGTACTACCCCCTCCCCCTGGTGCTCCACACCTGGTGGCCCTACAGAAAAGATTTTAGCTATTTTTATTAAGGTCTATGAGGTGATTGACCATGCAAAATTTTAAGGCTGTAGGCCTTCATGTTCAGAAGAAGAAGAAGGTTAAAGTTTACAAAATTTACCCAAAGTACTACCCCCTCCCCCCTGGTACTCTGCACCTGGTGGCCCAACACATATGATTTTAGCTATTTTTATTAAGGTCTATGAGCTGATCCTCCATGCCAATTTTCAACTCTGTAGGGCTTGTGGTTCAGAAGAAGAAGAAGAATGTCAAAGATTACAAAATTTACCCAAAGTACTACCCCCTCCCCCTGGTGCTCCGCACCTGGTGGCCCTACAGATATGATTTTAGCTATTTATATTAAGGTCTATGAACTGATCATCCATGCCAAATTTCAAGGCTGTAGGGCTGCTTGTTCAGAAGAAGAAGAATTTTAAAGATTTTCTTAAATTTTTAACTTTGGTTGCCATAGCAACCAGAGTTTTTCACCGATTTCAATTCTTTTAGCAATTTTTAAAGGGGACCACCTAAGGAACATTTTTGCCAAGTTTGCTTAAAATTGGCCCAGTAATTTAGGAGGAGATGTCGTTTAAAGAAATTGTTGACGGACGACGGATGACGCACGACGGACGACGCACGGACGCCGGACAAAAGGTGATCACAATAGCTCACTTGAGCACGATTTGCTCAGGTGAGCTAACAAACAAACAATCAAAGGACTGAAGGTCCTGAAAGTCGCCATGAGGATGATACCATGATATTTTGGAACTTTGGTTATTTGTGATCAACAACTCAGATTTTGAGACAAGAATAACCCGACAGTATTGTTTACAGGCAAACAGATGATAAGAGATCACAATAGCTCAGCCCCAAGCACTTACTGATCTAAAACAGCTCCTTTTGTTCAGGTTGCTGTTCAATTTCAGATGCTAAGCCTTTTCTATCAATTCAAGGGTTTTGTTTGGCAGATTCTAAGCAGAATCTGACTGATTGAATGTAGTTTTACAGTACTTTTAACAGTATGTCATATTGTGATGGATGCAACACCTACACATCATTTTCCCACCACTATCACATCCTCTCTGAGCATCCAGTGTTTTATTGCACTTAGGTTTATGATTATCAACAATTAACCAAACAGCGAAATTTTGGGGTGATGCAATTTAAAAAGAGTTGCAGACCATAAAATATATTATATTAACCCTTTCCCAAACAACAACATTTAAGGGTGGTCCTCTTTCAAATCTGCTGCAGAAAGCAAAACAAAAGTTAATGCAGGTGTTATGGATGTTCAATATAGCTCAGAAAATATTGAGATACAAGAGCTGTCACTGTAAAATGACAATGCTCCCAACACCGCTTTGATCGTCATAAGGTCAAGGTCATCTAGGGGTCAAGTTCATCAAAGTATGTGCCTTCAAAAAGGTAATGTGCCAAGGAATGTTGTACTAAAATATGAAGTGAATATGTTAAGTAATAAGGAAGTTATGGCCAATCTTAAAGTTTTTTTGCCTTCAAAAAGGTAATGTGCCAAGGAATGTTGTACTAAAATATGAAGTGAATATGTTAAGTAATAAGGAAGTTATGGCCAATGTTAAAGTTTTTTTGCAAATGTTAAAGTTTATGGACTTTGATCGCCACAAGGTCAAGGTCATCCAGGGGTCATGGTCATCAAAGTATGTGCCTACAAAAAGGTAATGTGCCAAGGAATGTTGTACTAAAATATGAAGTGAATATGTTAAGTTATAAGGAAGTTATAGCCAATGTTCAAGTTTTTGGCCATTGTTAAAGTTTTTGGGTGGAATGATGGATGGACAGACGGACAAGTCAAAAACTATATGCCTTCCTATCGGGGGCATAAAAAGGAGAAAATGCTTATTATCAGTATTTTCTTCTTTTGTCTCAATGTTCCCAAGCTTTTTCATAAACGGACGTCAAAATCCGGTCTTGTGTGGGAAAGGGTTAAAAGGAGACAATATGTATGTTCCACCACACTCAAATTTTTTCATTACGGCTGATTAAAACCCTCATTGGATCGATTTCGTTAACATTAGCCAGTACCATTCGAAAATTTGAATTTCCCAGATGAACGTTAGACTTAAACATACTCCTGGGCCCCTATTCACCAACATTTCTAAATTGATTTTCTAAGGTAAAGTGACATTACAACCAAGCAGAGTGGCAGAGACATAGGTTGACAAATGTCTCGACCACTCTGATTGGTTGGTATTTAATTTCCTTTAGAAAATTAATTAAGAAACGTTGGTGAATACGTGCCCGGGTGTTTTTCCAAATTTGGCACACATACAATTGCAAGGTCATTCCTTAACCCTTTCCCAAGCAACAAAATTTTAGGGTTGTCCAAATTCAAAGATGTTGCAGACGACAATTCTAAAAGAATGTAATTTTACATTATTTTTGTCTTTCTGGGTTGAAAATATTGTGGAAAATAAAGATATTGCTTGTCACAAGCAAATTCTTCATTTTCCACAATATTTTTCAAAGCTGTTATCTAATGGGGCGACAAAAGGCGTCCATGTGTGGAAATGGGTTAATGGCATTTACCATAAAAGTTCCAAATCTGTGCACGCCATTGCTGCATAGCAATTCCCATTTTAGCAAGATCTTAAAACCAGATGTAGACAAATAATACTGATTTAAATTTCATTTACTTTTATACCTTCTTTATTTTGATCTCTTCCATGCTTTCATTATTCAAATAATCTATTTCATTTAAATTTCAAACTCCTTAGAATCAAAGTCCATGGTCAATTTCCAGTTCAAGATGTATTAATTGTCAAATGTTATTCATAGAGAATATCAAGTTAAAACAAAAACCTGGTTCAAATTCCTGATAATGTTCATTAGTGCATGTAGATCTAGTTTTTGTTTCAAACTTCAATGATCAAGACAATTCATATTAATATAAGCGGTTAGTGGTCCAAGCAATTGGACAGATATGCAAAGTATAAACACTACAAAAAACCCAACCTCTGAATAATCGTATTTTTTGAAAAAACAAAAACATAAACGAGGTCATCACTTCAGTTCAAAACGAAAGTAAAACCTAGCTGACTGATTTGATTGACATCGACGTTCAGAACTTAATTCCGTTTGCAAATAGCACTCTTCAATTCTTATCAACAATATCTTTACTTGACCGGTTCAGTGTAAACCCGTGTAGAATTGAAAAGCTGTGAACTGGATAATCAAAATCATACTGTAGTATCATAAAAGCCGTTACAAAATGAAATTAGGTCAATACAAAGGAAGCCCTCGGCTCAAGTACTATCAGAATTTCTTTTCTTATATAAATTGCCCAGGCACTAATTAATTCATCAAATACATTGAACGAATATTTGTGTGGAAGTGAAATACAAAGCGTTACCGTTTTTGTTTACATGTATAAATCTGGGGCGTCAATCTTTCCAATATGGTGGCCTAATAAAATTTGTAGAATCCTAGGCGTACTAATTTTGCAACTCAAATTTACTTTTGACATCAAGATATCCATTATGAGGTTTTCATAAGATTGTGTTTATCTTCAAAAGGAAAAATAGAAGTCAAAGTATTACATTAAACAAACAAAATAGCTGCTTTTTTAAATTGTCTGCACTTCTTTTTGGTGTCATTGGGTCCGGTGCAAAGATATAGAGTAAATACCAGAAATAAAAGTAGTTCTTTGCCTAAACCAGTATACAGACACTCTGTACACTATCACCATATACACCCTTCCAGCTAATTGCAATAAGTCTGCCATTTTGACAAATGGAGACTAATAATTACCAATGCATAACAGAAAACTGCCCAAGAAAGGAAACAAGAGGACCAAGATGGTCCTAGATCGCTCACCTGAGTCTCTTTGACCCCTGAGACATAACATTAATTAAGTAGGCAGATGTCAAAAAGAAGATATTTGCCTAAGATCAATACAATGGAACGTTTTCAGCGAAGAGCTAGACAGATATGCCTTTTTGCTCTTTGATTCTATGTAAAAAGGGATGCACCCGGCTAGACCCCAAATGTGAGCCCAGGGTCTTGATATGACCAAACTTGGAAGGGGTCCATAAGATGATGCTACATACTAAATATGAAAGCTGTCTGCCTACTGGTTTCAGAGAAGAAGATTTTTGAAGGTTTTCTTATTTTTACCCTTCGTGCTCAGATGAGCTGAAAGGGATGCACCCGGGTGGAGCCAAAATATGACCCAAGGGTCTTGATATGAACAAAATTGGTAGGGGTCTAATAGATGATGCTACATACCAACTAGAAAGCCATGAATGGCTTGAGTCGCTCCACAGGCTTGAAATTCTTGAAATAGCAAATCTAAGGTTTGCCTAGATTTTAAGATATTTTGGGTTCTACTAATTTTGAAATTAATATCGAAGTTTCCACTATATCACATATAGAGAAATGACCCCTGCCCATAAAATACATATTTTTCATCGGATCACAATAATTTTTGGTAGACTGATAAAGGGTCACTCAAGAATCATTCCAGTGAAATTTGGTTGGTATCCATCAATTACATTCTGAGAAAATGATTTTCAAAATTTCCACTATATAACATATAGAGAAATGACCTCCGCCCATAAAATGCACATTTTTCATCCGATCACAATAAGTTTTGGTACACTGATAAAGGGTCACCCAAGGATCATTCATGTAAAATTTAATTGGTATCCATCAATTAGAATCTGAGAAAACTCACTTTTTACCATATTTGGAAATTAGCCATGCCCATTAAATCCATGTTTTTCATTGGATCAAAATTTCTTGAACAACTTTGAAAGAGGGTCACCCAAGGATCATTCCTGTGAAGTTTGATTGAAATTCATTCAATAGTTTCTGAGGAGAAGATTTTTAAAGAAAAAGTTTACGACCGGACGGACGCACGCACGGACGGACGGACGGAAGCACGACGGACACAACGCCATGACAATAGCCCCAGTGGCTTTCAGCCAGTGGAGCTAAAAATGAAAGCAGTGTGCCCTCTGGTTTCGATTTAAGAAGATTTTAAAAGATTTTCGCTCTTTGATTCTATGTAAAAAGGGTTGCGCCCGGGTGGAGCCCAAATATGATCCTAGGGTCTTGATATGAACAAACTTGGTAGAGGTCTACTAGACGATGCTACATACCAAAATATGAAAGCTGTCTGCCTTCTGGTTTCATAGAAGATTTTTGAAGATTTTCAATTTTTTACCCTTCATGCTCATATGAGATAAAGGGATGCACCCGTGCAAAGCCCAAATATGACCCAAGGGTCTTGATATGAACAAACTTGGTAGAGGCCCACTAGGTGATGCTACATACCAAATATGAAAGCTGTCTGCCATCTGGTTTCAGAGAAGAAGATTTTTAAAGATTTTCGCTCTTTGATTCTATGTAAAAAGGGTTGGGCCCGGGCCCAAATATGACCCCAGGGTCTTGATATGAACAAACTTGGTAAAGGTCCACTAGATGATGCTACATACCAAATATGAAAGCTGTCTACCTTCTGGTTTTAGAGAAGAAGATTTTTAAAGATTTTCATATTTTCACCCTTTTTGTTAAGGGTAAAGGGAAAGTTAAGGGTGGATTTCGTTCATTTGAACAACTTTGGTAGAGCTTGACCCAAGGAACATCCCTGCCAAGTTTCATCAAGATTGGCCCTCTGGTTTAGGATGAGAAGATGTTTAAAGAAATTGTGGACGACAGACGACGCACGACGGACGACAGATGACTGACGACCGACATTCTACGATCACAATAGCTCACCTTGAGCACTTCGTGCTCAGGTGAGCTAAAAATGTAGCTGAAATATAGCTTTTGCTGATTTCACAAAATAAAATATCAATTTATCTTACTCAAAAAACAAATGATTATTTGATTTCTTTTATGCATAAAAGAGACAAACTGTGAAAAGCTTGGGAACAAATTACTGAAAGTTCTCATTTTGCATGTGGTTGCTAAGCAACGTCATCATAACTTAATTCACATTTTGTTGGATAAGCTCCCCTAAGATATTATTAAGTTGACCAAAAAGTTATATTCATAAATTATATTCATTGAGTGAACAACAAAAGCTATATTTTCACGAGTGGTGGAGCCACAAATGAAAATATAGCTTTTGTTGTTCCCAAAATGAAATATTAATCTTACTCGAAAAACAAAAGATTAATCTTTTTCTTTATTGCAAAAATGAGAGAAAATGTGAAATTTCTAGGAAATGTTTTCGTAAAGCGCGTCATTTTGCACATGATTGCTATGCAACATTCATTGTGATGTCACTAATTTCGCCACACAAAGAAAAAATCAGATAGGATGCAGTGCACAAAAGCAGGGTATAAGGTTTTGATAATTTCGCTTCTTTTGTGGTTAGATTATCAAGTGATAATCTACCATTATTTCTCGAAAAGCATTAAAGAAAGAATGTTTTGTCTCACCACACACAAATCCCTCTTGGCCTCTGGTAACAATGGTTCCATATCAATTCTCCTGTATTTTCTATCTGTCAGTTCTTGTATCCTTGTAGAGTCTGATGTAATAGTTGACACTACAACTGTACATCCTCTGGGAAACTCTTTTGGTAACCAGTACAGAGGCTGGAATTAAAATTTAACCCTTACCCTAATGAATCTAAATTCAGTTTCAAACAAATTGCAAATTTTTGGGAAATTTTACCATTCCATCTTAACTTTTTTGACAAAAATCAAGTAGTAAGCAGGATGTGCAGACTAGAATCAGATGTAATCTGTAATCTATAGTATCTATCTACAGTAATCTATGCAGGCCGATCTTAGACGATACTGTCTGCAACAATTTTATATACTGCAGGAATATGCAAATAACAAATATCTAGAATGTTAAAAAGCAAAAGAAGTTGCAGTCAAATATTTATCGCTGTCTTGCTGAGTAGATTTTGGCTAAGAGTTCACATCAAAATCAAAGCGCAAAAAGCACTGAAAGTACCAACTGTAGGTCAATTTCTACTTGAAAAACTAAATCTATTGACAATTCTGGTTTGAAAGTGAGAAACAGGTGGTGTAGACTTACATCAGACTGCACATATATGCAGGCTGATGTTTGTCTATAGCTCCTGCCAAAGAAGAATATTCCTGGTTCAGCATGACAAGGGTTAAATGTGAAATTTTAATTCTTTGTCTATCTGGATAGAAAACACTGTTAACAAGTGAAGTGTGACCTTGACAAGTGACCTTGTCAGATGACATTGACTTGAAATCAGCAGAATAATGTATCGTGTTGAGATCATCATGCTGAATATGACTAGTGTATCTCAGATAGGCTTAAAGCAGTTGGCAACATAAAGTTTTTATTTGTTTGACTGGGGTTTTTGTGCTGTTTTTAACAATCTTTCAGTCATATCGCAGCGACTGTACCACCTTACAATGATTTTCTGGTATTTCTCACACCAGTACTTCCATTTCATCCTTTCCTAGCCTCCAGCTGCTATCCCACATAGGTTATCATCCCAATAGTGAGACATAGGTAGTCAGAAAGGATAAGTGCCAATGGGAATCCAATCCAGGACCATTAGATTGACAGTCTGTCTCTGATTGGCTAACAACTGCAATGTAAGGAGCAGTTTCTACTCTTCCAGGAAAAATTACCACCTCATACTATGGCTCAATATCTAATTGAATCCCCTGTTTTTTCATCATCAACAACCTCTTTCAATTTGGACCAGTTCAAAAAACAGGAAAAATAGAGGAAAAGCATTTGTTTCATTGTAAGATTGATTTACATTTCATTAAGTGAGCAACAAAAGCTATCTTGTCACGAGTGAAAATATAGCTCTTGTTGTTCACAGTGTTAAATATCAATCAATTTTATACTGAAAAACAAACAATTTTTCTATTTCTTTGATGCAAAAAATGTGACAAAATGTGAAAATGTTAGGACAAATTTTTTTAAAGCATGTCATTTTGCACATGAGTGCTATGCAATGCTCATGATGGCGTCACTTATTGAGCTACACCTAGATAACGTCAGACAGGGTGAAATAAAAGAAAACAGGTTACACAATTTTTGATAAAATAAATTCACTTGCTGGGCGTTGAGTTTATCGAATGATAATCTACTGTTATTTGTTGAAATCCACCAAAAAGCATTACAGAAGGTCAGTTTAAACATCACACAAACAAGTTTTCTCACCTTAGTTATTTTACCTATTCCTGTCACTTTATCAAGGCCATCAATGATCACTACTGGAGTTTTACCCAAAGCAATAACTTTCCCTAACACTGATACAAGTTTATGTATAAAGAATCTTGTCTCTTCTATACTGCCTTGCTCTGGTGTCTCTTCACCTTCTTGTTGTTCTGGCCTTTCATCCTGATATAACACATACTCGAACTCGGACACGAGGCGGGATAATATTTGGTTTACATCTGAAATTCATATAAATATTTTGAAGAGTGTTTTTTTTTAGCTTATACTACAAAAGTTCATTACTATTTTACAAGTTTATGTTTAAACAAGAGATGTTTGCAAAACATCAATGCCCCATCCATGAAAGCAGGTCAAAAGCCATTTTTTGTCAATCAACAAAGGTCAATACCTCACAAAATATGATGAGTAGAGTTATGGTTCTCGTGCACTGCACTTCTCCTCAATGAGATTTAACCACCTGTGAAGTTTCATGATTCTAGCTTGCACACTTTTTGAGATATGCTCCGAAAAAAAAAGTTCTACAGATGGACAAACCCAGTGACGGATCGACCGACAAGTGCAAATCAATATATCCTCTCTTGAAGGGGGCATAATAATATTGTCTTGTCTATGCTGCCTTGTTCTAGTGTCTCTTCACATGGTTGTACTGGCATTTCATCTTAACATAATACATGATCGATTTTGGACTTAAGGAAAAGATAAATAAAACCAATATTTTCTCAACATTTTCATGCATTTCAGATGTAAACCAGCCCTGCATTAAGGATGACAAAATGGTGCAAACAGTTTGCCAATTATACCCCGCTTTGCATGTGCACTTGCATGCAAAACGCAGTATAATTGGCGAACTGTTTGCACTGTTTTATCATCCTGAACTCAGGGCTGGTTTACATCTGAAATGCATGAAAATGTTGAGAAAATATTGGTTTTATTTATCTTTTCCTACAAAAATTCACTACTAAGATACAAGTTAATGTATAAAGGATCTTTTTTCCTCTACACTGGCTTGCTCTGATGTCATCCTGATATAACACATACTCAAACTCAGACACAAGAAGGATAATATTTGGTCTACACCTGAAATCCATTAAGTGTTGTAAAAATCATACCTTTGGTTATAATTCCAACTAATAAAGCTCAAAGTAATAACTAGTACTGAAAGTTGTTATGCTTATGAAGGACCAAGCATTTCACAGGTGCTTTTGACTGCTTGTCTGTTTGGTAAAGAAATGCATTCTTTCTGAATTGTAAAGTTTTAAGTAATTTGATCATTTAATTAACAAAAGTTTAAATTGACTTCAGTTCAACTTCAAGTTCAAGTAAGTTATTTGTCCTACTAAAAGCAGATACAACACATTTTTCTCATTTCTTTTACTCAAAATTAGAGAATTAATTGATTGTACAGTTTTTAAAATGTTTTATATTGTTTATGTCATATTGATAGCAGCTGAGGATCCTAACAAAGGGTTCTTGGTATTCCTCAGACCAGCACTATTACAAAATCCTATCTAAGTATACAGCTACTGTGAGCTTGTGCCTTTCCAACAATTTCAAATATGCACATCCACACAAACTGACCAGAGTCTTCACTATACTTTTTAGTAGATAGATAAAATATTTACTGTATGTGGTTGTCTACGCTACTCAATGTTTTCACCTCACAAATATTTAAAATTGTTGGATAAGTCATGCACAGGCTCAAATATAAATCATTGTTGGGTGATCAAAACAAATACAATTGCAATCCAAGAAAATAAAGAATTTAGATTGGCTTAAGGACGATTTTGGGAGTTTGTTCTTGCGCAACATCTTTGCGCATCAAACTCTTCAAAAAGGAGTATGCGCTCCAAACTTGCACTTATCTCGGACGTAACAAAAACACTACAAAACCCTTCTAAATTTCTATATTTCGCGGAAAATGTTTTCATGAAGACGATTAACAAATCCTATCACTAAAACATGATTATATAAATTATCGCAACCATTTTATTTTATAGAAATAAAGGATATGATGTCAGCGTTGTTTTTGTAGGTATTTGTGACATCATCGTTCCCGCATATAATCAGACATCAAACATTGTTATCAGTTGTATATCCGATAGCTACATGGAACTGTCACATTTCATTTAGACGGGTTTAATTTTTGAAAGGTTGACCTTGATAAACGATCCTGTCGTTGTCAAATGATCTTGTCAGATTTTTAATTTCCAATGTTTGGATTAATTTTTAACAGACCCGGGTGTATTTGAAATTTTATTGGGGAATAGGGGTGTGAGCGAAATAGATGACCTTGATCTCACCATATGACTTCGATCAGGGAATTTGACGATGCTTATTGACAAGATCAATTATTATTCCATATGTGAGTATTCTATTTTCAACAGGCTTGAAGATTTTTGAAAACACTAGATTTTTGCGTGATTTATGTAACATTGGCCTTGACATATGACCTTGACCTTTTCATATGATTTGACCTTGGGATTCGTTGATGCAAAACAAAGTGATACCCTAATTATTGAGGAATTCAACTCCATAATCAATTAATTTAAGAAGGATTGAATATCATTGATTTTGTACATAAAATTGGCATGAGAAAAAGAATCTGTAGTGATTTTTTCCTTGGCGTCAAAACTGGGTCACCTAGAATTTTGCATTTTTTCTCAATAATTAGCACTGTGACCATACCTTTTTTTATATCAATATAACATGAACATATAGTTATCTACAAAATATAGAAAAAATAAAATTTTCTATCTCAGAGTTTTTGAGAAATTTGATCATAAGTTATGAATTTTGAAAATATTCTCGTTCATTTTCAATATACCAGCTTTAATACATTGGGAAAAAATACATAAATAATCATTATTTTCCTAACAATTGATAATTGTGTATAAGATTCAGTGCAAAAAATGTCCTATCTATGAAATTAGAATAAAATTGATATGAGTTGTTTGATTAGATTTGATTGTGTTATGGTTTTATGTAATTAACAAGAAATGAAAATCGGCGAAAAAATCGGACAAATATTTACTCGATACCTATGATGTTTAAGAAAAATCTGATTCGGTGACCCTCTTTTTTCTTTCCATTTTTGCAAATGGCATACTTTAATCTACAAAATATGAAAAAATTAAAAAAATCTATCTCAGAAAATTAATTCTACCAATTGTCCTTAAATCGTATCACATAGGGAAATAGGTTTCACTTTATTTCTGTATAATAATAAGCGAAAGGTATTTTTGGAAATCCCACGTCGATAAATCTGTAAATCCAGGGTTGTTGAAACTCCAAAGTCCCCTGTTCCCCTTCCATGACCCTCCATTGCTATTTGATCCGTTAGGAATTGGAACAATTTCAAAAGTTTTTTCATTACAAGCATGTAGCTATGATGCTTAGTGACTAAGTTAGTCACCGTTTACAGAGAGTCGACAAAGACCAGCAAGTAACCCTCTAAGGCTCGCTCAATCATGTCTCGATTTTGTTTTATAATGGAGAAATACTAGATAGAAATTTATTTTTTTTATCAAAAACACCTCTAGCTAAGTCCAAGTTGTTGATTTTTTTGTCTTATTTATAAAATTTATGCAAATAAACTTTGAAAGCAATATAACAATACACATTTAATATGAGATCTAAAAATGGATTGTTATTTTCATTACACATACAGAGTAGACTTGAACTTAAGTTATTGGATCGAGAATTTTCAATTGCTTCATAGATCTAAAGGATTGTAATTAAAGGGACCAATTGTATTTTTGACTCTGTTTATTGGAGTTTAAAGTGTGATTGCCCTATGGGCGTTATTTGCCATGTACTTGATTGTAAGTTCTGCCTTTTGAACCTTATCAGTCTTTACCTGTACTATTCTCTGCAAATCCAACAAAATGGTATGCGAGTGTGTATAACGACTTGTCTTGTTTTATAGACTGGATCCAGTTACAAATAGCCGCTGATTTCCCTGTCCCAGCCTCGCCAGTTACAAGAATGTAGTCACTGCCCACTGAAAATACAATTTTGAAGGATCATTGCCAAACTATTATAAGTGCCTATAAATACATAGGCACTTACAATAGTTTTGCACTGACCCCTTGTGCTATAATACTCTTATTTGAGGCTGCAAAAGAAGATGTGTACATTTTTCTACATATCAACAAAATGATACACTACACAAGAATGTAGTCACTGCCTACTGAAATATAATTTTGAAGGGTCAGTGCCAAACTATGTAAGTGCCTATAAATAGATATAGGCACTTACATAGTTTTGCACTGACCCCTTGGGTTATAATACTATTATTTGAGGCTGCAAAAGAACATGTGTACAATTTTCTACATATAAACAAAATGAGACACTAAGGCATAAAACAACTTGTCTTGTTTTAAAGACTGTATCCTGTTACAAATAGCTGTTGATTTCCCTGTACCAGCTTCACCGGTTACACCGTGACTTAAAAACATGATAAGTTTATGTAACACTAAGACAAAATAACATTTTTAAGATATTTACCTTCACAAGTGACCTTGACCTTATCAGATGACCTTGTCCTAGACATTCAAGATACATACTGATGAGATGCTTGAGTATGTTCGTGAAAAATATTAGCATCAAACTGTCAAGAAAGATTTTTAAGTTACACTCTGTAACAGAGATGGGGCATGTTCCTAGATACCAAATTTCAGAAAGACAGACTGACAGATTGAGTGACAATTTTTCCAATATCTTTCTTATGTTTGAGCTAATATTCACAGCAATTTAGGAGCATTCGGCGATTCTACAAAATAGACATCTGGAATAATAAAAGTGTGTCATATTGCACAAAAAACAAAATTAACAATAGAATAAAACTGGACATTTTTTAATTTGATAATAAAAGGAAGTGTTTTACTGAGTTGTGTCATCAAATCATAAAATGCCCAGAAGATCAACAGAGATTATTTGAAATCATTAAAGGGATTTGTTTTTTCTTCAAGTGTAATGACCAAAGTACAATCACAAGCCAAATCACCTAAAAAGTACCCAAAACTTACTACACTAACCTTGGAGGCATAAAAGACATCAATTCAAATGATTTTTTTTAAATCAGAAAATGCATATTGAATAAAGGCTCCCTGACCATGTTATGTAAAGCTCCTGGGAGCATTTATTGGGAGAAATACGGTATTCTCATATATTACTACGCATTATTGAAATATATGTGTACTTGTTTTGTTGTCTGTCACCTGCACAATTGACTAGTCCCAAATTTCTGTTGGCAAATACAGTAAAACCCCTCTATTAAGACCACTTGGGGTACTTTTTGAAAGTGGTCTTAATAGCGGAGTGGTCTTAATTCTGAGGATCGGTCAGACGCTAATTTTTCAACACAAATTATTTCTTAAAGAGAAGACTGTAGGTCTTTTCTCTAACATTTGTCCATTTTACCTGATTTGAAATCCCTTCCAGTAAGTCGGATTACATTGTATTTATATCAAAATAAAGGCCAAGTATAGTTGAACTGTAAATGTAGCTCATACATTCAGTAAAATACTATTTTTTAAGAACAAACCTATCAATCAATAACAAAATTACAATCACTTCTAATTGTTAATTAATGCAGATCTGCAGATTGGCGAAATCTTTTAACCCTTTGCTGTTTAATCCCTGCTTTTTACGTGCCTGTGATTTTATGATTGAGAAAACATTGTGAAAAAAGAAGAAATTGCTTCTGACAAGCAATTTCTTCTTTTTCCACACTATTTTCTACCCTACTGAATTGTTATTTTTCAAATTAAATCCACTTTAAATTTTCGTCTGCAAAACCTTTGAATTTGGACAGGTCCAAAATTTTGAAAAACAGGAAAGTGTTAATTGCCCAAATTTGCTTCAGTTTCGGTTTCTTTACTACAGTTAAAACATGTTAAAAATACCTCTCATTGATACACTAATGTAGTGTATTAAAACAGTTGACCACTCAAGGATATTTGATAAAAAATGACACCAAAAAATACTAGAGATTTAATTGCGATATCGAAAAATCTGATAATCCAATGTTGATGCAATCATACCCACATTAAAATAGTGTCGTTCTGACTTAGGTGTGAAGTTACCGGTCTTATAAGCTAGGTTTGTAATAATGTATTATACGGCATTTGTTCTGAATAAGTGGTCATAATTCGGAATAGCGGGGTGCTCACTTAATAGGGGTTTGAAACCATTGAAATAAAAACAAAAATTGTTTGTAATAGCGGGGTACCCATATTTCCGGGTCGGTTGGAAGGAGGGGTTTTACTGTAATCAACTTGAAAAACTTACTGTCAGCTGAGGAATGATTATTCAATGCTTTTAAATATTTCTCCTTGTTCACAAAAATGTTACATCGGCTGGTTAGAAATGCATCGTGTTGGTTAAGCAACTCTTCCCTTCGAGACAGTTTTCTTGTTTCAAGGTCCACCAAGAGCGTCTTTTTCAAGTAGTCCATTATCAACTGGAACATTGTCTTGGCAGCCTGGAGATCAAATCAAGAGTGTGTGAAATGAGCTAACTTTGACATTTCCAACAATTCCATGGACAATCACACTGTATATAGAAAATATTTTGCTATTGTGAACTTACAATATATAGGCTCTTTAGGGTTTTAGTGTCACATCAACAAAATTGGATCCCAAGGACTCAATAGTTAGACTCTAGGGGTCCTTGCTTAAGTTTTGGGAGTCCCTGCTTAAAATGTGGACTTTTTTCTAAAGAGCTAACCTCATGTTTTAGTGTAAATGTTAAATTTTCTCTGGATTAAGCTACACAAGGTATTGTATAGATATGTACTTTTCAGTATCATCTTCAGAGAAAAATTGAAGACTGTTATAAAACAGTCTTCAATTTATCTCTGAAGTTGATCCCCAGAGAGTCCTGGACACTTTTTAAGAGTCTCAGACTCATAAAACCAGCATCCCTTAAAACTCTAGGCTCTTATATATCTATTTAGTGCATAGTTGTACATGGCAGTGGTTCTGAAATATTTTGAAAGTCTGCTTGCCCACGGACAAGTAACAATCACAAACTTGCTTGTCCGTATTAAAAAACCTACTTGTCTGTTGAATTTTGAAGAGCCTGCAAAATATTGAAAACGAAATTGATGTAGCTTAAACTGAAAGCATCTTAGAAATTGACTTATTGTTGACATGGGATTACATGAAATTTCAGAAAACGGCTAACTTTTAAAGAAAATATTTTTCTCTTTAGATTTTTTCACTTGTCTACGGACAACCTAGCCATGAAAATCCGCTTCTCCCTGCAGCTTAATGGACAAGTCGTAAAACTCAGGCAGCTTATTTCAGAACCACTGCATGTAGTTATAACTCTGATCAGATTGTGCAGATGCTTACACTGCCTGCTCCTAACTTAACTATTGTGGGAATTTTTAGTCTGAATGTTTTAAATGAGGTAAAAATTGACATTATAATTGAACCAAATTTGGGCAGGAAAGGGTGTAAAACACCAAATCACTCACCTCTGATGGAGTCTTGTAATCCATGAACACGCCCAAACTCTGTATAATGCCAAAAAGGAAAATCAAATACAGTCAATTTTGCTCAAGCAACCATATGTATTAAGCGACCCTTTTTAATTAAGCGAATGTTTTCAAAATCCTCTTCTTTAAATCAAAATATCTTAAAAGGTAGTCATTGTCAGTCTAAAAATAATTGAAAATGAATCCTATGTTGTTTTAAAAAAAAACTCACAGGAATCGTCTCAAATAGACAATTCCATTAAATTAATATCTATCATTTATCATTAAATCTAAACAACATAGGATGATTAAGAATTTTGCAATATTTATATAAATATTCAATCAAATTCGTGTTTCTTACTTGTAAAACTAAACATATATCAAGCAGCAGTTTTCTTTAACAACTGCTGTACAATAATGCACATTCACTTGGAACAAGAATTTGTTTCCCACAATGTTCACGTATTATGAAAATTCAGACCCCTCACTTTGAGCTTGGTCTCTTTGATTTCATAAGTTGGGAGTCCATTTTACACCTTTAACACTTTCCTGTTTTACAAAATTTTGGACCTGTCCAAAATCAAAGGTTTTACAGACAAAAATTTAAAGTGGATTTAATTTGAAAAATAACCATTCATTAGGGTAGAAAATAGTGTGGAAAAAGAAGAAATTGCTTGTCAGAAGCAACTCCAACAACAATGCCAACTACAACTAGATGAGGACAACACCTCCATGTTTTCTTCAAAACAGCCGAGTTAATAAGATTTATTTATAATAAGTTTAATTTAAAGTTTGTCATACTTTCAGCGACACCAACTCAAACACCAACTACAACAAGATGAGGACAATACCTCAATATTTTCTTCCAAACAGCCGAGTCAATAAGATTACTTTAAAAAGTTTAATTAAAAGTTTGTCATGCTTACAGCGACACCAACTCAAACACCAACTACAACAAGATGATGACAATACCTCAATGTTTTCTTCCAAACAGCCGAGTCAATAAGATTTATTTATAATAAATTTAATTTAAAGTTTGTCATGCTTACAGTGACACCAACTCAAACACAAACACCAACTACAACTAGATGATGACAACACCTCCATGTTTTCCTCAAAACAGCCAAATTAATAAGATTTATTTCTACAAATTTATTTGTGAATTATTCACCGAATCTTAAAATTATCTGTACCTTTTCTCTCTGTTGTTTTACTCTGGATTTCAAATCATCCATCAACTGTGTAGATAGTTCACTCTCAGCAGAGTACTTGAACACTTGTTTTTTGTCCCCTTTCTTTTGTCCTTCTTCACGCATCTCAACATCAAAACCCTGGTGATATATTAACCCTTGTTATGCTGAATAAAAAAGCTTGGCAAAATTATACTTAAATCAAAGAGCTGAAAGCTCTGTTTTTCCTACTTTTGATTCAGCATTTGATATTGAAAGCATAATTTCTGAAACTTTTTCTGGTTTAAAAAGGAAAATCAGGTGGTATAGACAAATATCAGACTGCACATATGTGCTGGCTGATGTTTGTCAATAGCTCCTGCCAAGGCAGGAATATTCTGGGTTCAGCATGACAAGGGTTAAGAAGAATATTAAATCATCCAAATTAATCTATTACCAGATGACAACATTTGATACCTGTTATACTTTAAAGTATCTGATTTAAATTATTTCATTTTAATCTTTTGGGGAAGAGATTGGAGAAGGGGAAAGGTGGCTTGTAGACATTAAAACAAGGTTTCAACTAAATAGCATAATATAGGAATGACCTCCATACTTAAAGGCATAGATCTAGTTTAATCCGATCACAATAATTTTTGGTAGGATGATAAAGAGTTACCCAATTATCAATTCAGTGAAAATTGGTTGATATTCTTCTTTTAGTTTTTGAGGAAAGCCGATTTTTACCATGTATGAAAATTACCAACACCTATTAAAGCCATGATATCTAACTAAGTAAAATTTAATTCTTTGAAGGAACCTGATGGTTGGTCATTCAAAGAACATGTCTGTGAAATATAATTGAAATCCATAGAGTAGTTTACCAGGAGAAGCTTTTTAAGTCAATGAATGGACAAACACACTTGCACTTAATCAGACACACTGCAGGGGTCGTATTTAACCCTTCAACCAGGGTTTTGACTCAAATAAGTCCAATTTTGACCCTCAAAAATTTCCTGCAGGGGGTCAATCGACTCACTGAATTTCAAGTTGTGCAACCTAAGCAATATATAAGATTATATAGATCCACTGTTTTCTTCATTCCAATACAAAAGATCTATAATGATACAACATAAACTCTAAAGTCTACACTTTATTGTTTATGATGTTTCAGTTCCATAGATTACTTTAAAGACTGATAAGTTTCCATATTTTGCTCTTTTTGATTCCTTCAAAACCAGTTTTGACCCTCAAAATTTTATGGTCAAGAGGTCAATGACCCTAGTTTAATCAAAGGCCTGAAAAGCCTGAATGCAGTCAGGATGGAACAATATTTAAGTTTTGAAATATTTCAATTATAACAAATTCTCTAAAATCCAAGGCTAGAGTCGACACTTCAGATCTTTGGCCTTCTACTCTGACCTGTCATTTTAAAAAAATGCCTTATTCATGGTAAAAGCCCTTGGTTTTGATGAAAAGGGCACTACTTAGAGAGCCAATGCTATACTATAACAACAGACATAAAACCACCCCAAATATTGCACATGAGTCCACAAATCAACAAGATATTGTCAACTATCTAACTCTACTATTCTCTTTTTTTATACACAGTGAACATGTCATCATGTTGTGTTTCTCATCATACTTAAGCCAGTTATATTTGTCAAGGAATTGGGTGAGGAAACCCCACTTTTCTTTGGTTTTTAGATCGGCCAAAGTCACTTGTTTGTCTACTGAAATTTCAGAGTGACATTTTCGGATGATTGTGTATTATCGATGGATGAAGAACTCGGCCCGAGTCATTAGAATCTATTTCTTCATTTATTTTAGCCAGTCTTTTGTGGGAGACCCGGCGAAAAAGTCAAAAAATTGTCTTTGAGCGCCTTTAATCTTGATCTATTTCGCTAAGAAACATGTAAACCTAGGATGGTACCTGATTTATTGGATTTCCGATAATACAGCATTCAGTCTGATATTATTTTTGCGGGCTCAAAATCAAGAATGGGTTCATTTTTTCAGGCTCAGGGATTTCTTCCATTTTGTTGTGGTGAGGATTCGATTGCCGGGGACCACTATATGCAAGTCAGACTCAGTGTGACTGCATAAAAAGCAAGCACAAGCCCTGCATTGCCATAACGCTTGTTATTTCTTTATCATTCCTTTATGTTTTCCAAAGCTGTTTCTTCAGGAGCATCAAAAAAAAGGGGGGTAGAATGGATTAAGGTAGTGGACCAGTAATAGTTACCAAACTTTTTGGATGTAATAAACTTTTACATTGTTAACCGAGGTTTTCCAATGATTTCTTAAGGAAACTTTGGTCAACATTGTAAAAGATTATGAGCTTCAAAATGTTGCATAACTAATACAGCTCCAATACCTTAATAAATCAAAGTTTAATCTGGTTGTGACAGAGGGGTTTTCAGGTGCTTTTTCTTATCCATGACTCTTTTATTCAAATTAATGTTTATGCCTTTGTCAAAGACTTTAATGAAAATGATTTATGACCTAGGTTTTGGGCTTAGAACCTGGATTTTTGTAGAAAATACACATATACCTCTAGTGTCAAACATTGAATTTCGGCTGTCTTGGCCCCAAAGATTTTATCAGCTTTTTTCCCTATTCAGAGTTTAATCAGAAAGTAGAAATTTTTATGAAAAATGATGAACAAGCAGTATGTATAGATAAGAGGAGATATTTCCAGTCTAAAATCTTTTTATCTTAATAAAACCCTATATTGTTGGTACTCATTGGAATTGTCTTGTCGAGACAATTCCAATGAGTACCCACAATATAGGATTCTCCAAGTATCTTTAAAATAATTTTATTTGAAATACAAAATACCCCCTCTGACAAGGTAGGCTAAAGATAGCACTGTATAGTATACCTTATCCCTGAAGAAGAGGGCAGCTGGTAGGTGTCCTGGGTCGTTCAAAAACCCATGGAGAAACTCTAATTCTGTCACACTCTTGTCTCTGAAGTGTTCCAGCCATGAATAACGACCAACAGCATTGTTAAAGTTGTCCTGAAGTACACTGTCTTCTGATCCATGCCAACCATACCTCTAGAAATGTGTAGTTGATAATCGTTTGTTTTAGCGTAACTAAGATTGATTTATATTTCATTAAATGAACAACAAAAACTGAATTTTAACAGATAGATAGATAGATACCTTTATTTCCTCCATTACAGGAGAGTGAAAACACAAATACATACAAACAAAATGCAAACATATTTACAACGACTAAAAGTACAAGAACATAATAAACAAAACATTTGGACAGACAGTCAAACAAACATATTGATAAACAAAATATATTTAAGGAAATTATCATCGGTCTACTTAGCAAACCTCTTTCGTGTTGACAAGAGGTTTGCCACGTAGGCCGACAAAGTAAGTACCAGCTTGATCCCTGTTAGAGCAACCACAACTGTTAAAATCTGAGATTGTTCTGACATGACTCAAGCTTAATATTAAGCATTTTGCTTGTGATTGCTATGTAGTGTTCATGATGATGTCACTGTTTTTGGATTAGCTTAGATAAGATCAGATAGGGTAGAATGAACAGAAGAAGGGTATAATTATTCGATCATTTCACGGGCTAGGTGGTGAGTTATCAAGTGCTAATCTACAGCTATTTCTCAGAATTCCAAAAAGCAATAGCAAAAGCATAAAAGAAAACAGAACATCAATTAGTTGAGGAGGCGACATTGTAATACTATTCTTTCTTCGTTTTAATGTGTGTTTTTATACCATTTACCATTTTTCAGTAAATTTTGAAGCTGTTTGATTTGTTTGTTTCAATGGGATTTAACCCTTTTCATGCTGAACCTGGAATATTGGTACTTTGGCAGGAGCTATGGACAAACATCAGCCTGAACATTATGTGCTGTCTGATGTTAGTCTACACCACCTGTTCCTCATTTTCAAACCAGAAATGTCAATCATTTTTTTTCCAAATAAAAATTAACCTACAGTTGGGACTTTCGGTGCTTTTTGCCATTTGATTTTGATGAAAATTTATAGCTAAAACTTATTCATAGTGACAAGGGTTAACACAGCTTATAACACTTTCTTTAATGCTTTTCGGTGGTTTATCGAGAAATAACGGTTGATCATTACTTGATAATCTCACCGCAAAAGCAGTGAAATTATCGAAAACTTATACCCTGCTTTAGTGCATTTCATCCTCTCTGACGTCATCTATGCAGGGCGAAATAAGTGACGTCACAATGAACGTTGCATAGCAATCACGCGCAAAATGACGCGCTTTACGAAAAAAGTCCTAGAAATTTCTCATTTTGTCTCATTTTTGCAATAAAGAAATAGAATAATCGTTTGTTTTTCGAGTAAGTTCGATTAACATTTCATTTTGTGAAAGACATAAGCTTTATTTTCACTTGTGCTTCTGCCATTCGTGAAAATATAGCTTTTGTTGTTCGCTCAATGAAATATAAATCGATCTTACACTGAAACAAACGATTATTCTCTATTTTAGTCATATTGCAGCAGGCTTTTCCCTCTATATTCAAAACTGTGGGTCATTTTGCCACATTATGACCCCCTTTAAACTAGATAAAAAATTGACAATTTTTGGGGGTCATTTCAAAAAAAGGGGGTCCAAATTCAAAGAAACAGGGGGTCAAGGAAAACCCTGTTGCAGAGACTTGGGTTCCTATTATTTCTTTCCTGGTACCAGTACTACCATTCATCCATTCCTAGCACCCAGTGCA
Source organism: Fragum whitleyi (assembly GCA_948146395.1). Lineage (NCBI taxonomy): Eukaryota > Metazoa > Mollusca > Bivalvia > Cardiida > Cardiidae > Fragum > Fragum whitleyi. The sequence goes on along the minus strand of OX411544.1, from coordinate 74,658,367 downwards.
ATCCCAAATAGGTTACCCCTTGTCATGCTGAATAAATAATGGCTGAAAATTTTCATTAAATGGCAAAAAGCACTGAAAGTACCAACTGTAGGCCAATGTTCATTTGAAAAAGTAAATCTATTGACAATTCTGGTTTGAAAGTGAGAAACAGGTGGTGTAGACTGACATCAGACTGCACATATGTGCAGTTTGATGCGGGTCTATAGCTCCTGTCAGCATGACAAGGGTTAATGATTATCATTGATTGCAGACAAATGTCCCAAAGAATGTGTGCCACCTCTGGGGTTCAAACCTGTGCCATCATGTTAGAGTCTGATATGCTGCAAACTGCTCTATGATGATGGTGAAAAACTATTGTACTGGTAAATGCCTATATACCAACATGCATCTAGAGTTATCCTACTTAGGGTGCTATATTGTGGTACTGGGGTTCAAACCTGTGCCATCATGTTTGAGTCTGATATGCTGCAAACTGCTCTATGATGATGGTGAAAAACTATTGTAAGTGCCTATATACCAACATGCATCAAGAGTTATCCTACTTAGGTTGCTTTATTGTTAATGAACATGTATTCCCAGTGAAGGCCTTTAGAAATAAAGATTTCACAAAATAATGTATTTAAGATGTTTAAACAATTTTTCTTGCATTCTGATTGAATATAAATTTGGTTTCATTACTCAATGAAAATAATTCCAATTACACAGCTTTTTTGTAACTAGCTACCATGGAAAGTAGTCCCATTATCAATCTCTGTTATTATGGATAAAGCTTTAAACTTTTGCTTCATGATATTTAATCATAACATATGAAAAGCATATTTGTTGATTTAAGGAGGTATGAAAAAAACCTTTTCTTATTCATTAAATTATGAATCAAATTTGCGTATTCACACAGTGTGATTAGGTTTTCAGTTTCATAACTCCATTAAATCAACAAAATTACTCTTGACCTCTTAAATGTAAAATTATTCCAATAGCAATGACAAAATTGATACAGGGGCTTCTGCAATATCTGTGATAAAAATTTATTTTTCCCATTACCATAATAATATTATGGTTTATTTGTTTTTCTATTACAGGGTTTTGAGATTTTGGCCTTTTGAAGTTAATTACTTAATGAATAGATACATTTTTAAGGCTTTTATTACAAAGATTCCTGAATAATTCAACACTTTACATATTTCATTACACTCAGCTTGATAGGCATTTACTTTTTGCTTTAAATTCAATTAAATTGAAATGTTAGGTGATGGCTTAAACCATTTCATACATTCCAACAGAATCAAACAATTGCCCGTATACAATATAATATCCCTGAAATGTTATGAAAAAGGAGAAATTGCTTCTCAGAAGCAGTTTCTCCTTTTCTCAGATTGTTTCCTACACATTATGACAATAAGTTTTAACAAGAGCCATGTCGGACATGGCCATCCCCCGCCGAAAAAGCTTGATAGTAAAACTGAAGCCTAATATATACATTATTCTTTTGAACTTAAAGACATTAACCCCCTACAAAATCTAAGTATCAAAAATAACAAAGGGCAATAACTCCAAATTTATTCAAGCAAGAGTTGTAGCTATTATGCATTGAACTTCCCCTCCGTGAGTTCTATCCACCCATAAAGTTTCAAGTTGATAGCTGTTATACTTTAGAAGATTTGCTCCAGACAAAAATGTAAGTATCAAAAGTAACAAAGGGCAATAACTCCAGAATTATGCAAGCAAGAGTTGTAGTTCCTGTGCACTGCACTTCTCCTTCATGAGATCTATCCATCCATAAAGTTTCAAGTTAATAGCTATTATACTTTAGGAGATATGCTCCGGACAAAATCTAAGTATTAAAATTAACAAAGGGCAATAACTCTAATATTATGCAAGCTAGAGTTGTAGTTCTTGTGCACTACACTTCTCCTCCATCAGATCTATCCACCCATAAAGTTTCAAGTTGATAGCTATTATACTTTAGGAGATATGCTCCGGACAAAATCTAAGTATTAAAAATTACAAAGGGCAATAACTCCAAAATTATGCAAAGAAGAGTTGTAGTTCTTGAGCACTGCACTTCTCCTCCATGAGATCTATCCACCCATGAAGTTTCAAGTTGATAGCTATTATACTTTAGAAGATATGCTCCGGACAAAATCTAAGTATTAAAAGTAACAAAGGGCAATAACTCCAAAATTATGCAAAGAAGAGTTGTAGTTCTTGTGCACTGCACTTCTCCTTCATGAGATCTATCCACCTATAAAGTTTCAAGTTGATAGCTATTATACTTTAGGAGATATGCTCCCGACAAAATCTAAGTATTAAAATTAACAAAGGGCAATAACTCTAATATTATGCAAGCTAGAGTTGTAGTTCTTGTGCACTGCACTTCTCCTCCATCAGATCTATCCACCCATAAAGTTTCAAGTTGATAGCTATTATACTTTAGGAGATATGCTCCGGACAAAATCTAAGTATTAAAAATTACAAAGGGCAAAAACTCCAAAATTATGCAAAGAAGAGTTGTAGTTCTTGTGCACTACACTTCTCCTCCATGAGATCTATCCACCCATGAAGTTTCAAGTTGATAGCTATTATACTTTAGGAGATATGCTCCGGACAAAATCTAAGTATTAAAAGTAACAAAGGGCAATAACTCCAAAATTATACAAAGAAGAGTTGTAGTTCTTGTGCACTGCACTTCTCCTCCATGAGATCTATCCACCCATGAAGTTTCAAGTTGATAGCTGTAATACTTTAGGAGATATGCTCCGGACAAAATCTAAGTACTAAAAGTAACAAAAGGGCATTAACTCCAAAATTATGCAAGCTAGAGTTGTAGTTCTTGTGCACTGCACTTCTCCTCCATCAGATCTATCCACCCATGAAGTTTCAAGTTGATAGCTATTATACTTTAGGAGATATGCTCCGGACAAAATCTAAGTATCAAAAATAACAAAGGGCAATAACTCCAAAATTATGCAAGCAAGACTTGTAGTTCTTGTGCACTGCACTTCTCCTTCATGAGATCTATCCACCCATAAAGTTTCAAGTTGATAGCTATCATACTTTAGGAGATATGCTCCGGACAAGTTTAGTGACGGAACCTCGGAATGACGGAATGACGGAATGACAGACGGAGGGTATTACTATATCCCCTCGCTGAAAACGGCGGGGGATAATTAGATCAATCTATAAAGTTTTGTTGTCCTGCTAAGGATAAAAGGAGAAATAAATAAGCACTAGAAATAACAATGAAGTCATAGACCGTTGGTATCTGGTCTAGACTGGATCAATCCAGTTTGCAGATTTGTCTCCTAGATTTCTGGGGTTGTTGCCATGTCAGCAAATGTCTGGGAATTATGTAATTCACAGTCAGTAACTGCTGTCAGCTATTTCATATCAATTTCTGGGGAGGGCTTGATTCTTCTGAGTGAATCAATTGAAAATTGAACAAGTTCTTATGAACATGTTACAAATTAATGTAACTTCTAACTTTTTTTTCTTTAACATTGAATTCTTCCCTCCCCCCCCCCTCCCAAGAGGGAATGAAATAAAATCATATACCGGGGATAATATTTTCAGTTCAAATCAAAGATTCTCTTGATATTCAAAATATCAAAATGATGTTAAAAAAAAAATCTTAACATATTTACATGTAAGCCAAACAGACAAAAAAGTCAGGCATATGAAGATGTTGCAAATGTATAATAATTTATACATATAACAGTATTTTATAACAACCCAATCCCCCCTTCAACAAAAGATACAGTTTTCAAAAATTTCATTGTTTGTTTATTGTAATCTGCATTTTTTATTTTTTATTTTTTTTTTTGAACCTGGATCAGAAGAAAGTTTGTCTGCCAGGTAAATCTGGCTAAGTTAAAAACACATAATACAAGATAACTCTTTTGAAATTATAGATTGTTGATTTTGGTTTGTTTGTTTCTGTTTATTTAAGGTTGCTACCAATGCCCATATGAGCAACGCCTCCAATAGACAATTCCTTGTTACATGGGATAGAGCAAGGATACAAGGCAAAACTACTCCTGAGATCCGCCATGGTTCTTTAACATGCACAGTGTAAAGCACCATCTTACAGGGCTTCGGTTTAACATCTCATTTCGAAAGACAATAAGTTTGTAAGTGGGCCAGCCCGGTATAACTTAATTAGTTTTGAAGTCTGGTGCTCTCTCGTCTGAGCTAATCAGGCTGACTAATTAATTTTGTGTCTGGGCTATCAACTTTTACTAAAGGATATATTCAAATCACATTAATACCTTTCATGAAGATCAAAAGAATCTCTAATTGTTTAAGCAAGGGATTTGCTATGGAAAAGAAATTTGTCACATTCCAGATATGTTTGTAATCTGTTGGATCAATGTCACAACATGTGCTAATCATTTCTCAAGGTATTGACAACATTTCACATCTGTGACAATCAAGTCATTTCTTGATATGGGATTAACCCTTAACTCTTAACCAACTCAATTTAAATATATTTGTAACAAATTATTAATTTTGCGACATTTCAGCAAGTCTAAATCATATTATTTCAAATATAAATTGAGTAGAAAGCAAGCAGTTTAGACAAAGATCAGACTGCACAACTATGCAGGCTGATCTTTGTCTAGACTGGCTGCCAAAGCTTTGTGTAAAGCAGACATTTTCCATGAACAACAGCATAAGGGTTTATCAGCAGGGAGTTGTTGATTTGTCATGTGTTGACAAAATTGAGGCTTCTCATAATGTAAATGACAGATTCCCTTTAACACAAAGCTTTGGCAGACAATATACATTTAATCTATGATCAACGCACACCAGTTCGATTAGTTCAGTTGGTAGAGCACCTGACTTCAATACCATTGAAGTTAGACCACATGGGTTGGATTCCTGGGCTGGTACACTAACAAAACTAATTGTCTTTTGGATGAGACGTTAAACCAAGGCCCCATGTGACGGTGCTTTACACCGAGCACTTTAAAGAACCATGGGGGATCTCAGCAGTAGTTTCATCATGTATCACCCTTGCACTATCCCCCGTAACAACTAACCGTCTTCTGGGGGCGTTGCTCAAATGGGCATGTGCTACGGTAGCGACGATAAATAAACGATAATACACACACACACTGACAAACAGTCTGATCCCAGTCTCCACTGCCAAGCATCTACTTAATGATGGGAAAATCTCTTTATATCTATTGTTTTTAATGATAAATTGAATGTTGAATATTGAATTCTATTAATTTGCTCTGATCTACATGTAGCAATTTTTGTTCATTTATTGCATGGGTATTATTAGTAAATTTACATTAGTTGATAGTTGATTTAAATTTATAATAATGGCTAAAAGAAATGATCTAATTGTGCTTTCTGAAAATATTTCCTAAATGTTTATCCTATATTTCTATATTTCCTAAATGTTTATCCTATATTTCCTATTATTTCTGAAAGAAATAGGTATAGATTAAACATTTTGTAAACTTTATGTCATTGATATTTCAAAGTATTTTCAATTAATTCCATGTTATCTTTGTAAATGAGATAAATTTTTGTTCTTCTTCAGATGTATTAAGATATACTTTTGAGTGAATAAACTTGTAAAAATGGTAAAAAATAATTATGAATTTTATCATCAAAGAGACAAAAATAACAATTATAACATGATTAAAATTTCATATAATGACTTATTCTCCAAACAAACTAATTTTTTTTGGCCAAAATACCCTATTTTGAAAAATATTGTGGCCAAAACATCTGTCCACCTAATTTATCACCATATAATTCATTACTTGAATAAAGCTGTTGTTATCATGTTTTGAGCACCCACTGAAAATATATTTTACAATTTTAACCCTTTCCTGTTTAATCCCTGCTTTTTACGTGCCTGTGATTTTATGATTGAGAAAACATTGTGAAAAAAGAAGAAATTGCTTCTGACAAGCAATTTCTTCTTTTTCCACACTATTTTCTACCCTACTGAATGGTTATTTTTCAATTTAAATCCAGTTTAAGTTTTCGTCTGCAAAACCTTTGAATTTGGACAGGTCCAAAATTTTGTAAAACAGGAAAGGGTTAAGTACACTTTCACTGACATCTACTACTCCTTAATGATTTTTAGAGATGTCTACACCCTTTTCTTCAAGTATAGCCTGGTTAATTTGACATGACTTTGACCTCTTTGGAAAAAATGCTTAAATAACTATTACCGACATATTTTATCAATTAACAAAATGTAAAATACATTCAATATTGTTTGTTATTCATTCCTATGAAAGCACATGCAAAGCCAAGTAGGAATAATCAGATTTTTCATTCATCTAAATGGCAGGGGTCAGATTCAAGTCAATAAAACCGCACTATAAAGGTTTAACCTTTATTCTCCTTTTCATGACATATTTCTAATACAGACAAGGCATTTTACAGACAGTACAGACAAGTACATAAGTTTACAAAGGCATGGCCAGCCTGATCTTAGTCTACAATGCCTGCTTCCTACTTAATTATGGGGAAAACTTGAGTAAGTCTGATGGAAAATTATCCTGAAATTCACCAATTCATTCTAAGAAACTTTAAATTTAATAGGAAAAGGGTTAACTGTATATCCCTGCAGTACACAAAGAAGTTAGGCTAAAGTATGGACCAAGACCACTCTGCACACAGCATATTATGAAGACTGATGTCAGCATAGACTTGCTGCTTTCTTCTTTATTATAATGGTGACAATTTAAGCTAGGCTGCTATTTCCCCCATTTTTTTGTATGTTGTTTAAACCCAAATATAAAGTCGGTAGGATAAGGGTTAACAAGGAAGTCTAGATATTGCTTGAAGGCAAACTGAAATAAGTTATCTGATTATGAAACTATGACAACCAGACAGTCTATCGATGGCTCTGCGCAAAACAGTCAAAACTGCCTATAAACATATAGGCAGTTCCAACTGTTACGCGCTGAGCCATTGATATGTGCATGATCTGTATAGAAAACTTATATACATGTGTACTTACCTAAACCAATAATCTACATTGGCTTCTATAATGCTTTTCAGTGGATTATCGAGAAAAAAAGGAAGATAATTGTTTGATAAACCTACCACCCAACCTGTGAAATTATCAAAAACTTATACCCCTAATTTCACCTTGTCTGATGATATCTAAGTGGAGCCCAATGAATGTTGCATACTAATCATTTTCTAAATGACATGATTTTAACAAGAGCAAGAGGTGCCTACAATCGGCTGTTAAGTGCTGGATGTTGAAAAAATATTAAACCAACAGTAAAGCAATATGTTTATAGTAAACAATGACACCAAGGCTTTAGCAATACCTCAGATTTTCTCAATAAACAGCCGAGCTAAAAACATTGTCCTAAAATTTTCACCATTTGTCTCACTTTTGCATTGACAAAAAGAATACTTGTTTTTCAAGCAAGATTGATTTATATTTCATTTCATGAACAACAAAAGCTATATTTTCACTAGTGGCTCCAACTGAAATAAACAATTATCCTCTATCTTTTTTTTCACTGAATGGCCACACAAAGAAGAGTCAAACTTTTATTTCTTTTTTTTTAGTAAGGAATATCTAATTTTTTCTACAACATATTCTATTTTAAACTGAAAAACTTTAATTCAGAAATCTATCACAAGATAAAACAAATGTTGAAAGCCATTTCAAACTCAATCCTTCCTTTCTCAAACCTCATGAAAAAATTCCTTTATAGTAAATACCTTTCATGTAAAACATTGTGGAAAAACAAAGAAATTGCTAATAACAAACATTTTCTTTATCTTAAATTTTTTCTTTCTAGAATGACAAGGATTTTTAACACCCAAACAAGGTTTGACACTAACTTCTATGAGTAAGGAGTCCACCGGACTACCATTATATGAAATCAAGGAGTCCAAGCTCAAAGTTAGGAGTCTGAATTTTAATATTTGGAGCAAATTGTGGAATAGAAGAAATTGCTTGTTACAAGCAATTTCTTCTTTTCCACAATGTTCCTCCCACAAAGAAGGTTCTTTTCTTTCATAATCCTACTTCATGCACGCAATGACAATTTCAACAAGTTTTATAGTGAGAAGATCTACAGTTTTGTTGAGGGATGAAAGGAAACTGTCCTGTGCATTTGTTTCTCAAAATACTCTCATATGATACCAGGAGTCCATTGGACTCCTTAACTGTGAAATGAAGGAGTCCCAACTGGTACAAAAGGAGAATTGGACTCCCGAACTACCCTAAGTGTCGAACCTTGCCCAAACATTGGAAAACTTTTAGGCAATCTAGATCCTGAGCCATTACAAAACTTTTTTCTAAAAAGCCCTGAAATTTCTCCTTTTTTGACCATATGTTTTCCAATATTTATCTTTCTACTAAGACTTCAGATGCAGGAACATGGTAAGGCTTCAGTTTTCTTACCTGGCCAAAAAATCCAATGAACATATCTGATCTGTCAATTTCACGCAGACAAATATTAATGACCTGGGCATTTGCAGAAGACTCGCTTGTGATACCCCATCGCATATCAACTGCAGCAAACTGCAGCCCATGAGAGCTGCACAAATGTCGGATCTGTGGAAAATAGCGTCGGGTTAATTCCTCACGTTCCTCTTCCATTCCACCAAAGGGTGATGAAAAAAACACCTTAATGATACCCTGATTCTTTAACTTTGGCATATTTGGTAATATCAATCTGAAAAAATGTAAAATTCAACCTTTGTCATGCTGAACCTGGGGAATATTCCTGCTTTTGCAGGAGGTATAGAGAAAGATCAGCCTGCACATACATGTATGTGTTATGGGAGACCACTCTCAACACTGTCCTACATAGCTTTTTTGGTTTAGATACAATGGGCCAACTTATTTCTCGCCCGCTTTTGGGTCAGGTGTAGACTGGTCTCACTGTCGAATATCAGAATAGCCTGTTCTAGGCTATTCTGATAGTCGATATGTGGACCAGTCTAGAGCTGGTAACCCGCTTTCTGAGAGATACTCTGATATTGCGGGCAACAGTACACGCCCTGGGTCAGAAATAAGCTGGCCCAATGTCTGACACCTGCGTCAGGGAAGATCTTCTTAGGCTCAGTGGTAAGCGCATTGGACTTAATCAATAATTTGAATGTTGCTTGTATGCATTGTTTCAACACCCCCCCATGTCAGTTAATTTCAACTATGCTTAAGCTGTGGACAGTTTGTTTGTAAGAGTATGTGCAGTCTTATCTTAGACTATACTACCTATTTTTTCCGTTCCAACAAGAAAAACATTTAACCAAAATATATACAGACACAAAATTAGTGATTTTGATCCTTTTTTCCCAGGGTCTGAATTCACAATGAAGAGTTGCCATTTACCTGCCTTATACACAGAAAAAGACCACCAGAAAATTGTGACCCGTCACACAAAAAGGGACCATCTGGTTAGTGACTAAAGCATCGACCCAAGTCAGACTGCTAGGGCGGGCCTTATTTTTAGTTACCTCAGTAAAGAATGGGTGGGCAGGGTCTATTTTCACTTTAAATTCTTTGAATAACATGTCCTCTTCAACAACAAGGCAATTGTGAATGTTACTTTGTCAGAAAGTTACTTGGATGGGTTCCACTAGACCAATAAAATTCAGGTGAGCGGTTTAGGGCCATTCTGGCCCTCTTGTTTATTTTTATACATACTGATTTCTGGGATATTTCAACAACTCATGCTCATGCTGTCCTGTAATAATTGAGAAGAAAGCAGGCAGTGTAGGCTAAGATCAAGCTACGATTCTGTGCAGGCTTATTTTAGTCAATGCTATATGTCAAACATAAGTGTGATAAGAAATATGTTGTGAACAGAACAGGACCAAAGGTACGGACAAAAGCCTACTAAATCAAAAGCCCACTGGGACAAAACCCTAGCAGACAAAAGCCTGCTGGGACAGAAGCCCACCCACTAGAGGACAAAATTTGATTGAATTGGGTTTTACGCTGCTTTTAACATTATTTCAGTTATATCCCAGCGGCTGGAGCACCTAAAAATGGATTCCTGGTATTTCTCACACCAGTACTACCATTACATCTTTTCCTAGCCTCCAGCTGCTATCCCACATAAGTCTACGATTAGGGACCCATTGGTGGGAGACAAGTATTCAACAGAATGAGTGTCGCCATCAGGGATGCAGCAAGAGGACAAAAGCCCACCCAAAATTAATATATATCTAAATCAAGTAGCATAATTTTGATAGAAATGTTTGTTGTTTTCTTATCAATAATATGCACATATATATTTTCTTAATTTGTTGTTACATGATAATAACTTACTGACTTATTCACTTTGTATCTTAACCCTTGTCATGCTGAACCAGCAATATTCCTGCTTTGGCAGGAGCTATAGACAAACATCAGCCTGCAAAGATGTTAGTCTACACCATCTTTTTCTCACTTTTAAACCAGAATTGTCAATAGATTTAGATTTTTCAAATAAAAATTTACCTATAGTTGGAACTTTCAGTTCCTTTTGCCCTTTGATTTCTTTGACGAAAATTTTTAGCCTAAATTTTTTCGGCATGACATAGGTTAACATGGTTGACACCTTTTTACGTTATGTTTCCACTTTGTCTACAATAAATGATGGATATACCTCAGGGCATTTTTAGCAATTTTTATGTCTTACATGTATATATTATACATGTAAGACATAAAAATCGCTAAAAATGCCCTGTGGGATATACATGGTATTGATGTCAAATTGTTTCATAGAAGAGTAGATGTCATAAAGGTGCTATAAACATGTATATTCATCTCCCCACTGACCATTACACGCACAGAAAATTTAACATCTTAATCAAAAGTATTTATTGCAGATAATTAGTAAATTCATGTCCAAAAGCACATGAATATCAATAGAGCTCTGACATTAGATTTTACCATTTATGCAAAGACAAACAATAATGAAAATATCAAACCACTCAACCAAAATCTTTTAAATGTATTCAAATGAATCATTTAATTGGAAGTGGGCTTTTGTCCTATGTTTGGTGTGCTTTTGTCCAGTGGGCTTAAAAATTGTCTGCTGTGCTTATGACGTAGATTTTGTCCGTACCCTGAATAATCAGCCTGTTCATTATGGCCAGTATAGGAAAGAAGACTGCATGCATAATGCACACTTCCTGCAGTTAAATGAGGATTGAATGATTTCTATATTTGATTTAAACTTAATGAACTTTTGTTTAATAAAAATGGATTTGGCATAAGACAATATTTGGGCCGAGAAACTGTGGAACACAGTCTTGATATCAACCGTTGAAACGCAACAAAAAGGCCAATACAGGCTTTACGCTCATGTCAATGACATCAGGCCTCAACAAACTACATGAACATGGGACAAGTTGCCAATGGGCTGAGTTGAAAATGGGCATAGTTGACCTGTCACCATTTAACCATAGGAGTCCGAAATACCCCCTTCCCCCCCCCCCCCCCCCCGACCATATAGACTAATAATATAAACTAAGTTGCCAATGGGCTAAGTTGAAAATTGGCCGGGTTGACCTGTCACCATTGAACCACAGGGGTCCAAAATACCCCTTTCCCCCCTAAAGACTAATAATATAAACTAAGTTGCCAATGGGCTGAGTTGAAAATAGGCTGAGTTGACCTGTAACCATTGAACCATAGGGGTCCGAAATACCCCATCCCCCCCCTATAGACTAATAATATAAACTTGTTTATATTATTAGTCTATATGGTTGGGGGGGGGGGGGTATTTCGGACCCCTATATATACATTGAAATAGAGAAGTATAAAAGATAATCTGAAATTTTTATTGTTGGTCAGCTTGCCAATAATCGAATATCACGATGACAATAACATTGAACTTACACATTTTCTTACAAACTCATAGTGAAAATGCAGACATCCATTCGGAAAGAATATATGTAAAGTTGATGATAAATGTTTTGCAAAACTCGATATGTTTACAATTAGAGACTTTTCAGGGGCAACAATTCTGTCTTTTCTAATAGGACCAACTTATTTCAGACCCGACCAGCTCTGCGTTCACGCTGAAAAGGTGGTGTCAGATTTCATATTATATCCCGCTTTATAGGCCCTAGCTGCAATAATGTACCCCTCTCTCTGATATGCTGCCGGTCCCACATCAGACTATCAAAAGGAATGGGGTTACGTTATCGCAACTATATAGGCCCCTACACGTTTACACGCAAGTGCACGTGAAAAGCGGGATATAACTTGAACCGTTTTGTCATCTTAAAAGTTTAAAGCTGAAAAAAAAAAAAAAAAAAAACGGACCTGGCCGGGTCTTAAATAAGTTTGCCTTTATTAGACAGCTTTAATATTTTGCAAAGAAACTCTGTTAACAGTCTGACATGAAGTTTTTTTTTTTTTTTTTTTCATGAAATGAGTGAAATCAATACGAATAAATAAGATAGTGTAATTAAGTTGTAAATAGACCTAATAATTAATCAGGCCAGTGCATTATCGAATTTTTCAATAATTACCAAGTTTAACCAAAACTATTACCAAATAAACCATAATTATTAATACGTAAATAAATAAAATATGTTCTGTTCTGTACGTAGTTCCAACGTAATTTTTCGTAAACAAAACGACTGTAAGGTACATAAGGGGTTTAGAGCTACCTGTATTAATAATTCTTTATTAATTTACGATTAATTTAAAAATAACACTGTTAACTCATTTGACATCTTTCACCTAGGCGTTTGTGTAAGCAATAATGCAACTCTTTTTTAACATTTTTTCATTATCATTTTAACCTCGTTTAACTCTTCCCTAATGTACCCTCTTTGTAAAACTTGACGTCAGGTTCTATAAATAGATTTGAAAATTATGCGTAAAAGGGCAAAATAGTTCAAAGAAAACTCTATCATTTACTCTCAGTTATTTGCGACTATGAGTACTTTTTTGATTGATTATTATAATCTTTCATCGTTATAATTATTCTTAAGTTTTGTAATCCGAAAACTTTCGTCGAAATTCAATAATTCAGCATAAAGCGGCGTAAGAATAAACCAGTAGGAGTCAATATAAATACAGAAGCGTCATTCACCTACGTCACAGAGGATCTTAACTGGCAACGGGGATGCACTATGACAGATAAGTTGCGGTTTCAGGCAGCCATATTGAAAATTTGTTTAATTTGTGTATTTTTAGTTAATTTTAGTAAGTTAGGAAGCTGATGCTCAGTCTTTAGTGTAATAATATATTTGTGAATATGGCTATTGTAAAGAGAACTTGCGATCTTGGAGAAAATAACGTTTTAAAGAAGTTAATTTGTAAAGCTCAAAAAAGGAAAATGGTAGCCGAAAATTATCTTATTTACGCAGTGCTCCAATCGACTATACAGAAACTGCAATCAGACTTTCATTCTTTAAAAAGGGTATCTTCTTGCACAAGGCGTATAGGGAATAAGGCTTTAATAGCCGAGGGACAGAGACGAACTGAAGTTTATGGTGTTGATTCTGTAGAAAAGAGAAAATCAGAGGATATTTTGAATTTAGACTTGTTTTTCAGAAAATTGGATGATTCAAAGTATGTTGGTGGTAGCTGATTGTGATATTTTTATGTTTGATTTGAAATGGAATTCCATGATTCGTTGATGCATGATGAGTTTTTTGTTTAAATGGTAGTTTCGGGCATGCATTTCTAGGTCCACATGCTTTGGACATGGTGCTTACATTGGTCAAACCCTACATTGGTTTTTACTCGGATGAGTTATATCAGGGATGCTATTTGGTATAGTATGTTAAATATGGTAAATTATTGATATGTTGTCACATGGTTGGGTCAAACAGGGAATTTTTGAAGGAGAATATTTATCTTATTTTTTATGAATTTTGAAACAAAATTTTTAATGATACAACATTTAATATAACATATGTAAATATAATTTACATGACATACTTAAGTTTGAAATGAAGTTTTGTAGAATTTGATATAGAAAACTCACCAGAGTGAAGGACAGTCAAATAGATTTAGACAATGATTTTTATGTATGTATCTGTTTTAAATTAAGTGATAGTGATGGTATTTTGTAGACAAATTCTGAAACAATTCATTTGATTATAAAGAGAAATAAATAGTGATTAAATTATGAAATATTAAAGGGTTTAGAATATATTCATTTGAGCCTTTTCCCTTTTTTAGTAACAAAGATATATTTCGAGAAATTGTGCCAAGACTGAAGATTGCTGTTAATCGACACAGATTATAGTAACAAGTGTATGATGCTGGAATAGAAAAGTAAATCTGTAAACTTATTCTTTCCTTTGTATACATAGAGTCAAGTGTAAATTCCAGTTAACAATATTAACTAGTAGTTAATAATCCCTTGAAACATTATTCCAAGATTGCATGGAAACCATGTACACAGATCAAGGGGTGCAGACCGGGATCCAGTACTTGTGATTTTTATGCCCCGTATCGAGAGATCGGGGGCATATTGTTTACTAATGTACGTTTGTCTGTCTGGCCGCCTGTCCGTCCGTCATTCCGAAAACTAAACCTTTGCCTTTTTTCCAAAAGTATTTGACTTCCAAAGGTCTAATTTGGCATGATGATAGATCTCAATGATCCGCATCCGCTGGTACCAAAGTCAAGGTCATCTGTCAAGGTCAAACTTTGAAAAAAAACTTGCTGTTACGGAGGCATTGGTGCAAACTAATCTTGTTTTTCATTTTTTAGCTCCACTGGCTGAAAGCCACTGGGGCTATTGTCATGGCGTTGTGTCCGTCGTGCGTCCGTCCGTCCGTCCGTCCGTGCGTGCGTCCGGTCGTAAACTTTTCTTTAAAAAATCTTCTCCTCAGAAACTATTGGATGGATTTCAACCAAACTTCACAGGAATGATCCTTGGGTGACCCTCTTTCAAAGTTGTTCAAGAAATTTTGATCCAATGAAAAACGCGGATTTAATGGGCGTGGCTTATTTCCAAATATGGTAAAAAGTGAGTTTTCTCAGATTCTAATCAATGGATACCAACTAAATTCTACATGAATAATCCTTGGGTGACCCTTTATCAGTCTACAAAAAATCATTGTGATCGGATGGAAAATATTCATTTTATGGGTGGAGGTCATTTCTCTATATGTTATATAGTGGAAACTTTGAAAATCATTTTCTCTTAATCTAACTGATGGATATCAACCAAATTTCACTTGAATGATCCTTGAGTGACCCTTTATCAGTCTACAAAAAATCATTGTGATTGGATGAAAAATATGTATTTTATGGGCGGAGGTCATTTCTCTATATGTTATATAGTGGAAACTTTGAAAATCATTTTCTCAGGATGTAACTGATGGATATCAACCAAATTTCACTTGAATGATCCTTGAGTGACCCTTTATCAGTTTACAAAAAATCATTGTGATTGGATGAAAAATATGTATTTTATGGGCGGAGGTCATTTCTCTATAAGTTATATAGTGGAAACTTTGAAAATCATTTTCTCAGAATGTAACTGATGGATATCAACCAAATTTCACTTGAATGATCCTTGAGTAACACTTTATCAATTTACCAAAAATTATTTTGATTGGATGAAAAATATGCATTTTATTGGCAGAGGTCATTTCTCTATATGTTATATAGTGGAAACTTTGAAAATCATTTTCTCAGAATTTGATTTTTGGATATCAACCAAATTTCACTGGAATGATACTTGAGTGACCCTTTATCAGTGTACCAAAAATTATTTTGATTGGATGAAAAATATACATTTTATGGGTGGAGGTCAATTCTCAATATGTTAAATAGTGGAAACTATGAAAAACATTTTCTCGGAATGTAAATGATGGATATCAATCAAACATTTTCGGTATGATCTTTGGGTGACCCATTATCACGCATTCAAAAATTATTTTGATTTGATGAAAAATATGTCTTTTAATAGCAGAGGTCATTTCTCTATCTGTTATATAGTTGAAATTTGGAAAATCATTTTCAACATCAGTAGAACCCCAAATATCTAAAAATCTAGTCAAAACATTTATTTGCTTTTACAAGAATTTCAAGCCTGTGGAGCGACTCAAGCCATTCATGGCTTTCTAGTTTGGAGGGGGGGGGCTTATATCAGAAAAGGGTAAACAAGTTTGTGATTTGTTCCCAGTTTATTTGGTCTGAAGAATGCAAGATTTTTTAACTATAGCTTTCATCAAAATGTAGTAAAAAACTTTTTATCCTGAAAAATCCATATGTAATTGTTGATCTAGAAATTTGAAACATTTGAAGTACATGTATACAATTGGAAATCATTTTCATATAAAACTGTTTTTATTGAGAAAAACCAGCAAGGCCTTATTCTGAATTTTAAACTTTACCTTCAATACCTTGTCCATCTGTATGGTCATTGGCCAAGAAGGTTATCAGAGAGAAGTTTATAACTTGAGGGTCCAGCTCAAGAGTGTGCTAAGTATCTAAACAGTGTATAGACATTTAGTACAGTCATGCACTGAACCCTCAAATTATTGTCAATCATGTATATTTCCAAGAAGGGAAAAAATACCCTTGAAAGATTATAGAATATTAAAAACGACATTCAGATTAAAACTGATATAGAGTACAATTGATATAAAAGAGAAGCAATCAAATTTGTATCAAAACAGTTGTAGATACTCATTGAAACTATCTAAGACAATCTCAGATTATTTGAATAAGTATCTATTAAACTGTAGTGGAGAGCCACTGTCATAGCCCAGTTCAATGAATTGATGATTGTAGACCTATAGGGGATAGCTGATGGAGGCTAGAAAAGGATCTTACGGAAGTACTCGAGTGTGAGAAATACCAGGAATACATTGGAAAGTGCTCCAGCATGCCTGATCATATAACTGAAAGATTGTTGAAAGCAGCTAAAACCACATCCAAACAAACATAACAAATCTGCTTGGCGGAATAGTTACTGATGATTTCAGAAAGATCTAGAGTTGTGCAAAAAATGCTTGATGCATTTGGGTTGAATGAAAATTTATCTGTGTGTTTTTCATGTACCATGATAGCTTTTTCATCCATCTTCAGATGTAGAGAAACATGAATCTTGTTACAAAAGAATGATTGACAAATTTTTATCTTTCCCTGATGATTCAAGGCAGCAGTAAAATCATTTTCGGCTTGGAAGAAACTAGAATCTAAAGGAAATTTGGTCGCTTACTTAAACCTAATGAGATTTGGAACAGAAGAACCGTCATACAGGTAAAATGGCTTTAACTTCCCATTCCAAAGTAGGAAGTTAACTATTTTGGCGTTGTCCAGTGTCTATTTAGTGTTCTTACTCCAAAGCACTGAATTAAAATTCCCAAAGTATTTAACTTCATTTTTGTAGAGTGTTTGGTCAAATACAATAACAGTGAACTAAGCTTACGTTTTCTGAAATCATGCATGGTGATAGATGACTGTGGAGCATAGGGATATGGCAACCTTTTTGTATTGTAAAAATAATGATCCTATCTGCTGTGCTTATGATAGCAGTTTAGGATCTTATTATAAAATGACTTTACTGGAGTCTGCCATAAAATTAACTGCCAACTTGATATGTTAGCATACTTCAGGTACAAAGTTTATTTTGCATGAATGTTCATGTGTATGCCAAGGACGTAAGTCAGTCAAGATAAACCTCAAGAAAAACTTCGAATAATGTCCCTGAAGTGTTCTTCGAAAGTGGTTCTTTAAAACCCTGTGCCTTCATATTGAAAACTTATAAAACCCTAGCATTAATCATAATAGTATCGACTTTTAACTTCAGATTTAACTTTCAATAGTGTTTCATGTAGATTTTATGATTCTAACTGAAATTTAAATTTCTGAACAACACCTCCTGTTTGGAATATATTTCATATTTGAACATTTCACATTTGAACTTATTGGCTCTTCAAATAAATGTCATTTACTGGATCTTTGGGGCTTACAGTAAAACAGGACAGGGGATTTTCTTTTGCAGTTAAGGAACTCCTTCCTGTTGGATTTGTGGCACGGATTGCTTTGTCAATTCAGTATGTTATGTAACCCGTAGTATTAGTATTAAGGTATTTTTCATGCTGTTAACGTACTGTTAAAATTATTTTTCTGCCAATTATTTTTCTGCCTAATTCTTTCAGCACTTCTCTATATAGCTTCACTATGAAACTACATTCTTGATTTAAATACATTGTACAGACCATGTTTCCTTTAACAAATATCTTTCCAGGGTTCTCCCCAGAATAATTTGAAGCCGTAGTGGCAAATTATAAGTATTGGTAAACATTGAAATGCATTGTGTTCATGCAAATGATAGTGAATAAAACCAAAATTGGAAAAGAAGAAATTGCTCAGTCTGAGCATTTTTTTCCCATTATGTTTTTATACGGAATTATTACCTTTTATATCATAAGAATACATTAATTATCACTTTTTGATATTAAATGCTTAAAAATCCCCCTATCTGGTGACCCTTTTGAAGGAATTAAGCTGTAGGGGTACTTTTGAAGCTGTAGTGGCATTACACTAATTCACATGAAGCTGTAGTGGGGCCGATACAGCTTATTAGGCTGGGGAGAACACTGCTTTCATTGCAACTTTTGATCAAATTTAAATAAATTCAGACTCAAATAGTGGTATATTTACAGATAATTTCCCTTAATTTGAAAAATGCCATTTAACTTCACTTTTTTTTAATAATTGTAACTTTAAAATAGACTTTTCTTAACAGTCTATGGGGTTATCAGGGGGAGAGGCCAAGGAAGTTTTTCTATTGCAGATACATTACCACATCTTGTTGGTGTGCCCCTTAGTGCATCATGGCAGAGATTGTTTTGTAAATTTTGAAACATCTGTAGAGAAAATACTAGTCCTGCAGGAAATTGCCAAGTCATCCAGGGAGCAAGTCCAACCATGTATGAATGTGGCATGAATTAACTGATCCTGAAGCACCTTATTTGAACTGATTTGAAGTAAAATTAGATTTTCAATCATTTAAAAGTCTTTGTCATGAGAGAGAAAATAAATCAAGTTCTAAAATTAACTATTAATATTCTTGTGAAAGAAAAAGACAATAAAGTACATATGTAGAAAAAGGTTAAGTTTTGCTATTAAAGGACAGAGATGCATTTCTTAAATCTGGTTTCAACAATCAGACATTTAATGAATGAATACTGCCCTTAATCTGAAATCACAATGTTTTTCATTGCTTAAGAATTTTAAAAACTTCATGAGAAATTGGGGTTATTTTAACAGGGGTATTTGGGTATTCTGTGTTACTTGCAGAGCCAATTTTAGGTATACAGCAATTACTTGATGGTACCCTTCAAAGATTGAAATCATGCAACAAGCTTTCCCATTCAATCTGCAAGAAGTTGTGATGGATTTGAGATGAAAAATGAAGAATAATGATGAGCCGAATTGAACACCTTTCTCCAAAAAATCCTAAATCTACTCAAAATCAGTCATTCAAGGAAAAAAAATCTGCCCAGGAATTATATATCTACCAAAGGTACATATTATCATGATGTTTACTAGGCTTTTTAGGCAAGCAAATAAGGTATTTGTGTACAAGAGATTTATTTTTTTGTTTCAAATGTTTAAGGCTTAAGAATCTGGATGTTCTTTAACCTGAAAATCAAAGTTAAACTTTTCTCATGTGTATTTCCTTGGTAAAAAAAAATCTTGAGGGGAAGAGTCAAACTATTTCATCTTCTTAGGGTGGGGTGAGTGCTCGTTTTCTTGCAAAGACTGTATTCCAGATTGACAACTGCTGAGAGAAATTGAGGGACAAATATCAAAGAACAGTAAAATATGAAATCTTTCTGAGAAGTGTGGGTAAAATGGATATCATCCAAAAATCCGAGGTCTCCTAACACATCCAAGAAAAAATATGAAATGAAAAAGTCAACAAGCTGAAAATAAATGGCGGCCAAAGTAAAGAATCACTCGTAACAATTTGCAAATGGAAAGGGTCTATGATATGAAGTTTGTCAGTGGCATTCCAAGTGTCCAGAGAGCTAGGTGTATAATGATGAAAACAGTGGTTTTAATGTTGCATTGGAGCAGACGGAGAGAGCAAGTGAAATATTTTTCGGTATGATTTACTCTAAATTTTTTGTCACTGTAGTCAATGATATAAGTACA
The DNA here is from genome assembly GCA_948146395.1 of Fragum whitleyi. NCBI lineage: Eukaryota > Metazoa > Mollusca > Bivalvia > Cardiida > Cardiidae > Fragum > Fragum whitleyi. The sequence goes on along the minus strand of OX411544.1, from coordinate 74,638,281 downwards.
ATGTAATGTAAAGATTGGAATTATTATCATTTCATATAGAGGAGGAAATCAGAAATAATGGCAATAAAGCCTTCTTGCTTTGCTTTTAGATTATGCCAGGTCAGGGATAGGAGGGGGGATGATGATTGTCTTTTTTTCTTAGCTTTTCCATAGAGTCTTGGTAGACGAGTCCCATGATCAAAACTCCCCAGCGTGTTAGATAGGTGAAAAGCACAAAGATAGAGATTATGCTTCTTGTACAGAAAAAGATCATTGATCAAGATTACCAGTTTGGGCTTGTAGGAAATTTATGTAAAGATCCACAAGATAGCCAGTGCCTTGAAAGAAGGGAATCTTTGTGATACTCATGTGAACCCTGACAAGAAAATGCTTGATGATGATATACCATCAGTATGTTATGTTAACCCGTAGTATTAGTATTAAGGTATTTTTCATGCTATTTACATACTGTTGTAATTATTTTTCTGCCTAATTCTTATAGCACTTCTCTATATAGCTTCACTATGAAACTACATTCTTGATTGAAATACATTGTACAGACCATGTTTTCTTCAACAAATATCATTCATCGCAACTTTTGATCATATTTAAATGAATTCAGGCTCAAATAGTGGTATATTTATAGATATTTTCCCTTAATTTGAAAATGTCATATTACTTTATTTCTTTCAATATTTAAAATAGACTTTTCTTAACAGTCTTTAGGGTTATCAGGGGGAGAGGCCAGGGAAGTTTTTCTATTGCAGATTCATTACCACATCCTGTTGGTTTGCCCCTTAGTGTATCACGGCAGAGATTGCTTTGTAAATTTCGAAACATCTGTAGAGAAAATACTAGTCCTGCAGGAAATTGCCAAGTCATCCAGGGAGCAAGTCCAACCATGTATGAATGTGGCATGAATTAACTGATCCTGAAGCACCTTATTTGAACTGATTTAAAGTAAAATTAGATTTTCAATCATTTAAAAGTCTTTGTCATGAGAGAGAAAATAAATCAAGTTCTAAAATTAACTATTAATATTCTTGTGAAAGAAAAAGACAATAAAGTACATATGTAGAAAAAGGTTAAGTTTTGCTATTAAAGGACAGAGATGCATTTCTTAAATCTGGTTTCAACAATCAGACATTTAATGAATGAATACTGCCCTTAATCTGAAATCACAATGTTTTTCATTGCTTAAGAATTTTAAAAACTTCATGAGAAATTGGGGTTATTTTAACAGGGGTATTTGGGTATTCTGTGTTACTTGCAGAGCCAATTTTAGGTATACAGCAATTACTTGATGGTACCCTTCAAAGATTGAAATCATGCAACAAGCTTTCCCATTCAATCTGCAAGAAGTTGCGATGGATTTGAGATGAAAAATGAAGAATAATGATGAGCCGAATTGAACACCTTTCTCCAAAAAATCCTAAATCTACTCAAAATCAGTCATTCAAGGAAAAAAAATCTGCCCAGGAATTATATATCTACCAAAGGTACATATTATCATGATGTTTACTAGGCTTTTTAGGCAAGCAAATAAGGTATTTGTGTACAAGAGATTTATCTTTTTGTTTCAAATGTTTAAGGCTTAAGAATCTGGATGTTCTTTAACCTGAAAATCAAAGTTAAACTTTTCTCATGTGTATTTCCTTGGTAAAAAAAAAACTTGAGGGGAAGAGTCAAACTATTTTATCTTCTTAGGGTGGGGTGAGTGCTCGTTTTCTTGCAAAGACTGTATTCCAGATTGACAACTGCTGAGAGAAATTGAGGGACAAATATCAAGGAACAGTAAAATATGAAATCTTTCTGAGAAGTGTGGGTAAAATGGATATCATCCAAAAATCCGAGGTCTCCTAACACATCCAAGAAAAAATATGAAATGAAAAAGTCAACAAGCTGAAAATAAATGGCGGCCAAAGTAAAGAATCACTCGTAACAATTTGCAAATGGAAAGGGTCTATGATATGAAGTTTGTCAGTGGCATTCCAAGTGTCCAGAGAGCTAGGTGTATAATGATGAAAACAGTGGTTTTAATGTTGCATTGGAGCAGACGGAGAGAGCAAGTGAAATATTTTTCGGTATAATTTACTCTAAATTTTTTGTCACTGTAGTCAATGATACAAGTACAATGTAATGTAAAGATTGGAATTATTATCATTTCATATAGAGGAGGAAATCAGAAATAATGGCAATAAAGCCTTCTTGCTTTGCTTTTAGATTATAATTAGATAAACCATATATTTTTATATGTGGAATTGCCAGATCAGGGATAGGAGGGGGGATGATGATTGTCTTTTTTCTTAGCTTTTCCATAGAGTCTTGGTAGACGAGTCCCATGATCAAAACTCCCCAGCGTGTTAGATAGGTGAAAAGCACAAAGATAGAGATTATGCTTCTTGTACAGAAAAAGATCATTGATCAAGATTACCAGTTTGGGCTTGTAGGAAATTTATGTAAAGATCCACATGATAGCCAGTGCCTTGAAAGAAGGGAATCTTTGTGATACTCATGTGAACCCTGACAAGAAAATGCTTGATGATGATATACCATCAGTATGTTATGTTAACCCGTAGTATTAGTATTAAGGTATTTTTCATGCTATTTACATACTGTTGTAATTATTTTTCTGCCTAATTCTTACAGCACTTCTCTATATAGCTTCACTATGAAACTACATTCTTGATTGAAATACATTGTACAGACCATGTTTTCTTCAACAAATATCATTCATCGCAACTTTTGATCATATTTAAATGAATTCAGGCTCAAATAGTGGTATATTTATAGATATTTTCCCTTAATTTGAAAATGCCATATTACTTTATTTCTTTCAAAATTTAAAATAGACTTTTCTTAACAGTCTTTATTTCCACATCCTGTTGGTGTGCCCCTTAGTGTATCACGGCAGAGATTGCTTTGTAAATTTCGAAACATCTGTAGAGAAAATACTAGTCCTGCAGGAAATTGCCAAGTCATCCAGGGAGCAAGTCCAACCATGTATGAATGTGGCATGAATTAACTGATCCTGAAGCACCTTATTTGAACTGATTTAAAGTAAAATTAGATTTTCAATCATTTAAAAGTCTTTGTCATGAGAGAGAAAATAAATCAAGTTCTAAAATTAACTATTAATATTCTTGTGAAAGAAAAAGACAATAAAGTACATATGTAGAAAAAGGTTAAGTTTTGCTATTAAAGGACAGAGATGCATTTCTTAAATCTGGTTTCAACAACCAGACATTTAATGAATGAATACTGCCCATTATCTGAACTCACAATGTTTTTCATTGCTTAAGAATTTTAAAAACTTCATGAGAAATTGGGGTTATTTTAACAGGGGTATTTGGGTATTCTGTGTTACTTGCAGAGCCAATTTTAGGTATAGAGCAATTACTTGATGGTACCCTTCAAAGATTGAAATCATGCAACAAGCTTTCCCATTCAATCCGCAAGAAGTTGCCATGGATTTGAGATGAAAAATGAAGAATAATGATGAGCCGAATTGAACACCTTTCTCCAAAAAATCCTAAATCTACTCAAAATCTCCAAGGGAAAAAGAAATCAGTCATTCAAGGAAAAAAAAATCTGCCCAGGAAATATATATCTACCAGAGGTACATATTATCATGATGTTTACTAGGCTTTTTAGGCAAGCAAATAAGGTATTTGTGTACAAGAGATTTATCTTTTTGTTTCAAATGTTTAAGGCTTAAGAATCTGGATGTTCTTTAACCTGAAAATCAAAGTTAAACTTTTCTCATGTATATTTTCTTGTTAAAAAAAAATCTTGAGGGGAAGAGTCAAACTATTTCATCTTCTTAGGGTGGGGTGAGTGCTCGTTTTCTTGCAAAGACTGTATTCCAGATTGACAACTGCTGAGAGAAATTGAGGGACAAATATCAAAGAACAGTAAAATATGAAATCTTTCTGAGAAGTGCGGGTAAAATGGATATCATCGAATAATCTGAGGTCTCAACACATCCAAGAAAAAATATAAAATGAAAAAGTCAACAAGCTGAAAATAAATGGTGGCCAAAGTAAAGAATCACTCGTAACAATTTGCAAATGGAAAGGGTCTATGATATGAAGTTTGTCAGTGGCATTCCAATTGTCCAGAGAGCTAGGTGTATAATGATGAAAACAGTGGTTTTAATGTTGCATTGGAGCAGACAGAGAGAGCAAGTGAAATATTTTAGGTATGATTTACTCTGAATTTTTTGTCACTGTAGTCAATGATATAAGTACAATGTAATGTAAAGATTGGAATTATTATCATTTCATATAGAGGAGGAAATCAGAAATGATGGCAATAAAGCCTTCTTGCTTTGCTTTTAGATTATAATTAGATAAACCATATATTTTTATATGTGGAATTGCCAGATCAGGGATAGGAGGGGGGATGATGATTGTCTTTTTTCTTAGCTTTTCCATAGAGTCTTGGTAGACGAGTCCCATGATCAAAACTCCCCAGCGTGTTAGATAGGTGAAAAGCACAAAGATAGAGATTATGCTTCTTGTACAGAAAAAGATCATTGATCAAGATTACCAGTTTGGGCTTGTAGGAAATTTATGTAAAGATCCACATGATAGCCAGTGCCTTGAAAGAAGGGAATCTTTGTGATACTCATGTGAACCCTGACAAGAAAATGCTTGATGATGATATACCATCAGTATGTTATGTTAACCCTTAGTATTAGTATTAAGGTATTTTTCATGCTATTTACATACTGTTGTAATTATTTTTCTGCCTAATTCTTATAGCACTTCTCTATATAGCTTCACTATGAAACTACATTCTTGATTGAAATACATTGTACAGACCATGTTTTCTTCAACAAATATCATTCATCGCAACTTTTGATCATATTTAAATGAATTCAGGCTCAAATAGTGGTATATTTATAGATATTTTCCCTTAATTTGAAAATGTCATATTACTTTATTTCTTTCAATATTTAAAATAGACTTTTCTTAACAGTCTTTAGGGTTATCAGGGGGAGAGGCCAGGGAAGTTTTTCTATTGCAGATTCATTACCACATCCTGTTGGTGTGCCCCTTAGTGTATCACGGCAGAGATTGCTTTGTAAATTTCGAAACATCTGTAGAGAAAATACTAGTCCTGCAGGAAATTGCCAAGTCATCCAGGGAGCAAGTCCAACCATGTATGAATGTGGCATGAATTAACTGATCCTGAAGCACCTTATTTGAACTGATTTAAAGTAAAATTAGATTTTCAATCATTTAAAAGTCTTTGTCATGAGAGAGAAAATAAATCAAGTTCTAAAATTAACTATTAATATTCTTGTGAAAGAAAAAGACAATAAAGTACATATGTAGAAAAAGGTTAAGTTTTGCTATTAAAGGACAGAGATGCATTTCTTAAATCTGGTTTCAACAACCAGACATTTAATGAATGAATACTGCCCATTATCTGAACTCACAATGTTTTTCATTGCTTAAGAATTTTAAAAACTTCATGAGAAATTGGGGTTATTTTAACAGGGGTATTTGGGTATTCTGTGTTACTTGCAGAGCCAATTTTAGGTATAGAGCAATTACTTGATGGTACCCTTCAAAGATTGAAATCATGCAACAAGCTTTCCCATTCAATCCGCAAGAAGTTGCCATGGATTTGAGATGAAAAATGAAGAATAATGATGAGCCGAATTGAACACCTTTCTCCAAAAAATCCTAAATCTACTCAAAATCAGTCATTCAAGGAAAAAAAATCTGCCCAGGAATTATATATCTACCAAAGGTACATATTATCATGATGTTTACTAGGCTTTTTAGGCAAGCAAATAAGGTATTTGTGTACAAGAGATTTATCTTTTTGTTTCAAATGTTTAAGGCTTAAGAATCTGGATGTTCTTTAACCTGAAAATCAAAGTTAAACTTTTCTCATGTGTATTTTCTTGGTAAAAAAAAAAACTTGAGGGGAAGAGTCAAACTATTTCATCTTCTTAGGGTGGGGTGAGTGCTCGTTTTCTTGCAAAGACTGTATTCCAGATTGACAACTGCTGAGAGAAATTGAGGGACAAATATCAAAGAACAGTAAAATATGAAATCTTTCTGAGAAGTGTGGGTAAAATGGATATCATCCAAAAATCCGAGGTCTCCTAACACATCCAAGAAAAAATATGAAATGAAAAAGTCAACAAGCTGAAAATAAATGGCGGCCAAAGTAAAGAATCACTCGTAACAATTTGCAAATGGAAAGGGTCTATGATATGAAGTTTGTCAGTGGCATTCCAAGTGTCCAGAGAGCTAGGTGTATAATGATGAAAACAGTGGTTTTAATGTTGCATTGGAGCAGACGGAGAGAGCAAGTGAAATATTTTTCGGTATGATTTACTCTAAATTTTTTGTCACTGTAGTCAATGATATAAGTACAATGTAATGTAAAGATTGGAATTATTATCATTTCATATAGAGGAGGAAATCAGAAATAATGGCAATAAAGCCTTCTTGCTTTGCTTTTAGATTATAATTAGATAAACCATATATTTTTATATGTGGAATTGCCAGGTCAGGGATAGGAGGGGGGATGATGATTGTCTTTTTTTCTTAGCTTTTCCATAGAGTCTTGGTAGACGAGTCCCATGATCAAAACTCCCCAGCGTGTTAGATAGGTGAAAAGCACAAAGATAGAGATTATGCTTCTTGTACAGAAAAAGATCATTGATCAAGATTACCAGTTTGGGCTTGTAGGAAATTTATGTAAAGATCCACAAGATAGCCAGTGCTTTGAAAGAAGGGAATCTTTGTGATACTCATGTGAACCCTGACAAGAAAATGCTTGATGATGATATACCATCAGTATGTTATGTTAACCCTTAGTATTAGTATTAAGGTATTTTTCATGCTATTTACATACTGTTGTAATTATTTTTCTGCCTAATTCTTATAGCACTTCTCTATATAGCTTCACTATGAAACTACATTCTTGATTGAAATACATTGTACAGACCATGTTTTCTTCGACAAATATCATTCATCGCAACTTTTGATCATATTTAAATGAATTCAGGCTCAAATAGTGGTATATTTATAGATATTTTCCCTTAATTTGAAAATGTCATATTACTTTATTTCTTTCAATATTTAAAATAGACTTTTCTTAACAGTCTTTAGGGTTATCAGGGGGAGAGGCCAGGGAAGTTTTTCTATTGCAGATTCATTACCACATCCTGTTGGTGTGCCCCTTAGTATATCACGGCAGAGATTGCTTTGTAAATTTCGAAACATCTGTAGAGAAAATACTAGTCCTGCAGGAAATTGCCAAGTCATCCAGGGAGCAAGTCCAACCATGTATGAATGTGGCATGAATTAACTGATCCTGAAGCACCTTATTTGAACTGATTTAAAGTAAAATTAGATTTTCAATCATTTAAAAGTCTTTGTCATGAGAGAGAAAATAAATCAAGTTCTAAAATTAACTATTAATATTCTTGTGAAAGAAAAAGACAATAAAGTACATATGTAGAAAAAGGTTAAGTTTTGCTATTAAAGGACAGAGATGCATTTCTTAAATCTGGTTTCAACAATCAGACATTAAATGAATGAATACTGCCCATTATCTGAAATCACAATGTTTTTCATTGCTTAAGAATTTTTAAAACTTCATGAGAAATTGGGGTTATTTTAACAGGGGTATTTGGGTATTCTGTGTTACTTGCAGAGCCAATTTTAGGTATACAGCAATTACTTGATGGTACCCTTCAAAGACTGAAATCATGCAACAAGCTTTCCCATTCAATCCGCAAGAAGTTGGGATGGATTTGAGATGAAAAATGAAGAATAATGATGCGCCGAATTGAACACCTTTCTCCAAAAAATCCTAAATCTACTCAAAATTTCCAAGGGAAAAAAGAGAAATCAGTCATTCAAGGAAAAAAAAAAATCTGCCCAGGAATTATATATCTACCAAAGGTACATATTATCATGATGTTTACTAGGCTTTTTAGGCAAGCAAATAAGGTATTTGTGTACAAGAGATTTAACTTTTTGTTTCAAATGTTTAAGGCTTAAGAATCTGTATGTTCTTTAACCTGAAAATCAAAGTTAACCTTTTCTCCTGTATATTTTCTTGGTAAAAAAAAAAATCTTGAGGGGAAGAGTCAAACTATTTCATCTTCTTAGGGTGGGGTGAGTGCTCGTTTTCTTGCAAAGACTGTATTCCAGATTGACAACTGCTGAGAGAAATTGAGGGACAAATATCAAAGAACAGTAAAATATGAAATTTTTCTGAGAAGTGTGGGTAAAATGGATATCGTCGAATAATCCGAGGTCTCCTAACACATCCAAGAAAAAATATGAAATGAAAAAGTCAACAAGCTGAAAATAAATGGCGGCCAAAGTAAAGAATCACTCGTAACAATTTGAAAATGGAAAGGGTCTATGAAATGAAGTTTGTCAGTGGCATTCCAAGTGTCCAGAGAGCTAGGTGTATAATGATGAAAACAGTGGTTTTAATGATGCATTGGAGCAGACGGAGAGAGCAAGTGAAATATTTTTCGGTATGATTTACTCTAAATTTTTCGTCACTGTAGTCAATGATATAAGTACAATGTAATGTAAAGATTGGAATTATTATCATTTCATATAGAGGAAATCAGAAATAATGGCAATAAAGCCTTCTTGCTTTGCTTTTAGATTATATTTAGATAAACCAAATATTTTTATATGTGGAATTGCCAGATCAGGGATAGGAGGGGGGATGATGATTGTCTTTTTTCTTAGCTTTTCCATAGAGTCTTGGTAGACGAGTCCCATGATCAAAACTCCCCAGCGTGTTAGATAGGTGAAAAGCACAAAGATAGAGATTATGCTTCTTGTACAGAAAAAGATCATTGATCAAGATTACCAGTTTGGGCTTGTAGGAAATTTATGTAAAGATCCACATGATAGCCAGTGCCTTGAAAGAAGGGAATCTTTGTGATACTCATGTGAACCCTGACAAGAAAATGCTTGATGATGATATACCATCAGTATGTTATGTTAACCCTTAGTATTAGTATTAAGGTATTTTTCATGCTATTTACATACTGTTGTAATTATTTTTCTGCCTAATTCTTACAGCACTTCTCTATATAGCTTCACTATGAAACTACATTCTTGATTGAAATACATTGTACAGACCATGTTTTCTTCAACAAATATCATTCATCGCAACTTTTGATCAAATTTAAATGAATTCAGGCTCAAATAGTGGTATATTTATAGATATTTTCCCTTAATTTGAAAATGCCATATTACTTTATTTCTTTCAAAATTTAAAATAGACTTTTCTTAACAGTCTTTATTACCACATCCTGTTGGTGTGCCCCTTAGTGTATCAAGGCAGAGATTGCTTTGTAAATTTCGAAACATCTGTAGAGAAAATACTAGTCCTGCAGGAAATTGCCAAGTCATCCAGGGAGCAAGTCCAACCATGTATGAATGTGGCATGAATTAACTGATCCTGAAGCACCTTATTTGAACTGATTTTAAGTAAAATTAGATTTTCATTCATTTAAAAGTCTTTGTCATGAGAGAGAAAATAAATCAAGTTCTAAAAATAACTATTAATATTCTTGTGAAAGAAAAAGACAATAAAGTACATATGTAGAAAAAGGTTAAGTTTTGCTATTAAAGGACAGAGATGCATTTCTTAAATCTAGTTTCAACAACCAGACATTTAATGAATGAATACTGCCCATTATCTGAACTCACAATGTTTTTCATTGCTTAAGAATTTTAAAAACTTCATGAGAAATTGGGGTTATTTTAACAGGGGTATTTGGGTATTCTGTGTTACTTGCAGAGCCAATTTTAGGTATACAGCAATTACTTGATGGTACCCTTCAAAGATTGAATTCATGCAACAAGCTTTCCCATTCAATCTGCAAGAAGTTGCGATGGATTTGAGATGAAAAATGAAGAATAATGATGAGCCGAATTGAACACCTTTCTCCAAAAAATCCTAAATCTACTCAAAATCTTCAAGGGAAAAAGAAATCAGTCATTCAAGGAAAAAAAAATCTGCCCAGGAAATATATATCTACCAGAGGTACATATTATCATGATGTTTACTAGGCTTTTTAGGCAAGCAAATAAGGTATTTGTGTACAAGAGATTTATCTTTTTGTTTCAAATGTTTAAGGCTTAAGAATCTGGATGTTCTTTAACCTGAAAATCAAAGTTAAACTTTTCTCATGTATATTTTCTTGTTAAAAAAAAATCTTGAGGGGAAGAGTCAAACTATTTCATCTTCTTAGGGTGGGGTGAGTGCTCGTTTTCTTGCAAAGACTGTATTCCAGATTGACAACTGCTGAGAGAAATTGAGGGACAAATATCAAAGAACAGTAAAATATGAAATCTTTCTGAGAAGTGCGGGTAAAATGGATATCATCGAATAATCTGAGGTCTCAACACATCCAAGAAAAAATATAAAATGAAAAAGTCAACAAGCTGAAAATAAATGGTGGCCAAAGTAAAGAATCACTCGTAACAATTTGCAAATGGAAAGGGTCTATGATATGAAGTTTGTCAGTGGCATTCCAATTGTCCAGAGAGCTAGGTGTATAATGATGAAAACAGTGGTTTTAATGTTGCATTGGAGCAGACGGAGAGAGCAAGTGAAATATTTTAGGTATGATTTACTCTAAATTTTTTGTCACTGTAGTCAATGATATAAGTACAATGTAATGTAAAGATTGGAATTATTATCATTTCATATAGAGGAGGAAATCAGAAATAATGGCAATAAAGCCTTCTTGCTTTGCTTTTAGATTATAATTAGATAAACCATATATTTTTATATGTGGAATTGCCAGATCAGGGATAGGAGGGGGGATGATGATTGTCTTTTTTCTTAGCTTTTCCATAGAGTCTTGGTAGACGAGTCCCATGATCAAAACTCCCCAGCGTGTTAGATAGGTGAAAAGCACAAAGATAGAGATTATGCTTCTTGTACAGAAAAAGATCATTGATCAAGATTACCAGTTTGGGCTTGTAGGAAATTTATGTAAAGATCCACATGATAGCCAGTGCCTTGAAAGAAGGGAATCTTTGTGATACTCATGTGAACCCTGACAAGAAAATGCTTGATGATGATATACCATCAGTATGTTATGTTAACCCTTAGTATTAGTATTAAGGTATTTTTCATGCTATTTACATACTGTTGTAATTATTTTTCTGCCTAATTCTTATAGCACTTCTCTATATAGCTTCACTATGAAACTACATTCTTGATTGAAATACATTGTACAGACCATGTTTTCTTCAACAAATATCATTCATCGCAACTTTTGATCATATTTAAATGAATTCAGGCTCAAATAGTGGTATATTTATAGATATTTTCCCTTAATTTGAAAATGTCATATTACTTTATTTCTTTCAATATTTAAAATAGACTTTTCTTAACAGTCTTTAGGGTTATCAGGGGGAGAGGCCAGGGAAGTTTTTCTATTGCAGATTCATTACCACATCCTGTTGGTGTGCCCCTTAGTGTATCACGGCAGAGATTGCTTTGTAAATTTCGAAACATCTGTAGAGAAAATACTAGTCCTGCAGGAAATTGCCAAGTCATCCAGGGAGCAAGTCCAACCATGTATGAATGTGGCATGAATTAACTGATCCTGAAGCACCTTATTTGAACTGATTTAAAGTAAAATTAGATTTTCAATCATTTAAAAGTCTTTGTCATGAGAGAGAAAATAAATCAAGTTCTAAAATTAACTATTAATATTCTTGTGAAAGAAAAAGACAATAAAGTACATATGTAGAAAAAGGTTAAGTTTTGCTATTAAAGGACAGAGATGCATTTCTTAAATCTGGTTTCAACAACCAGACATTTAATGAATGAATACTGCCCATTATCTGAACTCACAATGTTTTTCATTGCTTAAGAATTTTAAAAACTTCATGAGAAATTGGGGTTATTTTAACAGGGGTATTTGGGTATTCTGTGTTACTTGCAGAGCCAATTTTAGGTATACAGCAATTACTTGATGGTACCCTTCAAAGATTGAATTCATGCAACAAGCTTTCCCATTCAATCTGCAAGAAGTTGCGATGGATTTGAGATGAAAAATGAAGAATAATGATGAGCCGAATTGAACACCTTTCTCCAAAAAATCCTAAATCTACTCAAAATCTCCAAGGGAAAAAGAAATCAGTCATTCAAGGAAAAAAAAATCTGCCCAGGAAATATATATCTACCAAAGGTACATATTATCATGATGTTTACTAGGCTTTTTAGGCAAGCAAATAAGGTATTTGTGTACAAGAGATTTATCTTTTTGTTTCAAATGTTTAAGGCTTAAGAATCTGGATGTTCTTTAACCTGAAAATCAAAGTTAAACTTTTCTCATGTATATTTTCTTGTTAAAAAAAAATCTTGAGGGGAAGAGTCAAACTATTTCATCTTCTTAGGGTGGGGTGAGTGCTCGTTTTCTTGCAAAGACTGTATTTCAGATTGACAACTGCTGAGAGAAATTGAGGGACAAATATCAAAGAACAGTAAAATATGAAATCTTTCTGAGAAGTGCGGGTAAAATGGATATCATCGAATAATCTGAGGTCTCCTAACACATCCAAGAAAAAATATGAAATGAAAAAGTCAACAAGCTGAAAATAAATGGTGGCCAAAGTAAAGAATCACTCGTAACAATTTGAAAATGGAAAGGGACTATGAAATGAAGTTTGTCAGTGGCATTCCAAGTGTCCAGAGAGCTAGGTGTATAATGATGAAAACAGTGGTTTTAATGATGCATTGGAGCAGACGGAGAGAGCAAGTGAAATATTTTTCGGTATGATTTACTCTAAATTTTTTGTCACTGTAGTCAATGATATAAGTACAATGTAATGTAAAGATTGGAATTATTATCATTTCATATAGAGGAGGAAATCAGAAATAATGGCAATACAGCCTTCTTGCTTTGCTTTTAGATTATATTTAGATAAACCAAATATTTTTATATGTGGAATTGCCAGATCAGGGATAGGAGGGGGATGATGATTGTCTTTTTTCTTAGCTTTTCCATAGAGTCTTGGTAGACGAGTCCAATGATCAAAACTCCCCAGCGTGTTAGATAGGTGAAAAGCACAAAGATAGAGATTATGCTTCTTGTACAGAAAAAGATCATTGATCAAGATTACCAGTTTGGGCTTGTAGGAAATTTATGTAAAGATCCACATGATAGCCAGTGCCTTGAAAGAAGGGAATCTTTGTGATACTCATGTGAACCCTGACAAGAAAATGCTTGATGATGATATACCATCAGTATGTTATGTTAACCCGTAGTATTAGTATTAAGGTATTTTTCATGCTATTTACATACTGTTGTAATTATTTTTCTGCCTAATTCTTACAGCACTTCTCTATATAGCTTCACTATGAAACTACATTCTTGATTGAAATACATTGTACAGACCATGTTTTCTTCAACAAATATCATTCATCGCAACTTTTGATCAAATTTAAATGAATTCAGGCTCAAATAGTGGTATATTTATAGATATTTTCCCTTAATTTGAAAATGTCATATTACTTTATTTCTTTCAATATTTAAAATAGACTTTTCTTAACAGTCTTTAGGGTTATCAGGGGGAGAGGCCAGGGAAGTTTTTCTATTGCAGATACATTACCACATCCTGTTGGTGTGCCCCTTAGTGTATCAAGGCAGAGATTGCTTTGTAAATTTCAAAACATCTGTAGAGAAAATACTAGTCCTGCAGGAAATTGCCAAGTCATCCAGGGAGCAAGTCCAACCATGTATGAATGTGGCATGAATTAACTGATCCTGAAGCACCTTATTTGAACTGATTTTAAGTAAAATTAGATTTTCATTCATTTAAAAGTCTTTGTCATGAGAGAGAAAATAAATCAAGTTCTAAAATTAACTATTAATATTCTTGTGAAAGAAAAAGACAATAAAGTACATATGTAGAAAAAGGTTAAGTTTTGCTATTAAAGGACAGAGATGCATTTCTTAAATCTGGTTTCAACAACCAGACATTCAATGAATGAATACTGCCCATTATCTGAACTCACAATGTTTTTCATTGCTTAAGAATTTTAAAAACTTCATGAGAAATTGGGGTTATTTTAACAGGGGTATTTGGGTATTCTGTGTTACTTGCAGAGCCAATTTTAGGTATACAGCAATTACTTGATGGTACCCTTCAAAGATTGAATTCATGCAACAAGCTTTCCCATTCAATCTGCAAGAAGTTGCGATGGATTTGAGATGAAAAATGAAGAATAATGATGAGCCGAATTGAACACCTTTCTCCAAAAAATCCTAAATCTACTCAAAATCTCCAAGGGAAAAAGAAATCAGTCATTCAAGGAAAAAAAAATCTGCCCAGGAAATATATATCTACCAAAGGTACATATTATCATGATGTTTACTAGGCTTTTTAGGCAAGCAAATAAGGTATTTGTGTACAAGAGATTTATCTTTTTGTTTCAAATGTTTAAGGCTTAAGAATCTGGATGTTCTTTAACCTGAAAATCAAAGTTAAACTTTTCTCATGTATATTTTCTTGTTAAAAAAAAATCTTGAGGGGAAGAGTCAAACTATTTCATCTTCTTAGGGTGGGGTGAGTGCTCGTTTTCTTGCAAAGACTGTATTCCAGATTGACAACTGCTGAGAGAAATTGAGGGACAAATATCAAAGAACAGTAAAATATGAAATCTTTCTGAGAAGTGCGGGTAAAATGGATATCATTGAATAATCTGAGGTCTCCTAACACATCCAAGAAAAAATATGAAATGAAAAAGTCAACAAGCTGAAAATAAATGGTGGCCAAAGTAAAGAATCACTTGTAACAATTTGAAAATGGAAAGGAACTATGAAATGAAGTTTGTCAGTGGCATTCCAAGTGTCCAGAGAGCTAGGTGTATAATGATGAAAACAGTGGTTTTAATGATGCATTGGAGCAGACGGAGAGAGCAAGTGAAATATTTTTCGGTATGATTTACTCTAAATTTTTTGTCACTGTAGTCAATGATATAAGTACAATGTAATGTAAAGATTGGAATTATTATCATTTCATATAGAGGAGGAAATCAGAAATAATGGCAATACAGCCTTCTTGCTTTGCTTTTAGATTATATTTAGATAAACCAAATATTTTTATATGTGGAATTGCCAGATCAGGGATAGGAGGGGGATGATGATTGTCTTTTTTCTTAGCTTTTCCATAGAGTCTTGGTAGACGAGTCCAATGATCAAAACTCCCCAGCGTGTTAGATAGGTGAAAAGCACAAAGATAGAGATTATGCTTCTTGTACAGAAAAAGATCATTGATCAAGATTACCAGTTTGGGCTTGTAGGAAATTTATGTAAAGATCCACATGATAGCCAGTGCCTTGAAAGAAGGGAATCTTTGTGATACTCATGTGAACCCTGACAAGAAAATGCTTGATAATGATATACCATCAGTATGTTATGTTAACCCGTAGTATTAGTATTAAGGTATTTTTCATGCTATTTACATACTGTTGTAATTATTTTTCTGCCTAATTCTTACAGCACTTCTCTATATAGCTTCACTATGAAACTACATTCTTGATTGAAATACATTGTACAGACCATGTTTTCTTCAACAAATATCATTCATCGCAACTTTTGATCAAATTTAAATGAATTCAGGCTCAAATAGTGGTATATTTATAGATATTTTCCCTTAATTGGATAATGCCATATTACTTTATTTCTTTCAATATTTAAAATAGACTTTTCTTAACAGTCTTTAGGGTTATCAGGGGGAGAGGCCAGGGAAGTTTTTCTATTGCAGATACATTACCACATCCTGTTGGTGTGCCCCTTAGTGTATCAAGGCAGAGATTGCTTTGTAAATTTCGAAACATCTGTAGAGAAAATACTAGTCCTGCAGGAAATTGCCAAGTCATCCAGGGAGCAAGTCCAACCATGTATGAATGTGGCATGAATTAACTGATCCTGAAGCACCTTATTTGAACTGATTTAAAGTAAAATTAGATTTTCATTCATTTAAAAGTCTTTGTCATGAGAGAGAAAATAAATCAAGTTCTAAAAATAACTATTAATATTCTTGTGAAAGAAAAAGACAATAAAGTACATATGTAGAAAAAGGTTAAGTTTTGCTATTAAAGGACAGAGATGCATTTCTTAAATCTGGTTTCAACAACCAGACATTTAATGAATGAATACTGCCCATTATCTGAACTCACAATGTTTTTCATTGCTTAAGAATTTTAAAAACTTCATGAGAAATTGGGGTTATTTTAACAGGGGTATTTGGGTATTCTGTGTTACTTGCAGAGCCAATTTTAGGTATACAGCAATTACTTGATGGTACCCTTCAAAGATTGAATTCATGCAACAAGCTTTCCCATTCAATCTGCAAGAAGTTGCGATGGATTTGAGATGAAAAATGAAGAATAATGATGAGCCGAATTGAACACCTTTCTCCAAAAAATCCTAAATCTACTCAAAATCTCCAAGGGAAAAAGAAATCAGTCATTCAAGGAAAAAAAAATCTGCCCAGGAAATATATATCTACCAAAGGTACATATTATCATGATGTTTACTAGGCTTTTTAGGCAAGCAAATAAGGTATTTGTGTACAAGAGATTTATCTTTTTGTTTCAAATGTTTAAGGCTTAAGAATCTGGATGTTCTTTAACCTGAAAATCAAAGTTAAACTTTTCTCATGTATATTTTCTTGTTAAAAAAAAATCTTGAGGGGAAGAGTCAAACTATTTCATCTTCTTAGGGTGGGGTGAGTGCTCGTTTTCTTGCAAAGACTGTATTCCAGATTGACAACTGCTGAGAGAAATTGAGGGACAAATATCAAAGAACAGTAAAATATGAAATCTTTCTGAGAAGTGCGGGTAAAATGGATATCATTGAATAATCTGAGGTCTCCTAACACATCCAAGAAAAAATATGAAATGAAAAAGTCAACAAGCTGAAAATAAATGGTGGCCAAAGTAAAGAATCACTCGTAACAATTTGAAAATGGAAAGGAACTATGAAATGAAGTTTGTCAGTGGCATTCCAAGTGTCCAGAGAGCTAGGTGTATAATGATGAAAACAGTGGTTTTAATGATGCATTGGAGCAGACGGAGAGAGCAAGTGAAATATTTTTCGGTATGATTTACTCTAAATTTTTTGTCACTGTAGTCAATGATATAAGTACAATGTAATGTAAAGATTGGAATTATTATCATTTCATATAGAGGAGGAAATCAGAAATAATGGCAATACAGCCTTCTTGCTTTGCTTTTAGATTATATTTAGATAAACCAAATATTTTTATATGTGGAATTGCCAGATCAGGGATAGGAGGGGGATGATGATTGTCTTTTTTCTTAGCTTTTCCATAGAGTCTTGGTAGACGAGTCCAATGATCAAAACTCCCCAGCGTGTTAGATAGGTGAAAAGCACAAAGATAGAGATTATGCTTCTTGTACAGAAAAAGATCATTGATCAAGATTACCAGTTTGGGCTTGTAGGAAATTTATGTAAAGATCCACATGATAGCCAGTGCCTTGAAAGAAGGGAATCTTTGTGATACTCATGTGAACCCTGACAAGAAAATGCTTGATGATGATATACCATCAGTATGTTATGTTAACCCGTAGTATTAGTATTAAGGTATTTTTCATGCTATTTACATACTGTTGTAATTATTTTTCTGCCTAATTCTTACAGCACTTCTCTATATAGCTTCACTATGAAACTACATTCTTGATTGAAATACATTGTACAGACCATGTTTTCTTCAACAAATATCATTCATCGCAACTTTTGATCAAATTTAAATGAATTCAGGCTCAAATAGTGGTATATTTATAGATATTTTCCCTTAATTGGATAATGCCATATTACTTTATTTCTTTCAATATTTAAAATAGACTTTTCTTAACAGTCTTTAGGGTTATCAGGGGGAGAGGCCAGGGAAGTTTTTCTATTGCAGATACATTACCACATCCTGCTGGTGTGCCCCTTAGTGTATCAAGGCAGAGATTGCTTTGTAAATTTCAAAACATCTGTAGAGAAAATACTAGTCCTGCAGGAAATTGCCAAGTCATCCAGGGAGCAAGTCCAACCATGTATGAATGTGGCATGAATTAACTGATCCTGAAGCACCTTATTTGAACTGATTTTAAGTAAAATTAGATTTTCATTCATTTAAAAGTCTTTGTCATGAGAGAGAAAATAAATCAAGTTCTAAAATTAACTATTAATATTCTTGTGAAAGAAAAAGACAATAAAGTACATATGTAGAAAAAGGTTAAGTTTTGCTATTAAAGGACAGAGATGCATTTCTTAAATCTGGTTTCAACAACCAGACATTCAATGAATGAATACTGCCCATTATCTGAACTCACAATGTTTTTCATTGCTTAAGAATTTTAAAAACTTCATGAGAAATTGGGGTTATTTTAACAGGGGTATTTGGGTATTCTGTGTTACTTGCAGAGCCAATTTTAGGTATACAGCAATTACTTGATGGTACCCTTCAAAGATTGAATTCATGCAACAAGCTTTCCCATTCAATCTGCAAGAAGTTGCGATGGATTTGAGATGAAAAATGAAGAATAATGATGAGCCGAATTGAACACCTTTCTCCAAAAAATCCTAAATCTACTCAAAATCTCCAAGGGAAAAAGAAATCAGTCATTCAAGGAAAAAAAAATCTGCCCAGGAAATATATATCTACCAAAGGTACATATTATCATGATGTTTACTAGGCTTTTTAGGCAAGCAAATAAGGTATTTGTGTACAAGAGATTTATCTTTTTGTTTCAAATGTTTAAGGCTTAAGAATCTGGATGTTCTTTAACCTGAAAATCAAAGTTAAACTTTTCTCATGTATATTTTCTTGTTAAAAAAAAATCTTGAGGGGAAGAGTCAAACTATTTCATCTTCTTAGGGTGGGGTGAGTGCTCGTTTTCTTGCAAAGACTGTATTCCAGATTGACAACTGCTGAGAGAAATTGAGGGACAAATATCAAAGAACAGTAAAATATGAAATCTTTCTGAGAAGTGCGGGTAAAATGGATATCATTGAATAATCTGAGGTCTCCTAACACATCCAAGAAAAAATATGAAATGAAAAAGTCAACAAGCTGAAAATAAATGGTGGCCAAAGTAAAGAATCACTCGTAACAATTTGAAAATGGAAAGGAACTATGAAATGAAGTTTGTCAGTGGCATTCCAAGTGTCCAGAGAGCTAGGTGTATAATGATGAAAACAGTGGTTTTAATGATGCATTGGAGCAGACGGAGAGAGCAAGTGAAATATTTTTCGGTATGATTTACTCTAAATTTTTTGTCACTGTAGTCAATGATATAAGTACAATGTAATGTAAAGATTGGAATTATTATCATTTCATATAGAGGAGGAAATCAGAAATAATGGCAATACAGCCTTCTTGCTTTGCTTTTAGATTATATTTAGATAAACCAAATATTTTTATATGTGGAATTGCCAGATCAGGGATAGGAGGGGGATGATGATTGTCTTTTTTCTTAGCTTTTCCATAGAGTCTTGGTAGACGAGTCCAATGATCAAAACTCCCCAGCGTGTTAGATAGGTGAAAAGCACAAAGATAGAGATTATGCTTCTTGTACAGAAAAAGATCATTGATCAAGATTACCAGTTTGGGCTTGTAGGAAATTTATGTAAAGATCCACATGATAGCCAGTGCCTTGAAAGAAGGGAATCTTTGTGATACTCATGTGAACCCTGACAAGAAAATGCTTGATAATGATATACCATCAGTATGTTATGTTAACCCGTAGTATTAGTATTAAGGTATTTTTCATGCTATTTACATACTGTTGTAATTATTTTTCTGCCTAATTCTTACAGCACTTCTCTATATAGCTTCACTATGAAACTACATTCTTGATTGAAATACATTGTACAGACCATGTTTTCTTCAACAAATATCATTCATCGCAACTTTTGATCAAATTTAAATGAATTCAGGCTCAAATAGTGGTATATTTATAGATATTTTCCCTTAATTGGATAATGCCATATTACTTTATTTCTTTCAATATTTAAAATAGACTTTTCTTAACAGTCTTTAGGGTTATCAGGGGGAGAGGCCAGGGAAGTTTTTCTATTGCAGATACATTACCACATCCTGTTGGTGTGCCCCTTAGTGTATCAAGGCAGAGATTGCTTTGTAAATTTCGAAACATCTGTAGAGAAAATACTAGTCCTGCAGGAAATTGCCAAGTCATCCAGGGAGCAAGTCCAACCATGTATGAATGTGGCATGAATTAACTGATCCTGAAGCACCTTATTTGAACTGATTTTAAGTAAAATTAGATTTTCATTCATTTAAAAGTCTTTGTCATGAGAGAGAAAATAAATCAAGTTCTAAAAATAACTATTAATATTCTTGTGAAAGAAAAAGACAATAAAGTACATATGTAGAAAAAGGTTAAGTTTTGCTATTAAAGGACAGAGATGCATTTCTTAAATCTGGTTTCAACAACCAGACATTTAATGAATGAATACTGCCCATTATCTGAACTCACAATGTTTTTCATTGCTTAAGAATTTTAAAAACTTCATGAGAAATTGGGGTTATTTTAACAGGGGTATTTGGGTATTCTGTGTTACTTGCAGAGCCAATTTTAGGTATACAGCAATTACTTGATGGTACCCTTCAAAGATTGAATTCATGCAACAAGCTTTCCCATTCAATCTGCAAGAAGTTGCGATGGATTTGAGATGAAAAATGAAGAATAATGATGAGCCGAATTGAACACCTTTCTCCAAAAAATCCTAAATCTACTCAAAATCTCCAAGGGAAAAAGAAATCAGTCATTCAAGGGAAAAAAAATCTGTCCAGGAAATATATATCTACCAAAGGTACATATTATCATGATGTTTACTAGGCTTTTTAGGCAAGCAAATAAGGTATTTGTGTACAAGAGATTTATCTTTTTGTTTCAAATGTTTAAGGCTTAAGAATCTGGATGTTCTTTAACCTGAAAATCAAAGTTAAACTTTTCTCATGTATATTTTCTTGTTAAAAAAAAATCTTGAGGGGAAGAGTCAAACTATTTCATCTTCTTAGGGTGGGGTGAGTGCTCGTTTTCTTGCAAAGACTGTATTCCAGATTGACAACTGCTGAGAGAAATTGAGGGACAAATATCAAAGAACAGTAAAATATGAAATCTTTCTGAGAAGTGCGGGTAAAATGGATATCATCGAATAATCTGAGGTCTCCTAACACATCCAAGAAAAAATATGAAATGAAAAAGTCAACAAGCTGAAAATAAATGGTGGCCAAAGTAAAGAATCACTCGTAACAATTTGAAAATGGAAAGGGACTATGAAATGAAGTTTGTCAGTGGCATTCCAAGTGTCCAGAGAGCTAGGTGTATAATGATGAAAACAGTGTTTTTAATGATGCATTGGAGCAGACGGAGAGAGCAAGTGAAATATTTTTCGGTATGATTTACTCTAAATTTTTTGTCACTGTAGTCAATGATATAAGTACAATGTAATGTAAAGATTGGAATTATTATCATTTCATATAGAGGAGGAAATCAGAAATAATGGCAATACAGCCTTCTTGCTTTGCTTTTAGATTATATTTAGATAAACCAAATATTTTTATATGTGGAATTGCCAGATCAGGGATAGGAGGGGGATGATGATTGTCTTTTTTCTTAGCTTTTCCATAGAGTCTTGGTAGACGAGTCCAATGATCAAAACTCCCCAGCGTGTTAGATAGGTGAAAAGCACAAAGATAGAGATTATGCTTCTTGTACAGAAAAAGATCATTGATCAAGATTACCAGTTTGGGCTTGTAGGAAATTTATGTAAAGATCCACATGATAGCCAGTGCCTTGAAAGAAGGGAATCTTTGTGATACTCATGTGAACCCTGACAAGAAAATGCTTGATGATGATATACCATCAGTATGTTATGTTAACCCGTAGTATTAGTATTAAGGTATTTTTCATGCTATTTACATACTGTTGTAATTATTTTTCTGCCTAATTCTTACAGCACTTCTCTATATAGCTTCACTATGAAACTACATTCTTGATTGAAATACATTGTACAGACCATGTTTTCTTCAACAAATATCATTCATCGCAACTTTTGATCAAATTTAAATGAATTCAGGCTCAAATAGTGGTATATTTATAGATATTTTCCCTTAATTTGAAAATGTCATATTACTTTATTTCTTTCAATATTTAAAATAGACTTTTCTTAACAGTCTTTAGGGTTATCAGGGGGAGAGGCCAGGGAAGTTTTTCTATTGCAGATACATTACCACATCCTGTTGGTGTGCCCCTTAGTGTATCAAGGCAGAGATTGCTTTGTAAATTTCGAAACATCTGTAGAGAAAATACTAGTCCTGCAGGAAATTGCCAAGTCATCCAGGGAGCAAGTCCAACCATGTATGAATGTGGCATGAATTAACTGATCCTGAAGCACCTTATTTGAACTGATTTTAAGTAAAATTAGATTTTCATTCATTTAAAAGTCTTTGTCATGAGAGAGAAAATAAATCAAGTTCTAAAATTAACTATTAATATTCTTGTGAAAGAAAAAGACAATAAAGTACATATGTAGAAAAAGGTTAAGTTTTGCTATTAAAGGACAGAGATGCATTTCTTAAATCTGGTTTCAACAACCAGACATTTAATGAATGAATACTGCCCATTATCTGAACTCACAATGTTTTTCATTGCTTAAGAATTTTAAAAACTTCATGAGAAATTGGGGTTATTTTAACAGGGGTATTTGGGTATTCTGTGTTACTTGCAGAGCCAATTTTAGGTATACAGCAATTACTTGATGGTACCCTTCAAAGATTGAATTCATGCAACAAGCTTTCCCATTCAATCTGCAAGAAGTTGCGATGGATTTGAGATGAAAAATGAAGAATAATGATGAGCCGAATTGAACACCTTTCTCCAAAAAATCCTAAATCTACTCAAAATCTCCAAGGGAAAAAGAAATCAGTCATTCAAGGAAAAAAAAATCTGCCCAGGAAATATATATATCTACCAAAGGTACATATTATCATGATGTTTACTAGGCTTTTTAGGCAAGCAAATAAGGTATTTGTGTACAAGAGATTTATCTTTTTGTTTCAAATGTTTAAGGCTTAAGAATCTGGATGTTCTTTAACCTGAAAATCAAAGTTAAACTTTTCTCATGTATATTTTCTTGTTAAAAAAAAATCTTGAGGGGAAGAGTCAAACTATTTCATCTTCTTAGGGTGGGGTGAGTGCTCGTTTTCTTGCAAAGACTGTATTCCAGATTGACAACTGCTGAGAGAAATTGAGGGACAAATATCAAAGAACAGTAAAATATGGAATCTTTCTGAGAAGTGCGGGTAAAATGGATATCATCGAATAATCTGAGGTCTCCTAACACATCCAAGAAAAAATATGAAATGAAAAAGTCAACAAGCTGAAAATAAATGGTGGCCAAAGTAAAGAATCACTCGTAACAATTTGAAAATGGAAAGGGACTATGAAATGAAGTTTGTCAGTGGCATTCCAAGTGTCCAGAGAGCTAGGTGTATAATGATGAAAACAGTGTTTTTAATGATGCATTGGAGCAGACGGAGAGAGCAAGTGAAATATTTTTCGGTATGATTTACTCTAAATTTTTTGTCACTGTAGTCAATGATATAAGTACAATGTAATGTAAAGATTGGAATTATTATCATTTCATATAGAGGAGGAAATCAGAAATAATGGCAATACAGCCTTCTTGCTTTGCTTTTAGATTATATTTAGATAAACCAAATATTTTTATATGTGGAATTGCCAGATCAGGGATAGGAGGGGGATGATGATTGTCTTTTTTCTTAGCTTTTCCATAGAGTCTTGGTAGACGAGTCCAATGATCAAAACTCCCCAGCGTGTTAGATAGGTGAAAAGCACAAAGATAGAGATTATGCTTCTTGTACAGAAAAAGATCATTGATCAAGATTACCAGTTTGGGCTTGTAGGAAATTTATGTAAAGATCCACATGATAGCCAGTGCCTTGAAAGAAGGGAATCTTTGTGATACTCATGTGAACCCTGACAAGAAAATGCTTGATGATGATATACCATCAGTATGTTATGTTAACCCGTAGTATTAGTATTAAGGTATTTTTCATGCTATTTACATACTGTTGTAATTATTTTTCTGCCTAATTCTTACAGCACTTCTCTATATAGCTTCACTATGAAACTACATTCTTGATTGAAATACATTGTACAGACCATGTTTTCTTCAACAAATATCATTCATCGCAACTTTTGATCAAATTTAAATGAATTCAGGCTCAAATAGTGGTATATTTATAGATATTTTCCCTTAATTGGATAATGCCATATTACTTTATTTCTTTCAATATTTAAAATAGACTTTTCTTAACAGTCTTTAGGGTTATCAGGGGGAGAGGCCAGGGAAGTTTTTCTATTGCAGATACATTACCACATCCTGTTGGTGTGCCCCTTAGTGTATCAAGGCAGAGATTGCTTTGTAAATTTCGAAACATCTGTAGAGAAAATACTAGTCCTGCAGGAAATTGCCAAGTCATCCAGGGAGCAAGTCCAACCATGTATGAATGTGGCATGAATTAACTGATCCTGAAGCACCTTATTTGAACTGATTTTAAGTAAAATTAGATTTTCATTCATTTAAAAGTCTTTGTCATGAGAGAGAAAATAAATCAAGTTCTAAAAATAACTATTAATATTCTTGTGAAAGAAAAAGACAATAAAGTACATATGTAGAAAAAGGTTAAGTTTTGCTATTAAAGAACAGAGATGCATTTCTTAAATCTGGTTTCAACAACCAGACATTTAATGAATGAATACTGCCCATTATCTGAACTCACAATGTTATTCATTGCTTAAGAATTTTAAAAACTTTATGAGAAATTGGGGTTTTTTTAACAGGGGTATTTGGGTAATCTGTGTTACTTGCAGAGCCAATTTTAGGTATACAGCAATTACTTGATGGTACCCTTCAAAGATTGAAATCATGCAACAAGCTTTCCCATTCAATCTGCAAGAAGTTGGGATGGATTTGAGATGAAAAATGAAGAATAATGATGCGCCGAATTGAACACCTTTCTCCAAAAAATCCTTTATCTACTCAAAATCGGTCATTCAAGGAAAAAAAAATCTGCCCAGGAAATATATATCTACCAAAGGTACATATTATCATGATGTTTACTAGGCTTTTTAGGCAAGCAAATAAGGTATTTGTGTACAAGAGATTTATCTTTTTGTTTCAAATGTTTAAGGCTTAAGAATCTGGATGTTCTTTAACCTGAAAATCAAAGTTAAACTTTTCTCATGTATATTTTCTTGTTAAAAAAAAATCTTGAGGGGAAGAGTCAAACTATTTCATCTTCTTAGGGTGGGGTGAGTGCTCGTTTTCTTGCAAAGACTGTATTCCAGATTGACAACTGCTGAGAGAAATTGAGGGACAAATATCAAAGAACAGTAAAATATGGAATCTTTCTGAGAAGTGTGGGTAAAATGGATATCATCGAATAATCCGAGGTCTCCTAACACATCCAAGAAAAAATATGAAATAAAAAAGTCAACAAGCTGAAAATAAATGGTGGCCAAAGTAAAGAATCACTCTTAACAATTTGAAAATGGAAAGGGTCTATGAAATGAAGTTTGTCAGTGGCATTCCAAGTGTCCAGAGAGCTAGGTGTATAATGATGAAAACCATGGTTTTAATGTTGCATTGGAGCAGACAGAGAAAGCAAGTGAAATATTTTTCGGTATGATTTACTTTAATTATTGTTACTGTAGTCAATGATATAAGTACAATGTAATGTAAAGATTGGAATTATTATCATTTCATATAGATGAGGAAATCAGAAATAATGGCAATAAAGCCTTCTTGCTTTGCTTTTAGATTATATTTAGATAAACCATATATTTTTATATGTGGAATTGCCAGATCAGGGATAGGAGGGGGGATGATGATTGTCTTTTTTCTTAGCTTTTCCATAGAGTCTTGGTAGACGAGTCCCATGATCAAAACTCCCCAGCGTGTTAGATAGGTGAAAAGCACAAAGATAGAGATTATGCTTCTTGTACAGAAAAAGATCATTGATCAAGATTACCAGTTTGGGCTTGTAGGAAATTTATGTAAAGATCCACATGATAGCCAGTGCCTTGAAAGAAGGGAATCTTTGTGATACTCATGTGAACCCTGACAAGAAAATGCTTGATGATGATATACCATCAGTATGTTATGTTAACCCATAGTATTAGTATTAAGGTATTTTTCATGCTATTTACATACTGTTGTAATTATTTTTCTGCCTAATTCTTACAGCACTTCTCTATATAGCTTCACTATGAAACTACATTCTTGATTGAAATACATTGTACAGACCATGTTTTCTTCAACAAATATCATTCATCGCAACTTTTGATCAAATTTAAATGAATTCAGGCTCAAATAGTGGTATATTTATAGATATTTTCCCTTAATTTGAAAATGCCATATTACTTTATTTCTTTCAATATTTAAAATAGACTTTTCTTAACAGTCTTTAGGGTTATCAGGGGGAGAGGCCAGGGAAGTTTTTCTATTGCAGATACATTACCACATCCTGTTGGTGTGCCCCTTAGTGTATCACGGCAGAGATTGCTTTGTAAATTTCGAAACATCTGTAGAGAAAATACTAGTCCTGCAGGAAATTGCTAAGTCATCCAGGGAGCAAGTCCAGCCATGTATGAATGTGGCATGAATTAACTGATCCTGAAGCACCTTATTTGAACTGATTTAAAGTAAAATTAGATTTTCATTCATTTAAAAGTCTTTGTCATGAGAGAGAAAATAAATCAAGTTCTAAAAATAACTATTAATATTCTTGTGAAAGAAAAAGACAATAAAGTACATATGTAGAAAAAGGTTAAGTTTTGCTATTGAAGGACAGAGATGCATTTCTTAAATCTGGTTTCAACAACCAGACATTTAATGAATGAATACTGCCCTTAATCTGAAATCACAATGTTTTTCATTGCTTAAGAATTTTAAAAACTTTATGAGAAATTGGGGTTATTAGCTCCACTGGCTGAAAGCCACTGGGGCTATTGTCATGGCGTTGTGTCCGTCGTGCGTCCGTCCGTCCGTCCGTGCGTGCGTGCGTCCGGTCGTAAACTTTTCTTTAAAAATCTTCTCCTCAGAAACTACTGGATGAATTTCAACCAAACTTCACAGGAATGATCCTTGTATGACCCTCTTTCAAAGTTGTTCAAGAAATTTTGATCCAATGAAAAACATGGATTTAGTGGGTGTGGCTAATTTCCAAATATGGTAAAAAGTGAGTTTTCTCAGATTCTAATCAATGGATAACAATTTAATTTTACATGAATGATCCTTGGGTGACCCTTTATCAGTCTACAAAAAATTATTGTGATCGGATGGAAAATATGCATTTTATGGGCGGAGGTCAATTCTCTATATGTTATATAGTGGAAACTTTGAAAATCATTTTCTCAGAATGTAATTGATTGATATCAACCAAATTTCACAGGAATGATCCTTGAGTTACCCTTTGTCAGTCTACAAAAAATCATTGTGGTCGGATGGAAAATATGCATTTTATGGGCGGAGGTCAATTCTCTATATGTTATATAGTGGAAACTTTGAAAATCATTTTCTCAGAATGTAATTGATTGATATCAACCAAATTTCACTGGAATGATCCTTGAGTTACCCTTTGTCAGTCTACAAAAAATCATTGTGGTCGGATGGAAAATATGCATTTTATGGGCGGAGGTCAATTCTCTATATGTTATATAGTGGAAACTTTGAAAATCATTTTCTCAGAATGTAACTGATGGATATCAACAAATTGTTACTGGAATGATCCTTGAGTGACCCTTTATCAGTCTACAAAAAATAATTGTGATCCGATGAAAAATAGGCATTTTATGGGCAGAGGTCATTTCTCTATATGTTATATAGTGGAAAATTTGAAAATCATTTTCTCAGAATCTAATTTTTGGATATTAATCAAATTTCACTGGAATGATCCTTGACTGACCCTTTATCAGTGTACCAAAAATTATTTTGATTGGATGAAAAATATGTATTTTATGGGCGGAGGTCATTTCTCAATATGTTAAATAGTGGAAACTATGAAAGTCATTTTCTCAAAATGTAACAGATGGATATCAATTTAACTTTTTTGGTATGATCTTTGGGTGACCCATTATCATGCAGCCAAAAATTATTTTGATTTGATGAAAAATATGTCTTTTAAGAATGGAGGTCATTTCTCTATTTGTTATATAGTTGAAACTTTGAAAATCATTTTCAACATCAGTAGAACCCCAAATATCTAAAAATCTAGTCAAAACATTTATTTGCTTTTACAAGATTTTCAAGCCTGTGGAGCGACACAAGCCATTCATGGCTTTCTAGTTTTAACAGGGGTATTTGGGTATTCTGTGTTACTTGCAGAGCCAATTTTAGGTATACAGCAATTACTTGATGGTACCCTTCAAAGATTGAATTCATGCAACAAGCTTTCCCATTCAATCTGCAAGAAGTTGCGATGGATTTGAGATGAAAAATGAAGAATAATGATGAGCTGAATTGAACACCTTTCTCCAAAAATTCCTAAATCTACTCAAAATCTCCAAGGGAAAAAGAAATCAGTCATTCAAGGAAAAAAAATCTGCCCAGGAAATATATATCTACCAAAGGTACATATTATCATGATGTTTACTAGGCTTTTTAGGCAAGCAAATAAGGTATTTGTGTACAAGAGATTTATCTTTTTGTTTCAAATGTTTAAGGCTTAAGAATCTGGATGTTCTTTAACCTGAAAATCAAAGTTAAACTTTTCTCATGTATATTTTCTTGTTAAAAAAAAATCTTGAGGGGAAGAGTCAAACTATTTCATCTTCTTAGGGTGGGGTGAGTGCTCGTTTTCTTGCAAAGACTGTATTCCAGATTGACAACTGCTGAGAGAAATTGAGGGACAAATATCAAAGAACAGTAAAATATGAAATCTTTCTGAGAAGTGCAGGTAAAATGGATATCATCGAATAATCCGAGGTCTCAACACATCCAAGAAAAAATATAAAATGAAAAAGTCAACAAGCTGAAAATAAATGGTGGCCAAAGTAAAGAATCACTCGTAACAATTTGAAAATGGAAAGGGTCTATGAAATGAAGTTTGTCAGTGGCATTCCAAGTGTCCAGAGAGCTAGGTGTATAATGATGAAAACGGTGGTTTTAATGTTGCATTGGAGCAGACAGAGAGAGCAAGTGAAATATTTTTCGGTATGATTTACTTTAAATTTTTTGTCACTGTAGTCAATGATATAAGTACAATGTAATGTAAAGATTGGAATTATTATCATTTCATATAGAGGAGGAAATCAGAAATAATGGCAATAAAGCCTTCTTGCTTTGCTTTTAGATTATATTTAGATAAACCAAATATTTTTATATGTGGAATTGCCAGATCAGGGATAGGAGGGGGTATGATGATTGTCTTTTTTCTGAGCTTTTCCATAGAGTCTTGGTGACGAGTCCCATGATCAACACTCCCCAGCATGTTAGATAGGTGAAAAGCACAAAGATAGAGATTATGCTTCTTGTACAGAAAAAGATCATTGGTCAAGATTACCAGTTTGGGCTTGTAGGAAATTTATGTAAAGATCCACATGATAGCCAGTGCCTTGAAAGAAGGGAATCTTTGTGATACTCATGTGAACCCTGACAAGAAAATGCTTGATGATGATATACCATCAGTATGTTATGTTAACCCGTAGTATCAGTATTAAGGTATTTTTCATGCTATTTACATACTGTTGTAATTATTTTTCTGCCTAATTCTTACAGCACTTCTCTATATAGCTTCACTATGAAACTACATTCTTGATTGAAATACATTGTACAGACCATGTTTTCTTCAACAAATATCATTCATCGCAACTTTTGATCAAATTTAAATGAATTCAGGCTCAAATAGTTGTATATTTATAGATATTTTCCCTTAATTTGAAAATGCCATATTACTTTATTTCTTTCAATATTTAAAATAGACTTTTCTTAACAGTCTTTAGGGTTATCAGGGGGAGAGGCCAGGGAAGTTTTCTATTGCAGATTCATTACCACATCCTGTTGGTTTGCCCCTTAGTGTATCATGGCAGAGATTGCTTTGTAAATTTCGAAACATCTGTAGAGAAAATACTAGTCCTGCAGGAAATTGCCAAGTCATCCAGGGAGCAAGTCCAACCATGTATGAATGTGGCATGAATTAACTGATCCTGAAGCACCTTATTTGAACTGATTTAAAGTAAAATTAGATTTTCAATCATTTAAAAGTCTTTGTCATGAGAGAGAAAATAAATCAAGTTCTAAAAATAACTATTAATATTCTTGTGAAAGAAAAAGACAATAAAGTACATATGTAGAAAAAGGTTAAGTTTTGCTATTAAAGGACAGAGATGCATTTCTTAAATCTGGTTTCAACAACCAGACATTTAATGAATGAATACTGCCCATTATCTGAAATCACAATGTTTTTCTTTGCTTAAGAATTTTAAAAACTTCATGAGAAATTGGGGTTATTTTAACAGGGGTATTTGGGTATTCTGTGTTACTTGCAGAGCCAATTTTAGGTATACAGCAATTACTTGATGGTACCCTTCAAAGATTGAATTCATGCAACAAGCTTTCCCATTCAATCTGCAAGAAGTTGCGATGGATTTGAGATGAAAAATGAAGAATAATGATGAGCCGAATTGAACACCTTTCTCCAAAAAATCCTAAATCTACTCAAAATCTCCAAGGGAAAAAGAAATCAGTCATTCAAGGGAAAAAAAATCTGCCCAGGAAATATATATCTACCAAAGGTACATTTTATCATGATGTTTACTAGGCGCTTTTTAGGCAAGCAAATAAGTGTACAAGAGATTTATCTTTTCATTCCAAATGTTTAAAACTTAAGAATCTGGATGTTCTTTAACCTGAAAATCAAAGTTAAACTTTTCTCATGTATATTTTCTTGTTAAAAAAAAATCTTGAGGGGAAGAGTCAAACTATTTCATCTTCTTAGGGTGGGGTGAGTGCTTGTTTTCTTGCAAAGACTGCATTCCAGATTGACAACTGCTGAGAGAAATTGAGGGACAAATATCAAAGAACAGTAAAATATGAAATCTTTCTGAGAAGTGCGGGTAAAATGGATATAATCGAATAATCCGAGGTCTCCTAACACATCCAAGAAAAAATATGAAATGAAAAAGTCAACAAGCTGAAAATAAATGGTGGCCAAAGTAAAGAATCACTCGTAACAATTTGAAAATGGAAAGGGACTATGAAATGAAGTTTGTCAGTGGCATTCCAAGTGTCCAGAGAGCTAGGTGTATAATGATGAAAACGGTGGTTTTAATGTTGCATTGGAGCAGACGGAGAGAGCAAGTGAAATATTTTTCGGTATGATTTACTTTAAATTTTTTGTCACTGTAGTCAATGATATAAGTACAATGTAATGTAAAGATTGGAATTATTATCATTTCATATAGAGGAGGAAATCAGAAATAATGGCAATAAAGCCTTCTTGCTTTGCTTTTAGATTATATTTAGATAAACCAAATATTTTTATATGTGGAATTGCCATATCAGGGATAGGAGGGGGGATGATAAGTGTTTATTTCTTAGCTTTTCCATAGAGTCTTGGTGATGAGTCCCATGAGCAAAACTCCCCAGCGTGTTAGATAGTTGAAAAGCACAAAGATAGAGATTATGCTTCTAGTACAGATGAAGATCATTGATCAAGATTACCAGTTTGGGCTTGTAGGAAATTTATGTAAAGATCCACATGATAGCCAGTGCCTTGAAAGAAGGGAGTCTTTGTGATACTCATGTGAACCCTGACAAGGAAATGCTTGATGATGATATACCATCAGTATGTTATGTTAACCAAAAGTATTAGTATTAAGGTATTTTTCACGCTGTTTACATACTATTGTAATTATTTTTCTGCCTAATTCTTACAGCACTTCTCTATATAGCTCACTATGAAACTACATTCTTGATTGAAATACATTGTACAGACCATGTTTTCTTCAACAAATATCATTCATCGCAACTTTTGATCAAATTTAAATGAATTCAGGCTCAAATAGTTGTATATTTATAGATATTTTCCCTTAATTTGAAAATGCCATATTACTTTATTTCTTTCAATATTTAAAATAGACTTTTCAAAACAGTTTTTAGGGTTATCAGGGGGAGAGGCCAGGGAAGTTTTCTATTGCAGATTCATTACCGCATCCTGTTGGTTTGCCCCTTAGTGTATCATGGCAGAGATTGCTTTGTAAATTTCGAAACATCTTTAGAGAAAATACTAGTCCTGCAGGAAAATGCCATTTCATCCAGGGAGCAAGTTCAACCATATTTGATTGTAGCATGAAATAACTGATCCTGAAACATTAAAGTAAAAATAGATTTTCAGTCATTTATAGTCTCCATTAGAGAAAAAATAAGTTTGTTTAAATATCATAAATAATAATTAAAAAAAAAAAACATCCTTCTTGTTTTAACTAATTGACATTGAATTCAGATTCTTATTCATAAGATAAAATTTTGATTACGTAAAAAAAAAAAACATTTAATTTGAATGCATGGCTTTTGATTAAGATCTGTCTAAAGACAACATAAAAACCAATTTTAGATTAACAAAAAAATAAAATTAAAAGAAAAAAAAATGGTAAAATAGACCAAATTTCAGCATTTTCAGCTCCCCTGAGCACATTGTTGGTAATTTATACATAAATTAGCATTGTAAAATTATGAATTAGAAATAAGGATATTTTACTTGGGGCATATTTTTCATATTTTTTCAGTTGATTTCAAGGGTTTGAAGCCATCTCACTCTACAAGCATGTCTGCAAGAGGGGTTTGATAATAATTTTAATGGATTGTTTTGACAGTTGTGACTGGATATTCACTTTTAGTCTCTATTTGATTGATTTGATTGATTTTCATCATATTGAATTAGCTTGTTCTGTTAAAGTGGGCAAATAGTCATCTTTATTACCATACTTCTTACCATATTTCTTTTTAACAATGTGAATGTATTTTATATTTTTGGCATTGTATTTGGCTTGGGGTTTTTTTGCTCATGAAAAATTGTCATGTTAGGCAAAGAGATATCAGGTATATTTTTTATATTCCATATTGAATTGCATTCATCATATGGTGATCTTTTCAAGAAATGTTAAATGCTTGTATTATTATTGGTTGTATTTGCATGATTAAAAAGTGTTTGACTCAAGGGTTTCTTAAAAGACCTTATTTTGTATTTGTTAGGGCGTTAAACCAACATGTTTTTTTAAAGGAACTTGTATGTTTGTAGTCGAAGACAACATTTGTCCTTAATTTTAATGGTGTGGATGAGATTTTCTTATATAACACTTTGTTTTTGCTTGTTGATGGGTATTTTGCAGTTTGAAGTTTACTTCGTTGGACGATGTTGACTGTCTGAAGACTAGAGGAATTCGACTCCTGCCTCGGCTGTCAGTTAAGCACATCCTGTACCCGGAAGGAAAATAAGATAGATATGAAGCAAGTGTATAATCCATTTAAGGGCTTTTTAGTCTTTGGTATTGAAATTATTTTTTTTACCTGTCAGGGGAGTGAGTAAACACTCTTTTTGCTGGTCTTGAGCAAGGGAAATCATACCTCCCCCTTCCAAAGTGGAGTAGGGTTGGGTATCCGGCTCGCAGCTTTTTCCTGACTTTTGGCATTTAAAACAGTTATTATCCAAATTGCAATAGTAGGAATAATAAAAATAGTTTAAAGCTATTTAATAGAATAAGCTTTTCTGTAGACTTTATTAGAAAAAAAAAAAAACAAAAAAAAACCAGACAAGTCTACTTGCTACTGTTTGGAAGAACATACTGAAATTTTATGGAAAAAGATTTTTTTTCCTTCTTATAAAATTCAAGATGTCTGTTTTTGTAAGTTAACATGTTAGGCTAATTACCATTTGAAGTATTTATATATTCATTATAATAATCATTATGTGAAGATATCTTCCAAGAAAAAATAAACCAAACATAAGCAGAAGTATGAATAAAAATACTTTGTGTTTGGTAAAATATTAATTTGCCTAAGGTAATAATAAAAAAGTCTTGTTTCAAGCATGAATGTTGGATAAATCAGCAATATTTTGGAGTAGTAAATATGTTTTGATTTTGATTTAAAGAAAAATGGCTTTTTCATTTTTCTGATTTAAAAAAAAATGGCTTTTTCATTTTTCTGTGAATTGAGAAGAAAAAATTTGAAATAGAACTGTACATTGTTCCAGGCAAAATTAATTTGTTATTAATCATTTAGATAATTTTTTTTTTATCAAATTGAGCACGAGACAGAATCTATAATTCTGTTTTTGAAATTTTATACAGAGATAAGAGTGCATTGTGCCTTATACCCTTTGAAAGTTTCTATACTTAATCAGAATTTTCACTATTTGAATTCTAATTCAACTAATGCATTTTCCATAAACATTGATAATGATAATAATCAAAAAACGAAAATATACCTATAAACTATTTGAATGAAAATTACTTGTTAGATTCACCCAGGTTAAAAAATAAAATAATGTAAACTCACAATTGCCTAGTGTTTTATTTATTTCCCTTGAAATTTCTCTATTCATAGAGGATAACCATTTTTGCAATGCCTGTCTATTTATCAAGTTTGTTTTTAGCTAGGCTGTCTTCCGATAAAACCCGAGATATTGCTATAGCCTTGGTGTTGTTGTCGTTGTGCGAAAACTTTGACATTTTGTGATCTCTCTGGTTATACAGAAGGCATTCACTTGAATTTTGCCGCACATGTTCACAAAGTGCAACATTTACTATCAAGGGGAATAACTCTGGATGCATTTTGTGCGAATTATGCCCATTTTTTGACTTATAATTTTTCCACTATCCAGCACTCAACAGCCGAACCTAGGCACCCGTAGGTGGTGCTCTTGTTCATATTTTGAAAAGTCTTATGAACGGGTAACACTTCTCATGGTTCAACACTTTTGCAAGTAAAGAGTCTGATTGGTCATAGAATATAAGCACAACCAAATGTTCAGAGAAGCTTCCTAAAACTTGACCCCCCTTGAGTTGAATTTTCAGATTTTTATATGTGGCTTGAAACGGTTGTATATCGGCATCATCTTCTCCATCAATTTGGCCATATGTACATACATCCACTTTTCTAGTGAGCACAACTCCTCCCTTATTGATGGACCGATTTGGATGAAAGTTTCACATAATGTTCCTAGTCACCTGACCATGCGCATGAAGTCACATGGAAAAGGGGACCTTCAGGTAAAAAATCTTGTGAAGGCAACTCCTCCCTCATTTATAGACGGATTTTGATGGAACTTTCACAGATGGTTCCTAGTCATTTGACCTTGCGCCTGAAGGCAGAGTTTGGTGAATTTCAGCCGCTTCATGGAAAAGGGGGGCCTTCATGTAAAAAACATCTTTTGAACTCAACTTCCCCTCAGTTATGGACAGATTTGGATGAAATTTTAACAGAAGGTTCCTAGTCACCTAACCTTGCGCCAGTTTAGTAAATTTCAACCGCATGGAAAAGGGGGCCTTCATGTAAAAAAAAAATTATGAACGCAACTTCTCCCTCATTTATGGACCGATTTGGATGTAACTTTCATTAAATCTTTGCAAGAATGTTCCTTTGGTGACCCTCTTTAAAATTTGTTTGCAAAATTCTGATTGGTCCATTAATGTGGGGGTGGCATGGTATTTTTTTCACTTTGGAACAACATCTCCTCCTGAACCACTGGGCCAATTTCAATGAAACTTTACCAGAATATTCCTTGGCTGACCCTTTTCAAAAATTGTTTGAAAAATTTTGTTTGGCTTATAAATATGGGCGTGGCAGGGAGGGGCTTATTTTGAGCCAGAAATCTTTGAACAACATCTCCTTAACCACTGGGCCGCTTCCAATGAAACTTTAACAGAATGCTCCTTGGGTGACCCTTTACTAAAATTGTTTGCTTAATTTTGATTAGTCAACAATTATTGTCAGGGTGGGGCCTATTTTGAGCCCGAAATCTTTCGATGACCTCTCCTCCTGAACCACTGAGCCAATTTCAATGAAATTTTACTAGAATGTTCCTTGAGTGACTCTTTTAAAAAATTATTTGCTAAATTTTGATTGGCCAATAAATTTGGGTGTTGCAGGGCGGAGCTTATATTGAGGCCAAAATCTTTTAACGATATCTCCTCATGAACCACTCAGCCAATTTCAATGAAACTTTACCAGAATGTTTCTTGGGTGACTATTTACTTAATTTGTTCAAGAAATTTTGATTGGTCAATAAATATGGGAGTGGCAGGCTATTTTGAGCCTGAAATGTTTGAACGACATCTCCTTTTGAACCTTATGTTAAATAAAATGGGTAAAGGGATGCAGGTTCATTGTGATTGAGTATTTTGGTGCAATATGGACCAGAACCAGTTAATCATTATAAAATAGGTCTTAAGAGATTTTGGAGTGTTAATCTATTCATTTAAAGTAAGCTATATTTAATGAAAGTCTTAAAGATTTTAAAGCATGTGGAGCTATACAGGCCCTCTTTGGCCTCTTGTTTTTGTAGACTGATAGTCACTAAGGATCATTCCAGTTAAATTTAGTTGATATGCATCAATTAGTTTCTGAGAAAAGTCACATATTACCATATATGGAAATTAGCCGAGCCTCCTACAGACATGATTTTCAACCAATTAAAATTCTTTGAAGGAATCTGATAGAGCACCCAAGGAATATTCCTGTGAAATTTGATTGGAATCCATCCAGTACTTAATGAGAAGATTTTATAAGAAAAGGTTAACAGATGGACGACGGACACCCCTCCATGACAATAGCTTGCTGGCCTTTCGGCCAGTGGAGCTAAAGATGAGAAGGTTAAATACGATACCACGGAAAAGGGATCTTGACTAGAACTCACAGAGCAGATATTAACTCCCCACCAGCACTTTGTCAAAATGTAAGTGCTATTAGTGCAGGATGTGATAGTAACAAATATTGAGGTTATAAGCAACATTTGCATAAAATTTCATGATTCTAGGTCACTTGGTTCTCTAGTGAGAGTCTGGAAACAAAAATTGATTGTGACCTTTACCTTTGACCTATATGACCCCAAAACAATAACGCACCTCCTTGGGTCATAAGCAACACTTGCATAAAGTTTCATGATTCTAGGTCACTTGGTTCTTCAGTCTTGAAACGGAAATTAAACAAAGGCTGACTGTGACCTTGACCTTTGACCTAGGGCATAAGCAGTATTTGTATAAAGTTTCATGAATCTAGGTCACTTGGTTCTTGAGTTAGAGTCAGGAAAAGAAAAGGTCTACAGATGGACAGACAGACATGGTTAAACCACTATACCCCCCCTACGAAGGGGTAAAATGACAATTTTCATGTTACCACGATAGAGGCTGAACATATGACCCAATCTCATTGAGAATCTTTCAGGTCAAGGATGAATCCTTGTGAAATTGGTAAAGAAACAAATGATATCACAGAAAAAAGGGCATTTAAGAAGATTTTTTTGTTGACACTCAAGGCCCCAAATATGACCCAAAAATTTAGAATGACAAAACAGAGAAAGCAGGTTTCTAATTATACCCCTTTTGCATGTGCACTTGGGTGCAAAGCGGGGTATAATAGGAAAACTGTTTGCATAGTTTTGTCATCCTGAACGTTTGACAAGTTAACCTTTTCTAGAATAATTCTCTTTTTTTGGTTACAGTCTATCTTGCCTGAGTGACTGTGTCAATTAAGCGGCAGTTTTTATTAAGTTACCTTCAAAATCCCCTTCTTTAAGGGGATTAAATATTTTCAATATCTTAAACAAGAGGGCTAGAATGGCCCCAAATTGCTCACCAGGATATAATTGTCCAGTGGATCTCCCCAAGAAACTTTTTTGTATAGGTTTATTCACATTTGCCTAGTTGTTGAAGAGATGTTAATCCCAAGAAATCAAAGTCAAAAAGGCCCTACCCACCCATTGTCGTTCAAAGCTTTCAGGATCAAAACAAGTGCATGTCGTATTGCGATGCAATACAGGAGTCCCCCACCAGATAACAAAAAATCCTTTCTTATAATATATCTCCTACTTACTAGATCTACAACTGTATACAAAATTTGAAGTTGCTAGCACATTAGGTTTTGAACAAAATGTCCCAAAAAAAATATAAGAGTAAAAACAACCAACGGCAAAAACTCCAAAAGTGGGCGGAGAAGAATAATTCTTGTACATGACACTTGTCCTCAATGAGATCTATAAGTGTACCAAGTTTGAAGTTGCTAGCACTGATGGCTCAGGAGATATGGTCCGGACAAAAATGTCAGGATAAATAACAACACCGGACAATAACTAAAAAAGTGGATGTGGCAGAGTAACAGTTCTTGTACATGACACTTGTCCTCAATGAGATCTATAAGTGTACCAGGACTGAAGTTGCTAGTACTGATGGCTCAGGAGATATGGTCTGGACAAAAATGTCAGGATAAATAACAACACCGGACAATAACTAAAAAAGTGGATGTGGCAGAGTAACAGTTCTTGTGTATTACACTTCTTCTCAATGAGATCTACCAGTGTACAAAGTTTGAAGTTGCTAGGGCTTATGGTTTAGGAGATAAGTACAGGACAAAAATGTAAGGATAGAAACAACAAAGGGCAATAACTAAAAAAGTGGACATGGCAGAGTGACAATTCTTGTACATGACACTTGTCCTTAATGATATCTATAAGTGTAGTAAGTTTGAAGTTTCTAGCACTTATGGTTTAGAAGATATGTTCCGGACAAAAATGTAAAGGTAAAAAAAAACAAAGGGCAGTAACTCGAAAAGTGGGTGTGGCAGAGTAAGTTCTTGTACATGACACTTGTCCTCAATGAGATCTATACGTGTACAAAGTTTAAAGTTACTAGCACTTATAGTTTAGGAGATATGATTCGGACAAGAATGTAAGATTAAAAACAACAAAGGGCAATAACTCAAAGTGGGCGTGGCAGAGTAACGGTTCTTGAACATGACACTTCTCCTCAATGAGATCTATAAGTGTACAAAGTTTGAAGCTGCTAGCACACATAGTTTAGAAGATAATGTTCCGGACAAGAATGTAAGGGTAAAAACAACAAAAGGCAATAACTCAAAAAGTGGGCGTGGCAGAGTAACGGTTCTTGAACATGACACTCCTCCTCAATGAGATCTATAAGTGTACCAAGTTTGAAGTTGCTAGCATATATGATTTAGAAGATATAGCCCGGACAAAAGTGTGACGGACAGACAGACTGACAGACGGAATAGAGCAAACCTATGGTCCCCCCACCGGTAACCAGTGGGGGACTAATAAGCCCTGCCACCCCCATATTTATGGGCCAATCAAAATTTTGAGAACATTTTTTTGAAAAGGGTCACCCAAGAAACATTCTGGTAAAGTTTAATATAAATCGGCCAAGTGGTTCAGGAGGCTATGTCGTTCAAAGATTTCCGGCTCAAAATAAGCCACACCCATATTTATTGGCCTATAAAAATTTCACAAACAAATTTTAAGAAGGGTCACCCAAGGACCATTCTGGTAAAGTTTCATTGAAATCAGACCAGTGATTCAGATGTTGTTCAAAGTGAAAAAAAAGCCACGCCCTGTCACACTCAAATTTATGGGCCAAACAAAATCTAACGATTAATTTTTGAAAAGGGTCACCCAAGAATTATTCTGGTAAAGTTTCATTGAAATTGGCCCAATGGTCTAGAAGGAGATGTCGTTCAAAGATTTCAGGCTTCAGAAATGAGATCTGCCCTGCCACGCCCATATTTATATGCTGATCAAAATCTCACACACAATTTTTGAAACTGAGTCACCCAAGGAACATTCTGGTAAAGTTTCATTGAAATCGGCCAAGTGGTTCAGGAAGAGATGTCGTTCAAAGTGACAAAAGGCCAAGCCATACCAAGCCCATATTTATAGGCCAATCAGAATTTTGTAAACAGTTTTTAAAGAGGGTCACCCAAGAAACATTTTGTCAAAGTTTCATTCAACTCGGCCCTGTGGTTCAGGAGAAGAATTACTTTTTAAGATTGTTGATGATGGACATCGGACACCACATGACAGACTCAGGGTGCTCCTTAAAGCTCCCCTTGAGCATGTTGTGCTAAAGGAGATACTATTGGTTTAACAATTCTTTGCTCCACTGGCTGAATTTGTCATGGCGTTGTGTCCGTCGTGCGTCCATCCGTCCGGTCGTAAGCTTTTTTTTAAAAATCTTCTCCTCAGAAACTACTGGATGGATTTCAACCAAACTTCACAGGAATGATCCTTGGGTGACCCACTTTCAAAGTTGTTCAAGGAATTTGGAGCCTATGAAAAACATGGATTTAATGGGCGTGGCTAATTTCCAAACATGGTAAAAATTGAGTTTTCTCAGATTCTATTCAATGGATACCAATTATACACTACTCAAAAGTTCTAAGCGGCCACCTTACCGTTCTCCATTTTTCACACATTTTCCGCTTTTATCTTGAAAATTGAACTTTGTCTTTCGATACAGTGGTCATTCAGTCATCATCCTATCCAATTGTTTTCTAAAATTATGAATTAGTAAGTCCTTAAGACGGAATTAAATGCATGTACCCTCAATTTCAAAAGTCACAAAATTGACACTTATAAGAGAATTTTGAATTTTTCGATACTTGAAAAACGCAACGCCTATCAATTTTTTGTACAAATATCAGTAGTACAACGCCTGTGGAGTTCTAAAATTAATAAGAAATGCCAAAACGTTCTACACAATCCTTATCCTAACAAGAAATGTCAAAAATACCCCACCCACCAATGTTAACTTTGAAATTGAGGGTACTCCTACCTTCGTTCAATTTTAAGACATTTCTTGTTGAATTATTTCACTGAGTTTTCTCTTGTTGGCTTCATAAATGCTATGGCTACATCATTCAAGCAAAAACGAGTTGAAACCATGCGGCGTTTATAACATATGACCAAAAAGGCAAGTGGCCGCTTAGGAGTTTTGAGGAGTGTATTTTACATGAATGATCCTTGGGTGACCCTTTATAAGTCTACAAAAAATCATTGTGATGGAAAATTTGCATTTTATGGGCGGAGGTCATTTCTCTATATGTTATATAGTGGAAACTTTGAAAATCATTTTCTTAGAATGTAAGCGATGGATATCAACCAAATTTCACTGGAATGATCCTTGGTTGACCCTTTATAAGTCTACAAAAAATCATAGTGATCGGATGGAAAATATGCATTTGATGGGCAGAGGTCATTTCTCTATATGTTATATAGTGGAAACTTTGAAAATCATTTTCTCAGAATGTAAGTGATGGATATCAACCAAATTTCACTTGAATGATCCTTGGTTGACCCTTTATTAGTCTACAAAAAATCATTGTGATCGGATGAAAAATATGCATTTGATGGGCAGAGGTCATTTCTCTATATGTTATTAAGTGGAAACTTTGAAAATCATTTTCTCAGAATGTAATTTTTGGATATCAACCAAATTTCACTGGAATGATCCTTTAGTGACCCTTTATCAATGTACCAAAAATTATTTTGATTGGATGAAAAATATGCATTTTATGGGTTGAGGTCATTTCTCTATATGTTAAATAGTGGAAACTATGAAAATCATTTTCTCAGAATGTAACTGATGGATATTAATCAAACATTTTTTGTATGATCTTTGTGTGACCCATTATCATGCAGCCAAAAATTGTTTTGATTTGATGAAAAATATGTCTTTTAAGAGCGGAGGTCATTTCTATATTTGTTATATAGTTGAAACTTTGAAAACCATTTTCAACATCAGTAGAACCCCAAATATCTAAAAATCTAATCAAAACATTTATTTGCTTTTACAAGAATTTCAAGCCTGTGGAGCGACTCAAGCCATTCATGGCTTTCTAGTTAAATGAATCCTCTGTTGTTAAAACTCATAGGAATTGTTTCAATGAGACGATTTATTTAGATGTTTCCATTTTGTATTAACAACATATGATAATTGAATGATGCACAAAAATATAAATACCAAATCAGAACTACATTGTTGCAAAACAGACTAACCCCCCCCCCCTTCAAGAGCTTTTCAAAAACGAAAAGCCATTTTGATCAAAGGACCATAACTCTGTCAAAAAAAAAAGGATCATAACCAAATTATCACTTGCACATCGCTACTTGATACTGATAATATCTGTAAAGTTTGAATCAATCCCGCTAATAAGTTGCCGAGATATTGAGTGGACATGAAAGCGCTACAGAAAGACTTATCGTCAAGTTGACTCCTATATACACCCACCAGACATAGTTTAGTGGGGTATAATTATGTTTCTATATGTAAACAAACCATGTATTAAACGACCATTCTCTTTTTTGGACCACTTTCTGGTGGTCCTGTAATTAGTGGCTTAATACACTTATTACTGCGTTTATTTTACAGATTGAGTCGATTGACCCTTCGGCTTACATGATCACATAATCAATTATTCACCATTTACATTTTGCAGATACAAAACAAAGTACCAATTTTAAAATTTGTTAATTCTTTTTTTTTTTTATTTAACCTCATTTTCTAACAATATATAAAACAATCCAATGAATACATAAAACATCAAATCTTTACAGCGAGGCTTCCTTCACAATCAGCCTCTGAAATTGTAAATATATATAGAGGATAATCGTTTGTTTCAGTGTAAGATCGATTTATATTTCATTGAGTGAACAACAAAAGCTATATTTTCACGAGTGGCAGAGCAATATTCAAATTCAGAAGGATAAGGGTTAAAACATTGCTTTTCACCTTCCCATCCATGGCAATTAAACTTGTTAAACTGTTTTGCACTGAACAATCAAAATGCAACCTCAAGTTAACCTAATTTAGAACCATTCTTTTTTTATTTTATGGAGTTCCCAGATAGTCCCTTTTATCATGAAGGATCACAATTCTGCTGAAGTTAGATTTTGTTTCAAACAAGTAGCATTTTCTAGACATTTCAACTGACCTGGGTAAAGTTTTTCCAAAAATGACTAGGCAAAAAGCAGGCAGTTTTGGCTAAAATCTGACTGCACATCGGTGCAGGCCGATCTTAGTCCATGCTGTCTGCATAAGCCTTTTGTACAGAAGATTTGTTTGTTTGTTTGAGTACGGTTGTACGTCCCTTTTAACATTATTTCAGTGATATCGCGGTGGCTGGAGCACCTAACAATGGATTTCTGGTATTTCTTACACCAGTATTACAAGTCAACCATCAAATCCTTTCCTAGCCTCCAAATAATACTATCCCACATAGGTGTATGATTATCAACCCATTAGTTGTAGACAAGTATTCGGAAAAGATGAGTGCAACTGTTGGAGATCCAACCCGGGACCTCTAGGTTGACGGTCTGATACGCTTTTGTACAGAAGACATTTGCCTCGAAAATTAAGATTTCTACTTGAAAATTGTAATGTGAAATCACTATTAAAACAGCAAACTGTAGCTATCAAAGAGAGATAACTCAGAATACATTTTTGTTCAAATTACACCTCATTCTTTACGATATTTCACTACCTAGCAGCTGATCATGCTTGGCCCTTTGGTTAGTGAGCTTGACTCATAATCTTATTGTTGTGGAT
Source organism: Fragum whitleyi (assembly GCA_948146395.1). Classification (NCBI taxonomy): domain Eukaryota; kingdom Metazoa; phylum Mollusca; class Bivalvia; order Cardiida; family Cardiidae; genus Fragum; species Fragum whitleyi. Next base: position 74,594,589 of record OX411544.1, on the reverse strand, counting down.
TTGAACACACACACACCCCACACCCCTGGGAGGTGGGAAGTGTGTTTGGGCAAGAGAGGGTTACAGATAGAGGGGGTATTGTTGGTTTTAGATCAAATTATTTCACTTATAATAGCACAAATACTATCTTGTTGGTACTCATTCGAATTGTCTCATTGAGACGATTCAGATGAATACCCACAACATAGGGTTTCCTTTAAAAATAAAGATTTTAGACAGAATTTACTCCCTCTTATCTGTACCTATGGCAAGACACTGTGCAGACAGAGCCCCAGTCAAACCAGCTGTTAAAGTGAGTAGCAGTGGTCTTCATTGGCTCAGTGGTTAGCACATTGGACTTTTAACCAATTATTTAACCCTTGTCATGCTAAATAAATTTTGGCTAAAAATTTTCATCAAAATCAAAGGGCAAAAAGCTCTGAAAGTACCAACTGTAGGTTATTTTTTATTTGAAAAATTCTGGTTTGAAAGTGAGAAACATGTAGTGTAGACTAACATCAGACTGCACATATGTGCAGATTTATGTTGGTTTATAGCTCCTGCCGAAGCAGGAATATTCTGGGTTCAGCATGACTAGGGTTAAATATTACTTGTCCGCGTGGGTTTGTCACCGGCTTTTGTCGGTAATTTTCAGCTTTGCTTAAGTTGTGGACAGTTTGTTTGTAATATAGGGGCTTGTCTGGTTGACATTCCTTGCCTCTCTATTTATATTCATTGAGTGAAGAACAAAAGCTTTATTTTCACGAGTGACAGAGCAACAAGCAAAAATATAGCTTTTGTTGTTCACTAAATGAAATATAAATCATTTTCACTCAAAAACAAACGATTATTCTATTTCTTTATTGCAAAAATGAGACAAAATGTGAAATTTTTGGGACATATCTTTGTAAAGCGCATCATTTTGCGCCTGATAGCTATGTAACATTCATTGTGATGTCACTTATTTTGCCACGCATAGATGACATCAGATAAGATGAAATGCACAAAAGCAGGGTATAAGTTTTTGATAATTTCACTGCTTTTGCGGTGAGATTATCAAGTGATAATCTACCATTATTTCTCGATAAACCACCAAAAAGCATTAAAGAAATAAAATTGCAGTGGTCTTGTTGTTATTTACCTTTAAAGAGGATAGAGCATTTGTAGTCTGGAGACCAAGAGACCGTAACAACACAACAGGGCTCAATTCTGTACTATATAGTCTCTTTAACCCGTCTATAGTGGCCATGACTGGTAATACTTTGAGTTGTCTGTTTCTTTCATACTCACTCAGATGGGTTAATGAACCTGCAATTATGTAGAACAGATTTAGGTCTCTCTGTGAAGTTTAATGTAGTGGAACCGTAACAGTTCCATGACATTTTGGACTATATGTTCTTTAACAATGTTAACAGAGGTTTCCTAATGAAAGTCATTAGGAAACCTCAATTAACACTGTTAAAATTCATTATTCCTGAAATGATGCAAAACTATTATGGGTCTTATACCTTAAGTTAAATCCCTCGATCAATTGCTGAGAAACTGAGGGGACTAGATTAATGTTTAAATGGCTATGACTTTGTAAAAAATCTAGATATGCACACATCTGTTTGAGACCAAGCTAATCAGTGAAGTTTGAATTAAATACCTCAAGAAATATAGAAGACCGACCAACCTCAGTCCACTATTTCTATCAAAGATTCAAAGTCAATGAACTGTGACCAATACAATAGACATCTGTGATTGATACCAATCTTTCTGTTAATCATTTTAAGTTGAACCCAACATATTCCTGCTTTGGAAGGAGGCAAAGACAAAGATAAGTATGTACATATGTGCAGTCTGATACTTTTAAGTCTTAGAGTTTGCTTTTGTTTTGTTTTTAAAATAAATACTGAATCCATATAAGTGCATCCAGTGTTTTCAGTACTTTGATTGTAATGTTATTTTTCCATGGTTTTTATTCAGCATGACAAGGGTTATTTTATTTGCTAAAAAAATGAGTAGAAAGCGGTTTTCAATTTTTTGTTTTGGAATGGGGTTTAACACCGCTGTGACGGCGGCTACAAGGGATTTCAACTAACAGCTATAACTATGACAAAAATAAATGTACAGTAACAAAATCACAATTTTAAAACCTCTGCTTCATACATATTCTTAACATGTGTTTAAAGTGTGAATAAATCCTTACAATAGTTGCTGAGAAATTGAGTGGATGTGTAGAAGATGAAGACCACCAGACTGACGGATCAATAAGCTGACTTCTATACACCCCCAACTTAATATTTTGGGTATAACAATAGTACTCTTTATCATATGTTCAGGGTTTGATACTAACTACTTTTTGCCTCCAGCCTGAAGGACCTGCAGCATGACATCTTCCAGTCCACTCTAAAATCTGAGCACTGGTGTAAGTGTTGATCCCTGATGTAGCTTCTGAATGAAATGTCTCATTTAGAGCATTATATTGAATTCATGGGTGTAACCCCCAGTACGCAATTTACACAATTGCATAAAAGGAATAGTCCTCTGTTGAAAAATATTGTTGGTGAATGACCATAACATCGAAACTACAGCTTATTCATTACTCAAATCAAAGGGAGTGGATGGAGGGCATTCATCTTTTTTCACAGTTCTCATGTGGCCTTTAGGCTATATTTTCTTTAGTTGTTGCCTTCTGAGAAAGTATAAATTTCAAAGTCCTAGATAATCCTATGAGTAGTAACCACCACATGACCAGAGGAACAGATAATAGGGATTAATGCTAACCTAAAATCTTTGTAAATAATTCAATTTAAGTTGTGTTCATCAATATTTGTGTGGTCTGATTGGATAAAAAAAAATGGTTTTATAACCAAATGAAAACAATTTTGAGTACACAGCTGATTTGTAAGCTTCCACAAAAAGTAGTCCTGAAAGCAATCTGCCCCATCTAGAGAAATATTTACACTTTTGCTTCATTATATTAAATTATAAGATATGAAGAGAGTTTTCGTTGATTTTATGGAGATATGAAACTAAAAACCTCATCACACTTATGTATGAATTCACTTCACATATTCATACAGAGAGATAAGGATTTGAGTTTCATACCTCCATAAAATCAACAAATACTCTCTTCAGCTCTTAAATGAAAGCCTTTGATTTTTGTACTCATTTGACTCGTTTCAGCAAGTTTAATCCAAACAGTACCTGAAATATAGGATTTGTGCAAGTATAATCCCCCCCCTTCTATCTGTAGCTGTGAAAGTTGTTTTTTTCAAACCCTTTCCTGTTTTACAAAATTTTGGACCTGTCCAAATTCAAAGGTTTTGCAGACAAAAATTTAAAGTGGATTTAATTTGAAAAACAACCATTCAGTAGGGTAGAAAATAGTGTGGAAAAAGAAGAAATTGACAAATTGTCAGACACAATGTTTTCTCAATCATAAAATCACAGGCACGTAAAAAGCAGGGATTAAACAGCAAAGGGTTAAGAAAACATCAATTCAATTCAGAAAGGGAGCATTCTTCTCTCGCATGCATCACTGGGAAAATGTTGATCTATTATTGCACAAAAATTTTGTCCAATGATTTATAAACCTACAAACAAGAATTCGAAAGGAATTGGATAAATTGATAAAACCGTATTCCCTCTAATAATAGTGCCCTCTCAAACCTCTGCAAAAAAACCCCACTTTAAATGCCTAAATTTTAGGAACTTTTTGAGACTTTTTTCTTATTAGAGATGAATTTCCCCTGAAGAATCATATATATGATCGTTTAGGCAAAATTCGCCTCAAAATAAAGGGAATGGGCCTAAAAGACATCAATTTTAATTTGAGATGAATATCCTTAACAATCAATTTGAATGATTTTTCAAATCAGAAAAAGCATACTACATAAAAGTTCCCTGACCATGTTATGAATAGCTCCCTGGAGTGTTTATTAGGAGAAATATGGTAACTTACAACAGCCTCTTTTTCCCCTCAAAGAAACATTTTAAAGATTCTCCTTTCTACCCTGTGTTAAGCTCATGAACGTCCTAAGTCTACATTTGGTTTCAATTCAAAATAGTTTAATTCTAGATTATTCAGTCAATTTAATTGCATTCTGATTGGCTGAAAAAATTAATTTATGACCTCAATGAAAACAATTTTGAGTATGTAGCTAGTTTGTAAGCTTGCACAAAGTAGTAACATAAGAAATCTCTAATTTTATGAAGGAATCTTAACATTTTTGATTAAGGACATACAAATTATAAAATATGAAGAGAACGTCTATTAATTTCATATACATGTAGATATAAGCTTAAAACCTAATCAAACATAAATATGAATCCACTTTGCATATTCAAACATTTTCACTTCAGGACACTAAATTATAAAATATGAAGAGATGTCTATCAATTTCATATAGATATGAAACTAAAAACCTAATTACACTTAGGTATGAGTCTGCTTGCATTATCATATAGTGATTAGGTTTTTAGTTCCATACATCCATGATATTCCATAAATGATTAATAAATTATCTTTTGATCTATTACCAGTTTTTTTGGCATGAGAATAATCAAACAGTTACCCAAATCACTTCCATCATAAACTGCCCTTGTTAAACAATCTGTTAACTCAGAAACATCACTAAAGCCCAGGTTTACACCCTGTCCTGCTAATGGATGCATTCTGTGAGCAGCATCACTGAAACGAAAATTTATATCTGTGATTGACTTCAGAAAAACCTGTCTAAATGACGTAACTTTGTAATTTAAGTTATATTACCCAGATACAACAAAACACACAATTTCTGACTAATCCAATTTTCAAAGAATTCGCAGAAGTTAATTAAATAATGAGTGTTATCCCTTGTAATGCTGAATAAAATTCTAGGCAAAATAAATGTAAAATCAAAGTGCTAAAAGCACTGGAAGTTATCCAATGTGAGTGATTATTGATTCCGGAAATAGATTGTTTTACACCTTTCTGGTTTAAAAATGAAATTCAGATGGTATAATTTAAGATCAGACTGCACACATGTGCAGGCTGATCTTTGATTATACCTCCTGCAAAAGCAGGAATATTACGGGTTTAGCATGACAAAGAGTAAAATTACATATACAGTATGTTGTTTTCTATGCTTGTAAATGTTTGCACATCACGCACATTCAAATTATTGGTAATGTCACGCACAGGGTCATTTTAGGTTTGTTGGAAAATAGTAACACAAACAGGATAAAGCTTCACCATTTGGGGGCACCAAGATATTTTTCTTGTTTTTACAAATAACAAAAACATACATGTATGTTGCATTTTTTTCACAATTGGCTTTTAAGTCTATTGTCAATTTTGTTGTTCTTTAGGCGGATTTTCCTGGAGAACAAATCAATTTTGAACCTGTGTGTATTTGTTTGTTACTTTGAATGGGGTTGTATGCCCCTTTCAATAATCTTTTCATGCGGATGACTGGAGCATCTAACAATGGATTGCTGGTATTTCTCACACTAGTACCACCATCACATCCTATCCTAGCCTCCAGCTGCTATTTCACATAGGTCTACAATTATCAAATCACAGTCTGATTAGTGTTTAATGAATCGTTTTGAATATTCCAATATATTAGAATTTTCGTTTTGGTTCCTTCAAAATTGAATATCGGAGTATTGTTTATGTCCGATTACTATTCCTTTTCTTGTTCAAGGTTACTTTAACTTGTACAAATTATGAATATTAAGAAAAGAGAAACAATTTAACTTGAATCGGATTCATTGATTTTAACTTGCAGAAAAAAAAATGGACGATCAAAGTGTCATAACTTCGACGTGACTTTTATGAACATGTTATGAGTAGAATAGACAAATGGGACACCCAACGACGAATATTGCAAATCATTCATGTTTGTGCACTTGACTCATAGCTGGTGAAAAGACAATAATTTACTTTTCTTTAAATCGAGTCAAGAGAAAAGTGTTATAACAAACCCTGCGCGGCCGTCAGTTTTCAAACAAATTTCGTTTAGGCGTAACGTCAATTACTTCAACATATTCGAAAATTTGCAAATAGGTTTCAACTGTCCAAAGGTGATATATTAACTGATTTATACATTGGTCGATGTTTCACTGACAGACTGCTGATAAAAAGATTTGCAACCTGTCATAATTAATGATTTTCCTTGTACCTTCTTGCCACTTATATACAATTGAAGATAAATGTGAGAAAATTGTTTCAATTTCGAGAAACTACTTTCCACTTCTTTTACATCTCTTTCCAGAAATTAAAGGCAAATGCTCAAAACCAGTCTCATAAAAACAAATATTAGTATTTGAAAATCGTATTAGAATATTTGCAGGAAAACGAATATTCAAATATTCATTTCAATCCCTAGTTTATATCCATAAATTGTAAACAATTGCATGATTTAAAAAGCATTCATTGTTTCAAGAAATTCATGTAAGAGGGTTATACAGAGTCTTAAGAAACTCAATTTTCAGTTACACATTTTTCAGACTGATCCAAAAAATATTCCTTACATTACAAAAAGCGTAATAAATACGATGTTAATTCAATAATAGATGGTTGTCTCAGAACAACCTAAATTTTTTCTTACCACAACCTAATTTCAACATTTGACCTTCAGATGTGAACTTGAACTCAAAGCTTTCTAAAATTCGTTAAAATAGCACATCGACCCATCAATGGAGATTAAAAGTGCAAAGTCTTTTTTTTAAAACCCATACATAAATGTAGGAGATATGCTCTGGACAAGCTCAATTTTAATGTTTGACCTTGACCTGTGACCTTTCAGCTATAAGAAAATTTATTTCAAACATCACATCTACTTTTGGTGGAAAACAATTTAGCCTGGTTATAGTTTAATCTATCCATTATTTGAAGATCGATTGTCTCGACAAGATTGGACAATTGGACTGACAGAAGGAAGGATTGACAGATTATTGGAAAGATGCACTTAGACAAAGCTTTCATTGTTTTAACAATGTTTTGTGGTCTAGATAAAACTCCTTACCCAATGAGAGCCACTCTGGACTGTACATAGTTAGATGAATGTGTCAGTCCCAGAGGGAAGGAAGCTCGACTGCCTGCCTGAACACTGTATACTGTGGGAGGTAGTTGACGTATTGAAGTTCCACCTAAAATACCAATCAAGTATGTTACAAATGTATTGTAATATACGAGGGTTGATCCAGAAATTCATAAAATGGGGTTATAAATCTTCAGAAAAGATGACTATCAAAATAGAAATTAAACATCTGTTTAATACAGCATCTGTGTAATATATGTGGAAATTTTCAAATTTGTAAGTTATACAGAGGCTATATAGTGACTAGTCAAATACATAAACCCCACACGTAGGCAGGGGAGCAAAAACGTTGAATGCAACGTTATTATAAACTCTTTTTTACAAAGTTTCTATTTGCACAAATGCCTTTCTGCGCCTATTAAATTTACTTGCATAAAGTATCTCCATATTCCATTTGGGATTCAAATTTGACTACAATTTCTTTATTAATAGTCTTTCTAGTGAAGTGCAGACACTGATGCGAGGCTTTGATGTTTGGAAAATATTGAGAATCAATTGGGACAACTTTGTTCGTTGAAACTCCAATATATCATTCTTTATCCTCTAATAAAGCCTGATTTTCTTTGATTATCCACGGTATCTCAAGAAAAACTTCTCTGTTTGACATAATAATATTTTTTCCAAATTATCTGAAATGTTTGGGGTGGTGATTGACTCATAATCATGACAAAATTCGAGAAATAAACGGAATTCACATTTTGGTGTTGTCGTTGGGTCACTATTCACTCGCAAATAGTCTTTTTGAGAATAATCTGTGTCCGTAAAAACTCTTCCAAAAACGTTTAAATTATGACAATTGATTCCCTATTTACACCTTATTTATTTTTACTAAGAAGTTTCAAATAAAATTTACAAAAACATTCAGAAAATTTGATTAATGTAAAAGATTTCTAAATTTTTTTTAAGCTCTCCCGCCTAAGACAACATTTGTTAATATGGTAACAAAATTCAAGGCCCCTTAATATAATTTTGCAAAAAGTAATAACATTTGTACTCTTGGTAGATAATGAACTTGGCACACTAAAAATTTTTAACTGAACAAGCTAGAATTGCCAAAGTTATGGACCAATTATAGGAACTTCTGGGTCATCCCTTGTAAAGTGTTTCTTATTCTTACAAACATTGTTTTTTTTTTTTTTGAGTGAGTGATCAAAGGTCAATTTTGTCTATACCTGTAAAGACAAAATTGACCTTTGATCACTCACTAAAACTTGACTATTAGTGCATATAAAACAGATTTGTAAAATTCAAGAAGGGCATGGGTATACCTATTTTTATATGTGACCTGTCACGCAATTGGGCGTCTAATTGGAGCTCAGGAATAAATATGTGTGCTTCAAAAGAGGAATGAATCCAAAAAGCTACTTTAAATGAAAAACATTATTCATCGTAAGCTGCCCAGCCTTCGCAGTATGAATAGATAGGAGGAATTGACAATATGCTTAGTCTGTGATTTTGCATCCAAACCCTGTTTTGGGTACCCATTTTAATCATCTTGACAAGATGAGTACCCACAACACAGCTTTTGATGGATGAATAAACTAGAAATAACATGCTTTTTATATCAAATTCACACCCTCAAGCTAGACCTCTGCCTGTCTGAACAGTTTACTGTTGGAGGTAGTTGACAAATTGAAATTCCACCTAAAATACCCATCAAGTATGTAACATATGTATTGTATAGCAGGGTTTTATTGACCAGAATCTGACCCCTGATATTTTGATGAATGAAAATCTGATAATTCCTACTCCGCTTTGCACATGCTTTCATAGGAATGAATAACAAGCAGTATTGAATGTAATATATATTTTGTTAATTGATAAAATATGTCAGTAATTGTTATTTATGCATTTTTTCCACAGAGATCAGATTTGGGTCAAACAAACCAAAGTATGATGTAAAGTGTTTCTTATTCTTACAAACATTGTTCTTCTTGAACAATCTTTCCTTCCCTTAACTCACCATGGTTTTCATGGTTTTACATCAAATTGAGTCATTAAATGTTTGACCTTCAGGTGTGATCTTTACCTTTTACCATAAGCAATACTCGTTTCAAAGGACACTTTTAATTCATAGCAATACCTGTGCCGAGATAGTTTGAAATATATCCATAACTGTAGAACTTAAAATCTCCACAGAATTTGACCATGTCAAAGAGTGCAATCTTTGCTTTTGATACAGGAATTAACCTTAAAATGGTTTATCTTGGACCTGCTTTAATACATTATCTAATTTTTGCAAAGAATACAATCATGTATTTTAAAGGGCCTACCAAAAGTCATTGTAAATGTATAAGTCAACAGTTTTGCAATAATTCCTCAATTTACTACAATTTGTCACAGAATGTGACGCAATACCCCCGCAAGTGCTTTCACAGAATGAGATACTTTGACAGAAGAGGCAAAAATGCTTCAAATTTAAAGATAACTCTCGAACCTGAGGGATTTTAGACCTCTAAATTGCATCTTGCAAAACTTCAATAGTTGATAAATGTTTGAAATTTTTTTTAAAGCTATTAAAGGAAAACTGATGGAGTTTATGACACAAAATTACTAGTATATGTAAAATAAAATGTCTGAAGGGCAGATAATTCTTTAACCAAGGGGAGTTGGGACCTCAAAATTGTGTCTTGTATAAAATTTCAAAGCTATTAAATGATAACTGATTAAAGGAAAACTGAAGGAGGACTTTTTGAAACACAATTACAAGTAAATGTGTTCAAAAAGACAAAAATGTCTTAAGTTCAAGGGCAGATAATTCTAGAACCAGGGGAAGTTGAGACTCCAAAATTGCGTCTTGCAAAACTTCAACTTGCGATCAATTTATGTTTGTAGTTTCATTACTTTTAAATGCAAACTGAAGGAGGAGTTTGCGATTCATAATTATGAGTACATGGTAACAAACAGTAAACTAGAGCGAGAATAATCATTAAGACCCCTTTGATATGATATGGCATGGATCCCTCAAATTTTCGATTGGGTTCATCCTTGTGACCTGGCCTACATTCTGACCAAGTTTTATGAAGATTGGGCCATATTTGAGGCCTCTAGAGCTTAAACAAGAAAATTGTCATAAAGGCCCCGTTTCCCTTGATATGGCATGGATCCCTCCCATTTTCAATAGGGTTCATCCTTGTGACCCTGCCAACATCCTGACCAAGTTTCATGAAGATTGGATCATATTTGAGGCTTCTAGAGCGTAAACAAGAAATTTGTCAATAAGGCCCCTTTTCCCTTGATTTTGCATGGATCCTCCCCATTTTCAATACAGTTCATCCCTGTGACCTGGCCTACATTCTGACCAAGTTTCATGAAGATTGGGCCAAATTTGTGGCCTCTAGAGTGTAAACAAGAAAATTGTCGATAAGGCTCCTTTTCCCTTGATTTCGCATGGATAACTCCAATTTTCAATAGGGTTCATCCTTGTGACCTGGGGAACATTCTGACCAAGTTTCATGAAGATTGGATCATATTTGTGGCCTCTAGAGTGTAAACACTTAAATTGTTGACGCCGGATGACGAACGACGCACAACAGACGACGGACATTCAATGATCACAAAAGCTCATCTTGAGCACGATGTGCTCAGGTGAGCTAAAAATGTCTAAGTTCAAGGGGAGATAATTCATTAACTTGGGAGAGTTGAGACTTGAAATTTGCTTCTTGCAAAACTTCAACTTGCGATCAATCTTTGTATAAAGTTTCATTACTATTGAATGAAAACTGTAGGATGAGTTTGCCACACAAAATTGGTAGTACTATGTCCACAGATGGACGGACAGACAGATAGACAGACAGACAGGCTGATTCCATTATACCCCTGAAAACATTCGTTTTGCAGGGATATAATAAAAAGAGTGTTTAGAATAAAAAAGTGTGAAAGTCTGTTTCAAACAGATGGAATAAAATAATCTCAATATATTTTCTAAATAATGAAGGATGATACAGTCTAGTGTAATTTCAATGTAAATCAGCAGAAATTAAATGGTCAATTCTATTGTATATTTGTTGATAAGCCAACCGTGAAGTCTTTTCCGAACAGCCTAAGTTGTGTCATAGAATATCAAAAGTTGACACCAGAAATCTGAAGGATGCAAATTTTTAGCTCAATTTAAAAATAGAATACGAGGGTGGATAAAAAAATACGTCGACTTTTTCTATAACTTTCGAGTTTACTGACAAAATGAATTGAATTTTGTACATGTCTCAAACCATTTAATGTTGACATAATACTCAATTTACAAGAGTCTGCTATGACTGTGATGTAAAAAATCCAACATTTGATATTCCTGGGTAGGTGCCATCGGCGCAAGCCATTTTGTAACGTTACTTCCTAGTGTTACCACCAGTAATTGTCCCCTCAATTTATACCAAACCCTTACAAACTTTGCCTATGTACATGTTGACATAATCTGTTAGGATGCTTAAAATTTAAGCATAATCCATTAGGTATTTTCAAATTCAAAGTCAGTAAGGTAAGGGCATGTGTCAATTTTTTGAACAACGAAATGACTTCACCGGCGCAGCCATTGACAACCGAGAAATTATAAAGTTCTACTGGACCTATGGAAAAACCTAATCGAGAGGTTAAAATGATAAAATATGCTAAAAGGTCTTCAAATGTAAGCAGATACCTTAATTTTAAATGGTTTGAAAGGTTTGTTTTAGAATGTAGAGCATTTCTGGAGGATGACATTCAGAGATTGGAAAACGTCTCCTTGACGTTTTATTTGTAATTGTCACAGATCAACATCAGTTCAGTATCTTAAAGACACACTTGACATTTGAGTTAATCATTTTGGATCAGATGGATATGAAAAAAGTAGTTATCCAATGGATAGGTGATACAGAAATTGTGATTATTGTTGTTGAGGTGAGTATTTGGAAAAGTGCTGACTTTCAATGGAAGCTATCAAAGCTGTAGTGTCATATTGACGTCGTTACCGTGCACCGGTACCAAATGACTACATGTTTTGGAATGGTTGCTACAGGTGACAAACTAGTTGGATTTCATCCAAATTTACACGACAAAAAGAAAAATGCCGCAATTTAATAATAGTGTGGTTTTCTTTTTAAAGACTGTGAAATCAAAATTTCTGTAACGCAAGTCTATGTAATTTTTTATTCACCCTTCTAGGTCACTTAAGTGTTCATTAAATATCAGATTAAGTGCACAAGTCATTCAGGCAAAAGTCTTAATTTTGTCTGCTTATGGATGACTAGTAAAAAAGTCTTAGTATTTTATCATTGCAGAGGTCCAGGTAAAAGGGGGTAAAACCAGTCCAAAATCTTTATTTCTCACTAAAATCCTATGTTGCGGGTACTCATTTGAATTGTCTTGACAAGATAATTCCAATGAGTACCAACAGCATAGTGTTTGTGCTAATATTGTTGAAATACTTTGATCCAAAATAAAAACAAGATGTGTTTGTGAAACACGAATGCCCCCGGAACAGAATTTTTTTTTTAAAGTTTGACCTTGACAGATGACCTTGACCTTGTCACATGACCTTGACCTTGTCACATGACCTTGACTTTGGTGTACAGCTTTGTATGTCAAATACTTTTGGAGAAAAGGCAAAGGTTAAGTTTGTCGGTTAAGTTTTCGGACAGACGGACGGACAGACAGACGGACGGACAGACAGACGGACATGAGTAAAATAATATGCCCCCGATTTCTAGATATGGGGGCATAAAAAACCTCTATCTGTAGCTCTAATTGCTCATTCATTATCCTGTAATTACCCACCAGCTGATATACTCCTAAGTACATTTTGATACAAACTACCAATTTGTTGAACGGTTTCATTCACATCTCTGTCATGCCACTGAAATACAACACAACAGAAGAGAGATGGTGACATTTTCCTTTTATTCCTATTATATCTTTTTTTTTTCCTTTCAAGCATTAAAACATGGAAGTCAAGGTGCATTGATGGGTTGTGACTAAGATTTTGAAAAACATGTAAAATGTGTTGTTTAATTTTCACACATTTGGGTCTGACAGTCAAACTAGCAAGTTCATGTTTAAGAGAGAGTTCTATATAATTGTATCCCAGTCAAGAATGGTCATAAATGCCTGCATAGGACGTTGGTGAGAGGGCATACAATCGTAAATTTACGTCTAGGTGTAAAACACTTGTATCTGCATGTATGCTTATAGGCAGTTTCAACTGTTTTGTGCATAGCTATCAAAATACAGCTTGAACAAGCTTACGTAACTTTATTATGATCATCTATTGAAAAATTATTTTTTGACCATGGTTTGTGTCATGTATTAAGCACAGGTATTCAATGGAAATTAGGCCCTTGTCATTCATTACAAATTAAACACTAATGAAACAACTTACAAAAGCGTCATTGACACATTCTACGAAATCTTCGTCTGACGCTGCTGACAATCGTTCAGCATCTTCTTTACTTGTGGTCCATATTAAACTACAGGCTGTATCTGACATCTGAAACCAAAGTTAAAAGCGATTGAAAGTTGCATAACCAGAAACCACTAAATATATTTTGGATCTCCTTAAGGTAGTGGACCCGTAATAGTTCCGCAACATTTCGGCACTCATGAACTTTCACAATGTTGACCAATGTTTCCTTATGAAAATCATTAGGAAACCTTGCTTAACACTCAAAGTTCATTACTTCCAAAACATTGCGGAACTATAACAGGACCACTACCTAAATCATTGTAACTAAACATTATTCAAGCCAAAAGACTGACATTCAGGCAAGCTGTCATCTATTTCCTTTTCATTTCAATCCCCACCCATATAATATGCAAACTAATTAAGAGAAATGAATTAGAGAGAAAAATGCAAATTCTTTACCATACAATTTTGGAACTTTGTTGAGTGAAAGTATACAAAATTGCTATGTTTTCTAATTGTTTTGACTGAGGTGTGAATCAAACTTGTCAGCCATTCAGAAGACTTTCTTAATGGATGAAACTAGAAATTGAATTATTTCTTCTAATCTCAAAATTCAGTAAATGCACAGTGAGCAGTTGATTGGAATATACATAAAGTATAAAGTTCTTACAGGGAGCATGGCTATTGGCCCTGTAGGTAAAAATCTCTGCCAGGCAACTGTGTTGGAACCCTGGAAATAAAGTATACAAGTGTATGACATTTTCATTTTTTCAAAATTTTAGACTGTTCTAAATTCAAACAGATTAATTCATCTTTCATGAAGTGAAAATTTAACTTAAGTTGTCCAGAAAAATAACATGATCAATCATGTAACATGAAAAGCAAACAATTACACTATTTTTTTTAAGCAAAATTAAGCAGTTGAAAATTTAAGGATACATACAGCAAAACCCCTCTATTAAGACCACTTGGGGTACTTTTTGAAAGTGGTCAATAGCGGGGTGGTCTTAATTCTGAGGTTTGGTCGGATGCGTTCAAACTTCCGGGACTAATTATTGCTAATAGAAGAGACTATGTAATTCACTTTATTTTATAATGATTTAAACTATATCGTGTTTTTTTAACATTACGTAATTAAATCTATAAAATAGCATTTACATGTTAAACTTTCGTCGTTGTTGTTGTTGTTTCAAGCCAATCCAAATTGTTGATTTCCAAAAGGGAGAAATTGTTACAAATCTTCTTCAATTCGAGAGTATAAACTAAGCTAAATTCTTATTGCTTATACAAAAACTAGGACAAAGGCCCTATTATAGAAGAGACTTTTCTGCTGCAAAAAATGTCTTAAATTGTTTGTTTTGCTTTCGATTCATAACTTAGGACCCCTTTTTCCCTTCCCCAAAACTCTTGGTGAGTAGGCGTAGTGACCTCGCTTTCTTTGCAAAGTTACTTTTCTCTTTCAATATAGCTCCTTTTCCTGTATGTTTGTTTATTTGATCTGGTTTGAAAACCTACCTCGGATTATTTATATTAAAATAATGGCAATTATTGTCGAACTGTAAATGTAGCGCATACATTCAGTACAATCCTAAAAACGAAACCTATCAATCATAAGCAAATCACCAGATCGCCTAAAACGATTTCCTGTATGTTTCCATAATTGGCATTACTTTCGGTTTCTTTACTCTAGTTAACCAGGTAACAAATATCTTTAATTGATAGACGAATGCAGTGTATCAAAACAATTGAACACTTAAAGTTGTTTGTTTGAAAATGACACCAAAACACAATAGAGGTTCAATCACGATATCGAAAAATCCGATAATCCATTGTTGATCCATTCGTACCCAATTAGTGTCGTACTTACTAAGTGTGAAATTCGGATGGTTGATCCGGAGGTGTGAAGTAACTGGTCTTTTTAGCGAGATTCGTAATAGTGTATTTGTATGGCGTTTGTACTGAAATTAGTGGTCGAAATACGGAATAGTGGGACGCTCGCATTAGAGGGGTTCGTGACCGTTAAAATAAAGAACAAATGATTCCATTCTGTCGAAAATCGTTCGTAATAGCGGGGTGCCCGTTTTTCTGGGGTGGTCGGAAGGAGGGGTTTTACTGTATATACATAAATATATACATATAAGCAGGCTGATATTTATTTACACCTGCAAAAGCAGGAATAATTCAGGTTCAGCATGACAAGGGCTATGGCTTTTGCCTTATAACATCATGAATATGTGTACTTATTACATTTTAGTGCAACTTGCCTATTCCATTAACCCTTAACCTGCTTAATTTGAATTCTATTTCAAACCAATTGCCAAATTTTCCGACTTTAACCCTTATACTAACCTCTTCAATCTTGACAACAGCTACCACAGCAGTCTGATCATAGTTGAAGGACACTGTGTGAAAATCTGCAGCTTTTCTAACAGCTGATCTCATCCCATCTGATCCTATCTGTAAATGATATCAATGGCTTATGAATAAAAGGTATAACTGACTATAAACATAAAGGCAATATAACAATTTTGGGCAGAGCCATTGAAATTTCAAACTGATCCAGGGCTCGTGCTAGTGTTTGAAATTAGGGAGTAATTGACCCTTAACCCATTAAACTCTAGGGGTCAAAGCAGATTTTAAAAGGGTCAAAAGAGTAGAAAGAGCAAATTATGAGTAGAATTCTGTAGGTTTAAGAGTCAATTGGCCTTTTCTTGTAAAGATAGTAAGCAAGCAATTGTTTTGTAAAACTTCAAATAGGCTATAGGATGCATCAAAAAGTTTTGACTCTTAGAAAATTATCTCAAGGGGTCACTATGACCCCCATTGGGAGAAATTTCTAAGGGTCAAAATAAGATATTATCAGATTTATTTACTCTTAGAAAATTATCTAAAGGGGGTCACTATGACCCCCTTGGGAGAAATTTCTAAGGGTCAGAAAAAGATATTATCAGATTTTTGAGGGTCAAAACCCTAGTTTAGGGGTCAAACACGAGCCCTGCTGATCTGATTTGAAAGAGGCTGCAGATGATTAAGAAAATATAGAGAAAAGACCCTCCACCCATAAAATGTATATTTTCCATAAGAAATTATATAGGAAAAGTTTTAACTTATTATTCTACAATTGTTGAGAAATAAGTTCTTACAACTTACATTCTCAATTCTGCTTCCTTAGAAATCGGCCATAATAAGGAACGACCAATGACAAAAAAAGATTGATAGTCCCTTCAAAGAATCATATATAGAATACATACTATACAACTGGTTTAATTTATAGCTACAAGTTTTTTGTATAAAGTTCAGTTTGTAATATTTTATTTTAGTATGATTGCAACAAAAGCTTAAAGATTAGCTTTTGAAAACTTAAGGTAGTGGACCTATAATAATTCCGCAGCATTTTGGAACCCCTTATCTTTCACAATGTTAACTGAGTTTCCTAATGAAATATTTAGGGAACCTCGGTTAACACTATCAAAGTTAATTACTGACACAATGGTGCAGATCTATTATGGGACTACTACCTTAATCCTTATGTTAATGTCCCTGAGAGAGTGGTAGTGTCATAACCCACAGCTGCTCAATTTAATAGTTTGGTGGACTTAAGCTGGTTGTTAACCCTTGTCATGCTGAATAAATTTTGGCTGAAAATTTGCATCAAAATCAAAGGGCAAAAAGCACCAAAAGTTCAAACTTTAGGTCAATTTTTGTTTAAAAAACTAAATCTATTGACAATGCTGGTTTGAAAGTGAGAAACAGGTGGTGTAGACTAACATCAGACTGCACATATGTGCAGACTGATGTTTGTTTATAGCTCCTGCCAAAGCAGGAATATTCCGGGTTCAGCATGACAAGGGTTAAGTGTTATGCGCAGAGACATAACCTTCAAGTCACGTGTTGAGCGCCTGTATGGCTTGGTCATCTATATACTGTTATTTTATTTATTTCCGTTTATTTATCGTCCCTACCATAGCATATGCCAATATAACATCACAACAACATAAATATTTGTACTTATTACATAACAGTGCATCTCATTCAACTTCTTGTTTTCCTGCTTAATTAAAATTTTGTTTCAAAAGAACTGCTTAATTTTCAGACAAGAGGTACATTTAAGAGGGGGTAACTCTAGTCGCAAATCTTAGTTTCTCCATGAAACCCTATGTTGTGGGTACTCATTTGAATTGTCTCGTCGAGACAATCCCAATAAGTTCCTACAAAATAGGGTTTGAGCAAGGTCTTGTGAAATAATTTGAAATTCAAAATACCCCCTCTAATTGTAGCTCTGCGTTTTAACCAGTATTGCCATAGGTCTTCCACAAGAATAAAGTAGAAAGCAGCCAGTGCATGTTGAGATGAGACTGCACATCTAGGTTCGGGGTTATAAAACTTTTCTCAGGCTCGTGCCTGAGAAAAGTTTTATAACCTCGAGCCCTGAGCAAGCAGATCTTAGTTTATACTGCCTGCCAATGCTGTTTGTACATCAGGAATATGTCATGATTGATTGATTGGATGGAGTTTTTCGCCACTTTCAACATTTTTTTCAGTTATATCGCGGTTCCTGGAGAACCTAACAATGGATTCCTGGTATTTCTCTGACCAGTACTACCATCACATCCTTCCCTCTCCACCACATCTATCTCAGAAAGGTCTACGATTATCAAAGAGGTTAGAGACAAATAGCCATTGTTGGGGATCGAACCCCGGACCTTTGAAGTGACAGTCTGACATGCTACCAACTGCGCTATGACGCCGCAGGAATGTGTCATGACCAGCATGAGAAGGGTCAAGAGACCACTCGAATTAACCCTTGTAATGCCTAATAATATCCTTTTAAAAATTGCAAAAAAAAACAAACTACAAAATAACACTGTATGCACTAATTGTGAGACATTTTTCTTTTGAAAATATATTTTTGAACTAATCATGACTTAACACGGAAATATAAGTGGTAGATTTTATAGCCAAAGATCAGTTTGCACATATGTGCAGGCTGATCTTTGTCTATACCTCTGCCAAAGCAGGAATATTCTGTGTTAAGCTTGACAAGGGTTAAACAACCATTTTTGACCAAAACGAAATTCTCTTAGACAGTGTCCCATAAAGTCCTGAGATTTTAATGTTATCGTAAGTTTAAAACTAAAAACTATTGTTGGAAAAGATGAAATTGCTTGCACAGAGGTCCCGGGTTCGAATCCCGACGGGGTTGAATATTTATCTGTGGGTTACATTTTGATAAATGTTACAACATATCAATGCTATATTGTGTTCTGATTATCGTTCAGATTGTGAACAAATTCGCTTTAGTCTTACCAATAATTTTGTGTTTATAGTTTCCCCATTATTTAATTTCAGTGTAACCCATGAATTAGATTGTTGACTGTCCACACCAGGGACACTAATAGATTCTGTCTTTGTGTTGTAGTGTATTTCAAGTTTGTCTTTTAAAGCATCAAGTCTCCGTGTGACTGCCTCTAGTATGACGTCATTCTCAGCTACGTAGGCCAACTCCTCCGCCATGTCTTCTTGGTTAAAGGTAATCAAGGCATCAGAACATGATTCCCAGACCTGTTGGTACAAAAATATCATATTTATAAATGAATACGAATATGAATATATTTATTTGCGCAATTCTACCCATTACTGGGTTAATGGCAAGTTCACTTAATAAGGTTACATATACCATTACATGTACAAAAAGGGACCATCTGGGTAGCGTGTAAAGTGTCTACCCCATTCAGACTTCGCATACTGCAAAGACCTACTAGGGTTGAAACTTTTTGCAATATGCTTATTTTCTGTATCTAGAGTTATCACTCTACCTTTCAGTGAAAGAATTTATGAAATTTGACCTCTGATTCCTCTATGCTGGACCCAATCTCTTTTACAAATATTCATTTTAAAAAGTTCTGAGATTGTCCCTTTTCACAAGACAGGTCACAAATTTTCTCTTGAAAATTGAAAATGTTTATTGCGTTGTGTGGATGTATAAGCCATTCAATATCTGTTCTTGATGAAATTGATAGACAGGCTCAATTGATGGACCTCTCGAATATCTAATGGACAGAAAAAAAAAGTAAATTGTATGAAAACAACCTTAACAATGAAACTGCATTTTGTTCAAGTTTAATTCATTCATCCATTAACATAATGGCTCAAATAAAATAGCAGAAATTGCCAGAGTTCTATACAATGTACTTCTCTATAAATAAATATTTTGACTAGCTGGTCAATTAATTTTTCGATTGACAGAACAATGTTAATTGATGGATCCCTGACCATGCTTTTTTACCTTCAACAGGGCAAACTATCTCTGATATACAGAGGTGTGTAAATACAGATTTTCTCCACACGTCTCTGGACAAGTAAAGCTTATTTCCTATTTGTTGGTGATCAAAATCAACATGTCTATAATAAGAGAATAGATTAAAAATTTGATAAAATACTAATTTGAAGAAGAAAATGCTAGAGGCCAGCAAGTTCTTCCTAAAAACAATGTTTTCTTCCCTTTGCTACATGCAGTATGCTAGTTGATCTGTTAGATCTATTTAATACCATTCCAAGATCTGTCCTGAAATTATCTTGAGCCTGTGAGTGAGATTTCCAACAATTTCATGTATGTACATAGCAAAGACTCTGACCAGCCTGTGCATCCCCACAGTCTGACCAGAGTCTTCACTTTGTGCTTAGTAGATAGATAAGATCTCGAAGTACTTGTTCACCATCAGGTAACATTACATTTATAGTAGGTGGCTGTCTACGTTGCTCAATGTTTGCAACTCACGCACATTTCAAATTATTGGAAATGTCACACACTGGCTCACTTGTCTTTTGGACAAGTGGCCATAAAAAATGCACTTAACCTAAGGTAGAAAGCCCAGGTCAGACAAGTCTGACATGTGAATTCCACACCCCTGATGTACATGTAATAATTTGAGCCTGTGTGTGACATTTCCAACAATTTGAAGCATGCATGAGGTTCAAACATTGAGCAGACTGAACATTTCCACAGTACAACAGGAAGATTGCCTGTTATCTGAACACACATCCAGACCCAATCTATCTGTAAAGTGCAAAGGGAAGACTCTGGTCGGACTGTGCTGATGCACAGGCTGGCCAGAGTCTTTGCTTGGCACTTATTTCAAATTGTTGGAAATGTCACGCACAGGCTCATTTCATTTGCCTGCAAAATACTATGGTTGTAGACATGAGACAACTGCAAAATGACATTTTGATGCCAACATTACAACTACTGGTCAATTAAATATTTTATTGAAAGCAAGGATTTGTAAATTCTTTGATTTTTGGGCTAAAATTCCAACATGTCCATGACAAAGACAGCATATGCCTTGTCTTTCAAAAGGTGTCATCTTAACCCTTGTCAGGCTGAACCCAGAATATTCCTACTTTGACAAGAGGTATAGACAAAGCTTAGTTCCTACCACCTGAATTTCATTTTTAAACCAGAAAGGTGTAAAACAATGCATTTCCAAAATCAATACTTACTCAAATTTCGTAACTTCCAGTGCTTTTAGCACTTTGATTTGACATTTATTTTGCAAAGATTTGATTCAGCATGACAAGGGTTACAATCAAGTTATTCTTATCCTTGTCATCTGGTTCTTTCAAGAAATGTCTACCTTTTTGCACCTGAAGACCCAAATAAGAAATGACCCTTTAATCTCATTTTTTCCCCAAATTTACCAAATTTCAAACTTTACCATGACGTCAAACATTCTGACTAAGTTCCAAAACATTTGAGCTGATAAGAGCACAGCCTACAAAAGCCTACACTATGTAAGCCATAAAATGTATAAAAAACTAGAACTGTCGCAGAGCGGACTTATACCCCCCACTAGGGCATTGTCCTACCGGGGCTATGTCCCAGTATAAGTGCTTTAAGTACATGATTTTTTTTGCAACATGATAACAAGATGATGTTACTTACCAAATTTGTTAACTCCCCTTATAATTACCCCCCTTGATATAGGTTGCTCTTTTGATAGTGAACATGTGTGCCAAATTTCATGGGAATGCCTCAAGTAGAACCAGAATTATCACCAAATGTTTTGGCACAATGATCCGGACACCAAGGATATAGCAATACCTCAGGTTTTCTCCCAAAACAACTGAGCTAAAAATGAGACCTCTAGAGTGCAAACAATAGTTTTTCTAACATTTGACCCCCATGACCTCTTTCAACATTAGACAAAAGTCATTGAGATGTTTGTCTTTAACCATTGTTCTTGCCATAAGTTGTACACTTCTATGGGATCAGCAGCTGGTGGCTTGAATGAATGATGTTAATGTATTGTTGTGAGAAATCACAAGAAACCATTGGTAGATGGATAACCCATTGTTATAAATAACTGAAACTAGAGCACCGCCTATGGATGCAACACTCAGCTGCAGGACTGCTGGATGAAGCAAAAATTCCAAGTCGAAAAAGGGATCTAACTCTTACAAAATGCTTCCAGAGTTATCCTCCTTGATAGTCTAGATAGCTCTGGATAGTGACCACACATGCCAAGTTTCATAAAGATATCTTCAATTAAAAACAGAGATAGGGCCAAGGTAAAAATTTGTCATGCCAACACCACAACCAACACCAATTACCCCAAATTGATAATAACACCTTAGGTTTTCTTTGAATACAGCCGAGCTGAAAATTTAGAAAGTTACATAAAACGCAATTCAAAAAGAAACAATAAACACCTACCTGCATTCTAAGGACCCTGTGACATCTCATCTTCTGTATTTCATCCCATACTCCTATTTCTGAAACCACAATGGTCAATGCTGAGCGATCAACATGTCATAAATACAACTTGAACAAGATGTGTTTAAGAAACATGAATGCCCCCACAACTTCCACCATTTTGAAACAGTGACCTTGAAGAATGATTTTGACCTTGACTAATGACCTTGACTTTGGTATCAACTGAAAGGTCTTGTCACAAGTAATACACTTGTAAAATTTGAAAGCTACCTACATCTACTTTTGTTAACGTTTAAATTCTAAACAAATTTGTCTTTGAAAATGATCTTGACCTTAAGTGATGACCTTGAAGCTAGTACCAACAGAAAGACCTTGTCACAAGCAAACACATGTAAAATATGAAAGCTGTATCACTTATCAATCAAAAGTTTATGTGTAGGTCCTTAATTATCCTAGAAATTAAATGTTGAAATTTAGTGACCTTGAAAATATGACCTTGAATTTGACTGATGGCCTTGACTTTGGTATCAACTTAAAGTTGTCATCATAAGCAATAAACATGTCAAATATCAAAGCTGTATCACTTACCATTGCAAAGTAATAGCCAATTTTAAAGTTTTAATTTTTTCACTTTTTTGATCTTGAAAGAAAATGGCCTTTACCATGACCAATGCTCTTGATCTTGGTACCTATGGAAAGGCCTTGTCACAAGCAATGCAAATGTGAAAAATGAAGTCTCCATTACAAACAAATCAAAATTTATGGCAAATGTTTTATGTTTTAAGGGGACAAGTGGACAGACAGGGCAAAAACAGTATACATGTACCCCGATCTATTGATGCCAGGGCATAATAAAGCTATATTTACAACTTTATAATCGTTTACTAAGTCTAATTAATCTTCAAATCTATTATCTAGCCTTTGTTTATGACTTGATATTATCCATATTTATGGTTTATTTTTCATACTAAATAATCATATCTATGATAATGAAAAGTTAAAAGCTTACTCTCAAAAAAAGGCCATCATCGAGCATCTAGAGTACATGCACTAGTTCTATTTCAATAATGATGAAACTTACTTTCAAACAATTACAGAGTGGTGGAATTCCCATGCCCGACTTGTCTGACACAGGTTTTTCTACCTGCAGACAAGAACAATTTTCTTTGCCACTTGTCTGTGGACAAGTGATTCTAGAACAAATCATGGAACGGTATTTAATAGAGGTAAGAGATTAATTAGCCACATGGAAGGAAGAAAATATTGTTTTCAATGATGAAAATGCTAGGTTCCAAAACAATAATCTCTCTTATTTATCTATTCTCTTTTTGGGGGACAAGTTCATGTTGATCCCGGACAAGTAGAAAATAATGTTTTACTTGTCCAGTGACAAGTAGAGAAAATGCATATTTCCACACCCCTGTTCCACAGACGCAGTTATTTGAATGGGGTTTAACAACAATCTTTCAGTTACATTGTGGCAGCTGGAGCACCTTACAAAAGATTCCTGGTATTTCTCACACCAGAACTACCATTACAACCTTTCCTAGCCTCCAGCTACTATCCCACATAGGTCTACAATTAACAACCCATTAGTGGGAGACAAATTTTTGGGTAGGGTGAGTGCCAATTGAACCCATGCCCATGTAATTGGCAGGCTAAAGCACTGCCAACTGCGCTATGACAGCGGCTCCTAGACTTTTTCCATATATTTTCTGCTTTCATAGTTAAATGAAACTTACTCTTAAAAAGTGCAACTCATGATTAGGGACTCATTACATACAAGTTTTGCTATGAAAATTCACAAACTTACTTTCAAAAATTGCCACACATGATTAGGGACTCATTACATACAAGTTTTGCTATGAAAATTCACAAACTTACTCTTAAAAAGTGCAACTCATGATTAGGGACTCATTACATACAAGTTTTGCTATGAAAATTCACAAACTTACTTTCAAAAAGTGCCACTCATGATTAGGGACTCATTACATACAAGTTTTGTTATGAAAATTCACAAACTTTCAAAAAGTGCCACGGATCCTGGACTCAGTGTACAAGTTCTGTTTCCATAGTTGTCACCCATCATATACTGTTTCTTTGGACCAGCTTCCAGCAGCACCACACGTTTACCGTCAAACAAGCTTTCAGCTCCTATAAAAGTTAAAATGTTGGTATCAGAAATACAATTCTAAGGGTCAGCATAACACTATTGTAAGTGCCTACAAATATATAGGCACTTACAATAGTATTGTGCTTACCCCTCAAAATGTACATTGTGAATTACAATTCACAAACTTAATCTCTGTTTCAGGATTTAGAATTTCAATTTCAACCTTGACCCTTTCATTCTAAATATTGGTATAAAAATGTACTATATTACATAAAAGAGAACAATAGTGAGTAAATGTCAGAGCCGTGCACTTCAAAAGCTATAAAACAAGATGTGTTTGTTAAACACCAGTCAATGCCCATGCCACTGCCATTTTCCAGGAAAAGTGGTTTGATACAGTATGGTAATCAACAGAAAACTAAAACTAATTGGTGCACAATCTACAGCAAATGTAAATACAATTCTATAATCAACACCAAACCTTTATTCAATGTTTAGTTTTCATTTTGCAAACATTTGACCTTGAAAAAAATGACCTTGACCTTGACAGATGACCTTGACCTTGGTATCAATAAAGAGGTGTTGTCACAAGCAATACTCTAAAATAATAATAACAAGCAATTTTGTTGAATTGATATCCCCCGCCGAACCTATTTTCATTGTCAATGGAGTTAATATCAAACTTAGGTACAGGTTATCTTTTATCTACATCAACCTATAGTTTTCAAGAAATAGCACGGAAACAAATATCACTCTGTATGTATATGGCTTAAACAGTCAGGGGCAGTAACTCTAAACTCGACGTTTGAACTAGGTAACCCCAAGGATATGCGCATGTCCTCTTTGTAGTGAAGCTTTGTGCCAAGTTTCATTGAAATCCGGTCTATAGTTTTCAAGAAATAGCGTGGAAATGAATATCACTCTGTATGTATATGGCTTAAACAGTCATGGGCAGTAACTCTCAATTCAGCAATTGAACCGGGCAACCCCGATGATATGCCCATGTCCTCTTTGTAGTGAAGCTGTGTGCCAAGTTTCATTAAAATCCGGTCTACAGTTTTCAAGAAATAGTGCGGTAACGAATATCACTATGTATGTATATGGCTTAAACAGTCAGGGGCAGTAACTCTAAATTCGACAGTCAAACCAGGTAGCCCCGACGATATGCCCATGTCCTCTTTGTAGTGAAGCTGTGTGCCAAGTTTCATTGAAATCCGGTCTACAGTTTTCAAGAAATAGTGCAGAAATGAATATCACTATGTATGTATATGGCTTAAACAGTCAGGGGCAGTAACTCTAAATTCGACGGTCAAACCAGGTAACCCCGACTATATGCGCATGTCCTCATTGTAGTGAAGCTGTGTGCCAAGTTTCATTGAAATCCGGTCTACAGTTTTCAAGAAATAGCGTGGAAACGAATATCACTCTGTATGTATATGGCTTAAACAGTCAGGGGCAGTAACTCTAAACTCGACAGTCGAACCCGGTAACCCCAACGATATGCGCCTGTCCTCATTGTAGTGAAGCTGTGTGCCAAGTTTCATTGAAATCTGGTCTATAGTTTTCAAGAAATAGCGCGGAAATGAATGTTGGACAGACGGACGGACGGACGGACGGAAGGATGGATATCCCTCCCGATGATTTCATCGGTGGGGGATAATAATAAATGAAGACACAATTTCAACATTTGACCTTGACCACTGACCTCATTTACAACTTATTTCACATAGCATAATGACCTTCTAAAAAGTTTATGTTCACCAAATTATTTTGAAATCCATCCATTTGTGTAGCAGCTGAGATATGCTCCAGATAAGCTCAATTTTAATAATCCACTTTGCAGCTATCACAAAATTTCTTTCAAATTCCACATCTACTTATAATGGAGAATGATTGTTATAAGTTATTTAGAAATCTCTTCATAAATGTAGGAAATATGCTCCAGACAAGCTCAATTCCAACTGTTGACCTTGAGCTGTGACCTTGACCTTGGAGCTATCCAAAAATTTCTTTCAATGGCACATCTACTCATGACTGAGAAAAATTGTGGCTATTTATTTTGAAATCTATTTACCTGTGACCTTGTCTGTAAAGCTGTAAATCTGTTCAAGACCTACAAAATGCTGATCATTTTATTGTCTTCTAAACTGGTTGAAAGTGAAATTTTATGCAATGTAGCACTACTTTTGGAGCTAACATTTTTTTCGGAATAGTATAACTTCCTAACAGAAAAACAAAGATGTCGTGACTAAGAAATGACCTACTTCTGCATCTGAGTAGAGAACTTTAGAGTATGAAATATTGTTACAGTCAACTCCCGTTTGATCAACATCCGTTACATCGACATTTTCGTATACCGACACTAAATTGTTGGGAACGGATTTGCACAGTTTATTTTTCTCCCGTTACAACTGAATTCTCGTTTTCCAACATCGACACAAAATATTAGGGAACGAAAGTGCAAAATCCCGATATTTTGTTATTCAATACATCGACACTTACCTGGACAATTCCTAGCGGCTGTTTCTAGCACCTTGCCGTAATGTGATAATCAATAATGTACATGTGTATACTAAATTATGCTAAGGTGCGAAAACAAGTTTTCCCCTTCGGCGATTGGCGACAATTTAACCGCCCGGAACACATTAGTCTCGTCTGTTAATCTTTGGTAGGTTGAGGGTGATATTGTTGTAACTTATTTACAAAAAAAGGTATAGTTTTACCACATTGTATTCAACAAGTACAAACTGACCCATTTTAGTCAGGGTTTTCTTGGCGAAAATAGCAAGTTTTTACTTTGATTGTTAGGCAAACATCTTGGTCGTACATTTTACGTTGATCTATTTAAAACAAAAAATGGCTGAGCCACCAGCACAGAGACGTCGAACCCAAATCTCCTTTGATCAAAAGCAGACGATATAAGAATACAAATATGCACATTTAAATATGTCACAGGATCAGTTGTCGATTTTTTTTGTCAAAAGAGATGACTACTTAGATAGGTTGATCGACAATCAGTGATAAATTGAAGCAATAAGATTCCATAATTTATTCACAATTTTTTTTCTGATTATTCTTCTACTGTCTCTCGATTTTAAGCTAAATCATGTTTCAAAACTGTCATAATCTATTTTAAACAACAGGGAAACAAATATCGCGATGAAAAGCTAGAGAGGGCATGGAAAATATTCTGTAGAGAACAATCAAGGACAGAAATCTATCAAAGGTTTCTTGAAAAAGTAAGGATTAATAAGTTTCAATAATCAGTTTTAAGTCTCGTAGAGTTATTTTATCGATATTCAACGGTAAAATATGAGTATACATTTTGTTGTACAGTGTATATTGTACATAAATGGCATCAAATTTCTACTTAAATGGGTTATTTTCAATACAACGACATTTTCATTATAACGACACTTGGTCGTTGTAACGAGAGTTGACTGTACTCTTGCAGGGTGCCCATTTACGTACTTTAGTATGTAATTCATGTAGAAAATCATCAATTCATATACAGGTTGATAGGCCAGACGTGCAAGCACATAAAGAATAATTGATTAACCTAGAAAGATAATGGACCATTACATATATGTTTTGAATGAAGGGATATCATTCTGGTTTGCATGCCTGATTATCAGTTGTAAATCCAATCATTAATTGGTCAGTCATTTATTTTATCCATTGAAGAAGCTGTGTGGCTTATCAATCAATAGGTTATTCTGAAGTCGTAAACATTGGCAGCCATGAAACTCCATTTATTTATGTCTGTGTATATCAAAATAATTCAAAAGCTTCCTCAGTGATACAACTGACTCCTATTATTTAAATTATATTCAATGTTTCAACTCAAAACTACTTTGTTTTAAGTTAAAGAAATAAATTTCTCCAATTTTATAAATTAACTTGCAACAATACGGGGGCTTACAATTCCAACTAAAATGGTTGATAACAGCAAATTATGTAACAGGTGCATTTTTTTAGAGTACTTTTTGAGTAATGGTTATTCCATTATTGAACTCAGTTTAGATTATTTTTTCAGCAAAACAGTTGTAGATTTTCCGGGCCTTAAATCAGTTTTACAAGTAATACATAGAGTAACTTTTATAAGATTTCTATGGTGTATCCTTCACTCTGAAAGTAAAGGGTTCACTGTACCCCTGTATCTGTATCTATATCTGGTTCCCCAAAGTAACTCACTATGTGAGCAAAAGTAATGGGGGGAGTGCGTACTGATGTTATTTAGTCGCGGCTTTCAGTTTGGATTTAAATATTGACAGGCTTTTGGCACAAACAGTATTGTCAGGTAAAGAGTTCCAGACATGTAGAATGAGTTCTTATAGACGTCTGTGTTACACTGAATGAGTTTGATTGACTTTTAGTTTGAGTTTCTTTGAGTCCTTTTGTAGGTTTGGATATCCAATGAGTGAGCGGGGACGGCCACCAGGTTGTTTAAGATTCTGTACAGGAATATAGATTGCTAGATTTTTCTTTGTACCCTCAATTTTAAACTTAAAGGGTACATATACCCCCAAAATGAAAACCCAGTGGGCAAGCTGTCTTGCAAAAAGATATGTGTGCAATTGGGCTGGAATTTTAGCCATTTCAAAAATATCTTTTAGAGCTGAATCATCATGTGCAGATTTGCTGTTACACTTAACCGCTAAATGTCAGTCCAATTTCACTGTTATATATTGTACTGCCACTACCTTAAATAGTTTTAAGCAAGGGCTTAACTCCCATTATGCAATTTAAGCAAGTGCGTAAATGAAATAATCACCTGTTGAAAAATATTGTTTATGAATGATCATAACATCGAAACTACAGCTTATTTAAGCTGTAGTTACGATGTTTTGATAATTCACCAATGCTCAAATCATAAAAAGGATTCAGACGGAGGGCATTCATCTTTTGTCACATTCCACATTTCGCCTTTATCCTATTTTTTGGTTGTCTCCTTCTCAGTGCGTAAAAATTTCAAAGTCCTAGATACGCCCATGTTAAGTACGACTGACAATACCATAAACATACATCATAGCTTTTATCTTTAAATACTACTAACAGTCTTCTCTTCACCATACATATATAAACACTGTACATAGTCGATGGTTTTTAATGTTTTTGGGTATGCACTTTTTTTTTCTCAACATGTCATGTGCTTCTGGGTGGACTGAGTAGCTTGGGAGGCATGGCATATATTTCTTTCTCTAACACCCCACGCATGGCCAAATAATCAACGTGATTGCTTGCCATTATTGTAAAAGAAAGAAAAGAAAAGAAGTACGACTGTCGACCTTGTAACAGAAACATATGACTCCTTACCCAGGGAACAGGCCATTGCACCACCAACCATTCCTCCACCAAGAATGACAACGTCTGCTGTTTGTACATCATTATGATTGGTACCGTGAACATGCCTAACACAGCTTAATTGGTTCGGACTGACATGATTTAGGTAAGATAAACAGTGGGAACATTTGCGAAAAATATTTCTTGACATTTTCATTGTTGTAGTGTTAGAGTGACGTCCCTTTGACTATTTAATGGACCGCACTTCTATTTATTTAGGAATATATCTCAGTTGTTCTGATAAATTTGCAGATATGAATTTTCTTTTTAATTAGTTCACAGGTAATTAGTTATTATTTTTTATGGGCTTAATACATATTTCAAAATTATTCGTGCACCTGTTATTCACTTCGAGCCTTAACATAGTTTGGGTCCGACATGGCAACAACGGCAACAACAAGCCATGGTTTGTCAGTTTTAACAAATGCAAGTGTTAAACCCCCTCTTAACCCCAAAACTGGACTTGCAAATTCAATACATGAGAGGCAAGGACCCGACTTCTGCAGACTGTCCGGGATCTACTACGAAGATTACGATGACAATGCGGAGGCGGACCGAGAAATTTTGGACCCCAGACAGAAATTTGCTACTGTGGATGACCCAATGTCCATCATACGGTTAGGTAAATTGTCAGACGAGGAATTCTATCAGAAACTACTTGAACTTAAAAGTGAACAAAGAAAAATCCTACAAAAATGTGAACAAATTTACATTGAAAAATGCAACCAAGAGATAAAGCCAACTTTTTCTGGAAGAAAATCAGATAGGGAACTCCAGAATGGTTTGTCATCAAGATCATTAAAAACAGACACATTTCTCTCAACGACAATTATTGATGACGATGGTGTTCTTGTTTCTACTCAAAACAGAATACTTTCACCAGAAAGATCCCAATCACCTGTTGGGCATGAACAGAGATCTACGCCACCACCTGCATTTGATAGGACAGAGCATGAATCCTTCACATCCAAACCACCTACTGGAAAATCTCGTACCTCCTATTTATCAAAATCACTCATTTCCCCAACAAGTGACCTAAAGCGACCAAGCTCAGCACCAATACCTCACCGTCAAGCTTGGTCTACAGACAATTTGAAATTTGCTGACATTGGTTTGAGTCATTCATTTGAAGAAAGTGATGATGACTTTGTTCCAGACGACACTGTCTCGGAGCCCTACAGGCAAAGGGATATTTCTAAAACTATGAATAGAATTGAAGGCATGTGGCATGACTTTTCTATAGAAGATTACGCACCAAGAAGAAGTCAAACCCAAAGGGTCTTGTCAGCTACAGAGCCACGCAGAGAGAAAAAGAAAGATGAAAAATGGCGACATAGACTGACTGTTCCTGAACCATTCACAATGACTTTGAGAGAAGAAAGAAAAGAAAGAGCAAAATCTAAAACACAGTTGGAATTTGAAGAAAAGTTATTACAAAAGGAGAAAGAGGAGGAGGAAGAATGTAGGAAGAAATTCAAGGCCCGACCAGTACCTGCTCATGTTTATCTCCCCTTGTTTGATGAAATTCATGAAAAACAAGAAGAAAAGAGAAGACACAACAGACAAATGAGTTCTGAGATGTTGAAATCTCAGGAAAAGCCATTTTCCTTCTTGAAAAGAGAAGAAGATAGGAAGATTCATAAGAGATTTGATAAAGACTCCAATCAGGAGCCTGTACCAGAAAGGTCTGGAACACCTACATTTAAAGCTAAACCAGTGCCAAAATATATATTTGATAATTCAGTTGATGACAAACTCATGGAAGAGGAAGAATATCGCAAAATTAGAATGAAGATGAGATCTGAAGAAATGATGAGGTCTGCATCCTTACCCCCAAGTATGGCTGCCAGAGAGAAGGCAAAAGAACAAGAAGTGAGAGAACAGAAGATGAAGAAACGTAAAGCAAAGAAAAGTGCTAGACTTCGAATTAATCATGAGGTTCCTAACTATGACGCTTTGTACTTACAGTTTCAGAAAGAACTGCAGCGAAGAAAGGGTCAAAGGGAGGCTACTATTGCTGAACCTTTCAGATTATCAGCCAGGGCTGAGAAGATGGATAAAATTAGAAAAGATATAGAAAGAGATGAAGAAACACTCAGAGAAAATAGATGGCCTTATAAAATGTCAAGGAAGAAGCCAGCTAATTTAGGTAATTTACTCACTTTGACTCTTAGATAAAAAAACAAATTTAAATATTTATTTAATAAGTAAAATGACTTCAAGTATCAAAAGCATTTTGTTGAAATCTGAAAATATATCAAAATCAGTACTGATTGGATGCTAGTTTCACTAGATGATCTATCTTCAGGTATTTGACGCTTATTTCTTTTGATACGAGGATAAGCAGCTTGATTGAATGTTTTTGTAATATTTTGGGTTTTATCTTGTTAAGTTTAAATCTACTTATTTTCATCGATTGTGAAATAGTTTTTGTTCAACTTAAGAGCCTTTTTGATTTTGTTTCTTGGATGAATTTATATGTACTACTTTCCCAAATACTATAGTTGAATCTGCTGGCCAATAAGAGACCCAAGATGATTTGGTACTCTTGGTAATCAAACATGTTTATCTGGAAGCAAAATTCTAGCTTGAGGAACATTAAAGGGATGTTGAATTCCCATGCCCAGCTTGTCCTACTCAAGCTCTTGTACTTGTGGACACGAACATTTTCTAAGCCACTTGTCTTAGGACAAGTAAATACCAGGGCCGATATTGGAATGTTACTAGAAAGAATTAAGAGAGAAATCAGCCTAATGTTATTTCATAGGAAGGAAAACATTGTTTTTAATGAAGAAAATGCTGGGATCCAGCATTTCGTCATCTGAACGCATTGCTTTTCTCATATTAATCTATTCACTCTTTTGTGGACAAGTTCATTTTGATCCTGGTTGAGTAGAAAATCACCTTTTACTTGTCCTGGGTCAAGTGCAGAAAACTCGTATTTCTACACCCCTGCACATTTAGATTCTCTAGTCAAACGATCACAATATGACAGAAGTGAAACATATTAAATTGAAATAGTGTTAAAGTGTTGATAAATCCCAAACAATCATTCATTCAGATGACTCCTTTTTAGCTTGGCTGTTTTCAGAGAAAAACTGGGGTATTGTGATGACCTTGGTGTAGTTTGCCTCGGTGTTTATGTTGCTACTGGCATGACAAACTTTAACCCCTATCATATCTTTGTTGTTATTGAAGCTATCTTTTTGAAACTTGGCATGTGTGTTCACAATTACTGAGCTATCCAGAGAATCAAAGGGGAATAACTGTGGAAACACTTTTATAAGAAGTATGTCCCTTTTTTTACTTAGATTATTTGCATTATCCTGCAGCTGGACATTGGCACTCTAAGACAGTGATTTTGTTTGTGGTGAATTGTGGTAAGCTTTATGGATAACCAAGGATCTCTTGTTTAATTAATTTCTACAGTATTAAGACATACCATTTATCATGACATGTATATTTATACACAAAATAACTGAATGTCTGTCAACATTAATTTTTCAGGTCACATGTCTATGTCACTTGATTCACTCCCTTCAAAGTCCACCAAGTCAGCAGATGTGAGAAACAGAAAAGTCAGGTAATGAACCTAGTGATTGTGCCGGACTTTAGAGTCTTTGACCACTTTTCCATAAAATGCTGATTTACATAAAACAGTGTTCTGAAAAATTGATAGGTCAAAATGTAAGTAGTCACTGAGTGTCAAAACAGGATATTTTCAGATAAATCAGTGTCAAGACTCCAGTTTTTGTGCTCTGGAACTAATTGTGGTTTCAACCTTTTTATTTTTACATCTACTGGGAAACAAGTTCTCACAACTTAGATTAATTCCTCTCAATTCTGCTTCCTGGAAAATTCTCCAGTACTTGTGCTGAATGTGTAGGCCAATGAAAGAACCAAGATTGATAGCAGCTCCCGGGAATCCCGTCTGTCCATCTGTCCTACCGTCTGTCTGTCTGCAAAAGTTAACCAAAATACTTAACATTGCCAATATCTTGAAGCCTGTTCAAGATACAAGGCTCATATTTGGCATGATGATAAATCTCAATGATCTGCATCTAGATCTGCTGATACCAAATACAAGGTCATGTGTCAAGGTCATCTGTCAAGGTCAAATAATTCAAAAACTTAACAAAAAAACTTAACATTGCCAATATCTTCAAGCCTATTCAAGATAAGAGGCTCATATTTGGCATGATGATAAGTCTCAATCATTTGCATCTACTGATACCAAAGTCTAGGTCATGCGTCAAGGTCATGGTCATCTGTAAAGATCACATAACTCAAAAACCTAACCAACAAACTTAACATTGCCAATATCTTCAAGCCTATTCAAGAAACAAGGCTCATATTTGGCATGGTGATAGATCTCAATGATCCACATCTGTTGGTACCAAAGTCAAGGTCATGTGACAAGGTCAAGGTCATCTGTCAAGGTCAAATTTATTTGAAACAAATTTTGAATAAGCATGATAAGGGTTATTCAGTCACGATGTGAGATTTCGTTTTCATTCTAAGACTTCTCCTTTACATAGCTATTTTAATTTTTCAGAAATCATTTACAGCAATTGACAGAGCGAGAGAAGCAGGAAATTGAGGAAGACAGGAGACGACGAGTAAGAGAAATGAGGCTCAGACGAGAAATAAATGAGAGAATGCCAAGAGAGACGCCCAGAGAATCACCTGCAGAGAGAAAGAAAAAAGTCAGGTCAGTCAGAGGTACAGATAAGAGGGGGTAAATCTGGTCTTAAATCTTTATTTACCATTAAAACCCTATCATGTGGGTACTCATTTGAATTGTCTCATCGAGACAATTCCAATGAGTACCCACAAGATAGGGTTTGGGCAAAAACTAGTGAAATATTTAAGTTTAAAAGCCAATTTACCCCCCTCTATCTGTAGCTCTGTCAGTTTATAATTGTGATTTCTTCATGTGAATTAAAGGCATCATCAGTACCCCACTATCCGTCCATTTTGTAGACTATATTTATCAAATGTCTGAAGAGTAACGCTTTACAACTAGTTTCTGATTATATGTAAGGGGCTAAGAATTGCCCATAGTGGGAAAAATTACACAGGTCAATCATCATTAGTACAGCATTGGCTCAATTCAAAACAATGGTAACTTTCTATAAAGATATAGGCAGTTACAACTGTTTTGCACTGAGCCATCGGCATGTGAAAAAATCATAACCGTTATTAAATGATATGGTAAAAAGATCTTTCTGCTAACAAAAATCTGCAAAAGCCCTGAAATGTCAATGCAGTTGCTGTTTTTTCGCATTTCCACTTCTCTTTTTGTTTGAATCAAAAGAGAACAATTTTAAGTTTTCTTAAAAATAATTCATGTTATGATGTAAAAGATCATTTTGTGGTTCTAGGGATGCTGAGAGGTCCAGAATGGAAGAGTACGAAAAGGAGATGCAGGAAATGAAAGAGCGTGTCAACAGGCGACCATTACTTATTGAACAAGAAACTCAGGTTGATAATATAACTTATTTTTTGTGTTCAGATTATTGTTGAATTTATACTTAAGTAATTGCGAAGGTAGATAGAAATGTAGAAAAAATCTAAAACAAGGGTATGACTGACAGAGTACCTGTAACTAAAATGGTAACTGTGACTAATAACAATCTTTTTGAGATTTTGATTACCAAACAATCATATTTTTAGTTTTAACCCTTAAAATGCTGAACAAAAATCTTGGCGAAATCAAATTATAATCAAAGTACTGAAAAGACTGGATGCACCTAATTTTGAGACAGAGTTCATTTTGAAAAGATAAGTTTCAAGCTTTTCTAGTTTGAACATTTAAATCAGGTGGTAGAGACTAAGATCAGACTGCACATATCTTAACCTCCCGCAATTGCTAGAGTATTTCGGGTTCAGCATAACAAGGGTTTAGAAGTTTTCCTGCATATAGCTAAAAGATGCTCAGTGATTAATGAGGAAATGTAAAACTATAAAACTACTGAAAATATGCTTTTATAACAAATTATGATAAACTGTTAAAGTGATTTAAAAAAAAAGATTGATTATTTCACTTTTCAAAATGGCATATTCAATTATATCATTTGATTGTCCCTTTCAGGTTAACGCAAAGAAGAAGGCGGAGAAGAAATTCAATGCCACTTTGAAGAGTGTAGGTCTAGATGAGGATTTTATCGAAAGTCGAGGGTCAAGGTCGGCCAGTGTCCATGACGACTACACAGATGATTATGACGATGATTACGAAGATACCGCCGTCAGAAACGAAGATCAAACATACACAAAGCATGCTGACAGTGAAGATGATGAGTCACCCATGGAATGAAAGGATCTAAGTGTGGTCTGGTATAATTATTTAATTGTGGCATGTCATGCAAATAGGGACCATCTTGGTAGTGCTTAAAGTGTTGACCCTAGTCAGACTGCCCAAACTGCACAGACTGACTAGAGTCAAATCTTTTTGTACTTTACTAATTTTCTGAATCTCAAATAATTAGTCTATCTTCCTATGAAATAATTTTTGAAATGCCACATCTGGGTGGCCTCAACTCAAACTAATATTTTTTACAAACTAATATTATATGGAGTTAGCAGATGGTTCCTTTTCGTATTAGGGTGACAATTAATAGACTTGTTCAAATTTGAAGAAATTGTTGTAAAGAATCTTTTAGTCAACAAAATTCAATAAACTGTGATATTTAGGAAAGATCATATAGGGGAAATGAATAAATGCCTATAATAAGCTACATGTATTTGTTCACTTTCCACTATGTTTTCTTAAGTTAAAACAAAATATGGAATGGGGTTATAGAGCTCCCTGTAAGAGGTTGTTCTATAACAGCTATCTGTCTTCTAAGCCCTATGTTGTCAGTACTCATTGGAATTAATAGATTAATGCTGTCAATTAATGATGGGATTCACTGATCAAAAATGTCAATTATAATTGGAAGACTGATATTTCCTTACAGTTTGGTTGAATTATCTACATAAATGAGTGATTTAAACTTAATTACTACAGCTTTGATTATGTAACCCTCAAACAATTTGGACCCTGAGGTAATAAAACTTTTCTCATTCTGAATTCAAAATTTTCACAAATTTCAATTAGAGATTAAAGCCATAATTCTGTTTTAATAATCATTTTAATGTATTGACATAAAAGATAATATAAATAAGTTGTTAAATAACAACTTATCACATTATCTTTTATGTTAATACATTTATCTAAATTCAATATTTGAAAAAAAATTCTCAGTTGTGCCTGAGAAAAGTTTTATAACCTCGGGCTCTGGTGTTTGTTTCATGTCGGTGACCATATGTTTTTCAGATAAATATGGTATTTAAATCTGATAAATTTGTTGTGACTGTGATCGAGGGGTGGGGCCTAAAATGATTCTGATTAATACACTCAATACATTGTTTGATGATTAAATATAGGAAATCTAAACCATCTCACAGCCAGGATGGCCAGGTGGTATGAGTACTTGACTGATGATCTACAGGTCATGGGTACTAGCCAAAACATCACCAGGTTGTATTTTTGGGCAAAGGACTGAATACTAATTGCCGGTCCCAGTCTACATGGTTGTACAGAAAAATTGGGTAAGCACCAGGTACAACCTCTTTCTCAGCAATTTGAAAACATCAGTTTGTGGTCCATTGTTTTGATTAAATCAAACTAAAATAAATTACATCCCATCTTCTGTCTAAAGCCCTGCCTTGCATTCAGGATGAGAAAATGGTGCAAACTGTTTGCAAGTTATACTGTGCTTGGCATGTGCATTTTGCATGCAAAGTGGGGTATGTTTTGCAATACAGTTTGCACTGTTTGGTTATCCTGAACACAATTGGTCGATAATCATAGACCTATGTGAGATAGCAGCTGGAGGCAAGGAAAGGATGTGGCGGTAGAACTGGTGCTAGAAATACACAGGAATCCATTGTTTGGTGGTCCAGCCGATGTGATATAACTGAAAAAATATTGAAAGCAGTGTAAAACCCCATTCAAACAAACAAATCATCCTGAACACACAGCTGATTTTGAGTGTTGCTTCTGAAAAAGGATTTGTCAAATTGAGAGTTACAAAATGAATACTTATAGATGTTTAAGAATGGCATTTAATCATTAACACATTCATCATCTTAACAACATTAAATAAATACACTGAAGAATTCCTAAAGGATTTTCTTGTAGATCACTTCTTAACCCTTGTCATGCTGAACCCAGAATATTCCAGCCTTGCCAGGAGCTGTAGACAAACATCAGCCTGCACATATGTGCAGTCTGATGTCAGTCTACACCACCTCTTTCTCCCTTTCAAACCGGAATTGTCAATAGATTAAGTTTTTAGAATTAAAAATTGCCTACAGTTAGTACTTTCAGTACTTTTTGCCCTCTGATTTTGATGACAATTTTTAGCCAAAATTTATTCAGCATGACAAGGGTTAATATGAATCATTATTTGTGTAGAGCCCACTTAGGGTGGTTGAGACACAGTTGTTACTTTGACAAATCAGTGTCTGTCTGTAAGTGTGTAAAATAATTGTTCCTCATTTGGAGATCTTCCATTGTGAAAAAAAATGTTTGGAAAACTCCAAGGTCAAAGATGATAGCTCCAAGGTGAAGGTCACAACTGAAGGTCAAATGTTCAAATTGAGCTTATTCCAAGCATATCTTCTACGGTAATAAACATATTCCAAAATGACTGTACAGAATTATTTTACATAATGAGTTGAACAACAGTACTCATTATTTCCGGGTATTTTTGTCTACCACCAATGGGTTGATTATTGTAGACCTATTTCGGATAGCAGCTGGAATCTAGGAAAGGATGTGATGGTAGTACTGATGTGAGATGTGAGAAATACCAGGAGTCCAATGTAAAGTGGTGCTCAAGCCACCGCGATATGACTGAAATAATTTTAAAAGCTGCATAAAATTGCATTCAAACAAACCATAATGAGTAGATGTGCCATTTGAAAGAAATTTCATGAAGCTCTAATATCAAGGTAACAGCTCAAGCTCAAATGCTAAATTTGTGATTTTCGGAGCATATCATTAGATTTGTAACTAACTAGATTCAACTAGGCTCTATCATAAGCTAATGCTGCATTTAAAATTATTTTTTAAGGTATTTATAAGTTGAAGGTCACAGCTCAATGTCAAATGTAAATATTGATCTTATCTAGAGCATAAAGGGATGATGGATTTCAAAATAATTTGGGCTTCATAATGACTCAAATGAGTAGATGTAATATGGTAAAAAAAATTTGAGTTTTTTTAAAAGTTGGAAGTCAAGGTCAAATGCTAAAATTTAGCTTATCAAAAGCACATCACCAATATTTAAGAATGGATTTCAAAAAGGTTTGACACAGTTATTCTCCAATGTGAGGTTTAAGGTCAAGCTGATGATCAAAATTTAGGTTTCATCAGCAGTTTTCCTTGGACAAATATCTACATTGAAGCAAGCCCTTTATTATTCATAGAGCCGCCATCATAGCGCACCTGGTAGCACATCAGACTGTCAATCTACAGGTCCTGGGTTCAATCCCCGATTGTGACACTCATTCTTTCTGACTTTGTCTCTCACCAATTGGTTGATAATCATAGACCTAGGTGAGATAGCAGCTGGAGGCTAGGAAGGATGTGATGGTAGTACTAGTGAGAGAAATACCAGGAATCCATTGTTAGGTGCTCTAGCCTCCGTGATAAAATTGAAAATTGTTGAAAGTGGTGTATAACTCCATTCAATCAATCAATGAATTATTTATTTGTAGATTACAATAGTTTGTGTTAAAAGTTTCATTGTATTGTAAGATTAATCCTAATAATGTTATGTAAAGTGTAAGAAAAATAATTTATTCAATTGATATTTTACAAGTTGAGGAAGAGTATATCAATTTAAAGTAATTGGTAGTGCTCACAAAGTTTGGTAACTTTCAATAACAAAACTGGTAGAATTGTAGTAAAGAATTTGTTTGTATTTGTATAACCGAGTAGTGCCAATTTCTGTCTTGTTCAGTGTTTTTGTTAATTTTTTTCTAACCAAGAGCCCCTAATACGGGTGAGTCTGGTTTCAAAATACAAAAATTCAGAAAACTCTCTCTCCTTTCAGGATGACAAAACAGTGCAAATTGTTTGAATATTATACCCTGCTTTGCATGCAAGATAGCATGCAAAGCAGGGTATAAAATTGCAAACAGTTTGCACTGTTGTCACCCTGGCATCACAATATTTTTGCTCCAATCCCTCTAGAAATACTTTTTTAAGTAAAAGATTATCTTATTGATATCAACCATGTCCTCTTGATGTTCCCTTTAAAGGTAGTGGAACCTTAATAGTTCTGCAACATTTCAGAATTAATGATCTTTCACAATGTTGACCGGGGTTTCCTTATGAAATTCATTAGGAAACCGCGGTTTACACTGTTAAAGTTCATTCCTCCGGAAACGTTACGGAACTATTACCGGTCCACTACCTTAAAAAAGGGACACTGATTGTATTGAGTTTCTAGTATAGCTTACACATAGATGTTGTAGGAAATTCAAGGTTTTTGTCATGTTTTTGTTTGTCTGCGATTGTGATAAGACACTGTGATATTAGTGAAATTGGTAAAGATTGTTAGGGTTGCCATGAACTTTAAACATTATTTCAAATATAATCGGTGGATTATCGAGAAATATCAGTAGTTTATCACTTGATATCCCTTGGCAGTTGATTTCCCGCCGTAAATATGGATATTATTCATATATAGGACACGAGCCATGCAGATTACAAGGAAACATGGAGTTTTTATGGTTGTGCATTATGATTACAAGGACACATGGAGTTTTTATGGTTATACATAATAAAGTTAGCCACAGTCGTTTAAAATTCATTTTTTTCATGACTTTATTACACATAAATGTATTAGAAAGATCATTTTAAATAGCTATTGTATTTGAACTGTTAGCATTTGTCTTAACTTGAAAATACTGACACAGAATTTATCGAATAGAAATGGATATTAAAAGCTAGAATTTAAAAATGTTTTTCTTCGTCAATCACACCGCCGTCACAGCCGCACCGCCGTCACAGCCGCACTGCCGTCACAGCGTTGAACGTAGTGCATCAGCCCTGCATTCTGGATCACCCAACGGTTCAAACAATTTTCCATTTGTATCCCGCTTTGCATGCACGTGTATCTTTTTCAGTGAATTTGGAGCATCTAAAATGGTATGTGTGAGTGCTTTGAATGCACGAATGGAACGCTGAGTGAACGATTTAGAATGGTTTTGATTGAGGTGAATGTCAATTTCACGATTAAACTAACTGTAGTTTAAATTAAATGAGCCTGTGCTACTAGTACATACAATGAATTTCGAAACTACTGTGAATGCCACAAGCTTAAATAATTGCAGAAAGACTTTAATACTACTTACTAGTTGAAAACGGTGACATAACGTTTCCACCAGAGGTATTTCTGGTATTTTGGCCCTAGACCAGCAAGACCGTAATAAAAATACATAACGACGTGCACCATTGCTTACTTTCACACTGTAACTAACTGTATCTGTTAAAATCATTAAAAATCATTCACCTTGATAATTACACGATGTTGTTTACTGTATTCACGGCACAGCCCTGCTGTGTAAAGCTTTAGAAGAGCTGAGACGAGCATTGGGCATCGTGTGTCGGGTAGCATAACGTTCCTTCCTGGGTCCTGAAAATCATTACCTGTTACCCGACTATTGTATAAGCGCTGTGTACCTTTGGGGATCAAATTCAGAAAATAATTGAAGACTGTTTCAAACAATCTTCAATTCTTTTCTGAAGTTGATTCCCAGGAGGTTGTATTGTACGGACTCACATCAGATAGTTTGGGGAGCCTCCAGGTTACTTACTCGAACACTCACAACCCATTCGTCTCTCAAAAGCATGTCCGATTTTTATGTTCGAACCCTCTTTACAGATTTCTAGATCTGCCTTTGAATTTAGTTGATAAAGTAAATATATGGACAGTAATCATCGGGTACTGGAGTACCCACAGGGAACGAGATCTCGGGTACCCGGGTACAAAAAATCTCGTCCAATATCTATGCTTTAGCAGTCAAAATAGACTTAGATTAGCCTGCACATACATGCATTCTGATCTTAGCCTTTACTGTTTGCTTTCTACTTAATTCTACTTATTCATCTAGGAAAAAACTTCAGCAAGACAAGGGTTATAGAATTTGTGGTCGATTCCTGTTTCAGCGGCGCTGAAAGATCGTGACATCCCTTACATTGTATAGATACTTACAGCTTCATAGCACTTGGGCATCTAATTCTACAAAATGATTTACCAATCAAATTTGATTAAGACAAT
Organism: Fragum whitleyi; assembly: GCA_948146395.1. NCBI lineage: Eukaryota > Metazoa > Mollusca > Bivalvia > Cardiida > Cardiidae > Fragum > Fragum whitleyi. The sequence continues at coordinate 74,552,657 of OX411544.1, read as the reverse complement.
CCACCTATGGGGCTTTCCAAATCTGACTGTCTTGTAACGCAGCTGGCATCCTGATCAGAGTCAATAATCAGATAGTTTTGTTTTCACAGACAAAATATCAATGAAGACACAAGAATCTCAGTTTTATGAAAAAGTTACTCCTTGCAGGAACAAAAATTGTATCCTTGCTCGCTGGGTTAGCAATTGCTCGTACGATCGACGGTCTAAGAAGATAATTAAGACTTGGTATGCGGGTACTTCAAACACAAAATGAATTTGCCGGGATCCCGTAGCCCTTTAAAGTACTATGATTATCGCACAGACATACACACACACACACACGTAGACTGGTCCCACTGTCGACTTTTATAAAAGGTTTCATACATGAGTCGACAGTAGGACCAGTCTATGACACACAGTTCAAAGCTGGACAGCTTAGAGGCAAAGCTTAAACATATAGCCAGAAATACAATCGGTATGTTAGTTTTGACAGCACATGACACAAACCTGTACATAATGAGTCTTGGCCAACGATCATTGGAATCTATGGTTAGACGATCAATTAGTGGAGTATATCCAATTCAACAAAAGAAAATGGGCCTTATGGATTTGTTGACGCGATTAAGTCCACAATTATCATTGGATTTCCTCGAAACGCTTACATGATGATTGTAGGGTAATAGCGAAGATTCCTTTTGAAAATCGGATTATCCATTGGAAAACACGGAATAGTGGCTGTCGGGATAGCCTTATGGGTTGTCAATGCAGAACTTTCTTGTTTAACGCGTTATTATTTAAGTAGTGACTTAATCATGAAATGCACTATTTTTGTCTCAATTTTGTAGAATTGTTACTCACATTTTGCAGTAAAAAAAACCTTCGCATTCACAGGACAATTGTTTGAATGGGGTTTTACGCCACTTTTTTTTTAACATTATTGCAGTCAAATCGCGGCGGCACATAACAATGGAGTCCTGCTATTTCTCTCACGAGAACTACCATCACATCCTTTCCTTTCCTCAAGCTGCTATCCCACATTGGTCTACGATTATTAACCCATCGGTGGGGTACATTTAGTCGGAAAAGATGAGTGCCGGCGTCAGGGATCGAACCCGCAACCTCTAGATTAACAGTTCGACGCGCTACTAGCTGCGCTATGACGGCGAATCTATAAACAGGACAAGCGAAATTCGTTATTTATACCATTTTATTCATACCTACATAATTTTATTCTAGTTGTGTCCATCAAGCTCGATGCGCTTATTCATACAGGGTGATTAGGTTTTTAGTTTCATACCTCAATGAAATCAACAAATACTCTCTTCATCTCTTAAAGAGTACAACTATTCCCGGTAATATAATTTATGTAAAAACAAAGGAATACAGAAGAAATGCAGAATTGAAGATGGCAAATTTCGTAAATTTACAGCATACTTCCTTAAATGTAAATGCGTTGTTAAGACCTCAAATTTTATGCAATCCTTGAAAGTTTGATAGGGTGATTGTATAGTCACACACTACAAATGATTTTTCTTACACGAAAAATGGAATAGAAAAAGTCTAACAACCAATACAACATATGTATTTTTTATAAATCTTTAATGATGATTATTAACACAAAATTTAGAAAAGAAAAATGAACTAAAAAGATTATAAAAGCTAACAATCTCATTCCTTTGAGAACTAAAGCTACAAAATATAGGACGTGTGTCTGTACCGTGGGATTTCACCGGTTATTCAGTGATGAGAATATGATAGACTTGGATCGGTCAACCTTAAAGTTGCTCCTTGGAAAGTTTCTTAGCCTACCAGGACCTAAGGTTATAAAACTTCTATCATTCTCAACTGATAATTTTCTCTCATTTCAACCTGAGATTTAAAGCCGTAATTCTTTTGTAATACTTATACATGTATAAGGGTACGATCATAAAATATAATATCAATAAGTTGTTATAATTAACAACTTATTGATATCATCTTTTATGTTCATACATTTATTTAAATTCTAATTTTGAGAAATTTTCAGTTTAGAAGGGGAAAAGTTTTTATAACCTCGGGCCCATGACACCAATATGGATTGACCAATACGCGATATTGTAGAAGAAAAGTAGAATGCGACTCAAAAGGACTCAAAATGGCCAAAACACTATCAATAATATTGACAATAATAATTTGAATCAGTATCGCCCATAAACATTCAATAATAATGGCAATCTGCAGAATCGAATATATTACTGGTCCTTCACAGCCAATATTTCGGATTGATCCAATACTACTTTTAATTAAATGAATCATGTTTTGGCTGTTCAAGTCAGAAACATCAGCCATGAACACTACAAAGGAATAGCATAATCTAGTCCCGAAGAGCTTTAATCAGGGTACGTCTATACTAAGAGAATTATATTTCAGTGTCTTAAACATCAATGTTTTCTGGTCGAAGTTAGGAGAATTTATCTTGACGAGGCTGTGCCATGAGACATGATAACTTATCACAACAGCGACCACATAACATTGATATTTATCACGCAATGAAGTCTGTATTGACCTGATATCACTTTTTTTGATAATAGCATGATATCAGGTTGTCTATTTTTTAGAAACAATTTGCATACTCCTTCACCTGAATTTCTTCGAAATTTAAGGGTCTGGCTCTGAAATGGATTGCATGATAAAAAGTATAACACGTAAGTGTCTAAAAGTATCCATCTTATCTGGTCTCGGCTGCGAGAAATTATCATGACTCGGCAAAGCCCAACCTCGACCAGATAACATGGATATATTAGGACATTAACATATTATCCTCTATATACGATATTAACATATCTTATTCGTCACACAATCATCTTTCAGGTTTTAAAAATTTTGGAAACCTTAAAATCAACGAAATTCAGATTTAAATCGCCCTGTTTATGTTCAAGGATTTGCATATTGTTTCTAAAAATGGACTGCCTGATAACATTGACATCAGGCAGTTGATATCAGGTAAATACCGGTTTCAGTGCACGATACTGTAATTAACTAAGGTACACGTAACATAATATTAGTCGTGAGAAATAGTTGCTAGTCTTGCATAAGGTTTAAGAAAGACCAAAGGAGCCTATTAATGATCGAAGGATCTCATATAATGTATGAAATGAGCCTGTGCCTGTCATTTCCAACAATTTCATGTGGTGAACAGACATGATGCAGTCTCAATCTCATTAAAATCAGATCCACCATATTGCCTACCGCTACGCCCCTGCCTGTAACGGAGAGATAGCGTAGTGGTTTCGTAGAGATGATTTTAATGAGATTGGATGCAGTCTACACACATATACAGTACAATGATTATGATCGCTGACCGCCCGAAAAGGCGTTAAGATTTTATCTATCTAAAGAGTGCAAGGCAAAGAATCTGGTCAGACTGTGCAGCTCTACAGTCTGACCAGATTCTTTGCCTTGCACTCTTTGCTCTGCGCACATGTGAAATCGTTGGGAATGTCACGCACAGGCTCAAATGTAAATGTAGGTCAAAGCAGGCGATACTAAAAAAAAACTGCCTTAAAGACCCCTTAAAACGATATCGCATATCGGTTATACGTTAACATCTTTTTTTTTCTCAAGACTAAAGGCATATCAATTTAATTTAATTTGTATAAGTAAATTGGACATAACTTTTTATTTTCTACGGGTATGGCTATCGACAAATTAGATGATAGGCGCAAATCTAGTTATAGCTCTTTTTCACGAGATGTCCCATATGTATAAACTTGCCCCGCGTTCTGGATGAAAGCGTTAGCGAAGCGCTTTCGAAATGATACCTTGCTTTGCACGTATGTGCACGTGCAAAGCGGGGTATCATCTCTAAGCGCTCGCGAAATGTTTAACTTCCTGAACACAGGACAGCCCTGTGTTCAGGATGACGAAACGGCGCAGACAATTTGCCAATTATACCCCGCTTTTCACGCAAGTGCACGTGCAAAGCGGTGCATATGATTGGTAACCTATTCGCAACGTTTTGTCATCCTGAACGCAGGGCAGATAGGTATAAAGCTCAACCTTAACAAAGCAAGGTGTTCGTGGTACCAGGCAAGTGTAAAACGGTACCTTTTATTCAAGATCAGAATTTTCGGCAAACATTTGAGAGTTGTTATCCCGATTAGCGCACGAGTACAAGGCTTTTCAATATGCTGTTTATATACTGAGCGACTTTAAAAACGCAACAAAGTGAATTTGAAATTTGAGTACAGAAAAGTAGATTTGGTTTAACTAAATTAAGCTGAAATCGTACAAACAAGATCCTCTGTTGAATCGACTTAATCTTGATTTGATTTTACGCTTTGGTTAGTTTCGGCATAGCAATCTACTGTTCACCCTTTCTTTTTCATTGCACTTTTCATGGTTGATTGATTTAACAAATCAGAATTTTGGAGGGTAATCAACGATAGACAATTCAAAAACCGTTAAAAGAAGCGAAATCAACTCAATCGCTTTGCAAAGAATGTACTCTTAATTGAGTAAGTCAAAAGGGAAAGTGTTCCTTAGAATCGGAACGTTGTTAACCTCGATTAGACTAAAAATTATTGATTAATTCGTTCAATATTTAAACATCTGCATGGTAGGACCTTGCCAAAAAGGAGTTTCAGAAGACTTTACGTGTTAAAATGACGTTGGTGATATGCCGTAAACACGCTTATGGCATCTCAATGCTAAACGAGTTGTCTGGTAAGGGGTTAAAAGCGTGAACAGACTATGTTTTCCAACACCGCATTCACATGAACAACGTTTATGGTTCTACGAACCGAATGGAAAAGCATGTAAATGGCGTCATTTCTGGGCAAAAAGACGACGTTTTGGTGACGTCTTTGCACCAAACGTGCTTAAACGCAGTATTGATGATTTGTTAGACCTCTTGATTCATTCAACTTAACTCTGAAATTTGTCCACAAATATCACTGAATTTCCTTGAAACGCTAGTAGGATGTTTGTAGGGCCATAGCGAAGATTCCTTTCAAAAATCGGATCGATCCATTGGAAAACACGGAAAAAGTGGCTGGTGGGAAAAACGTGAAAGACGGCCTTATGGATTGTCTCTGAAGCAAGTCTACGATTATTAACCCAACGGTGGGGGACATTTAGTCGGAAAAGATGAGTGCCGGCGTCGGGGATCGAACCCGGGACCTCTAGATTGACAGTTCGACGCGCTTCTAACTGCACTATGACGGCGGCTCTACTAGTAGGTTTTTTCTTTGAAAAAAAATGTGGATAACAAACCAACAAAAAAAGACAAGAGGGCCATAGTGGCCCTTAATCGCTCACCTGAATGAACTGTCTAATTTTTTTCAATATTCTTCTGCCTCTGTACAACCTGATAATACCTTTTTTAAAATTTTCAGGTTGACTTACAAGGTTTTTCTTAGATTTGACTCCCTGACCTTGTTTTTGACCCCAGTTGACCCAATTACATACTCATCAAAAATTGCATCAAATCAATAATTCTGACGAAATCTCATGTTGATTGAACATAAAAAGTGGCCTCTAGAGTGCATACAAGGTTTTTCTAAGATTTGACCCCAAGACATAGTTTTTGATCCCAGTTGACCCAATTTCCAACTCGTCCTAGATTTCATCAAGACAATCATTCTGATCAAATTTCAGGTTGATCCAGCAAAAAATGTGGCCTCTAGAGTGCATACAAGGTTTTTCTAAGATTTGACCTTGTGACCTAGTTTTTGACCCCGGTTGACCAAATTTTGAACTCGTCCGAGATTTCATCGAGACATTCATTCTGATCGAATTTCAAGTTGATCCAGCAAAATATGTGGCCTCTAGAGTTCATACAAGGTTTTTCTATGATTTGAACCTGTGACCTAGTGTTTGACCCCGGTTGACCCAATTTCAACCTTGTCCGAGATTTCATCAAGACATTTATTCTGACCAAAATTCAGGTTGATTGGGCAAAAAATGAGGCCTCTGTGTGCATACAAGGTTTTCTAAGATTTGACCCTGTGACCTAGTTTTTGACCCCAGTTGACCCAATTTCAAACTCGTCCGAGATTTCATCAAGACAATCATTCTGACCAAAATTTAGGTAAATCGGGCAAAAAATGTGGCCTCTAGAGTGCATACAAGGTTTTTCTAAGATTTGACCCTGTGACCTAGTTTTTGACCCCAATTGACCCAATTTCGAACTCGTCCGAGATTTTATCAAGCCAATCATTCTGACCAAAATTCAGGTTGATTGGGAAGAAAATGTGGCCTCTAGGGTGCATACAAGGTTTTTCTAAAATTTGACCCTGTGACCTAGTTTTTGACCCCAGTTGACCCAATTTCGAACTCCTCCGAGACTGGCCAAAATTCAGGTTGATTGGGCAAAAAATGTGGCCTCTAGAGTGCATACAAGGTTTTTCTAAGATTAGACCCTGTGACCTAGTTTTTGACCCCAGTTGACCCAATTTCAAACTCGTCCGAGGTTTCATCAAGACAATCATTCTGACCAAAATTCAGGTTGATTGGACCAAAAATGTGGCCTCTAGGGTGCATACAAGGTTTTTCTAAGATTTGACCCTGTGACCTAGTTTTTGACCCCAGTTGACCCAATTTCAAACTCGTCCGAGATTTCATCAAGACAATCATTCTGACCAAAATTCAGGTTGATTGGGCAAAAAATGTGGCCTCTAGAGTGCCTACAAGGTTTTTCTAAGTTTTGACCCCATGACCCAGTTTTTGACCCCAGTTGACCCAATTTCTAACTCGTCCGAGATTTCATCAAGACAATCATTCTGACCAAAATTCAGGTTGATTGGGAAGAAAATGTGGCCCCTAGGGTGCATACAAGGTTTTTCTAAGATTTGACCCTGTGACCTAGTTTTTGACCCAAGTTGACCCAATTTCGAACTCATCCGAGATTTCATCAAGACAATCATTGTGACCAAAATTCAGGTTGATTGGGAAGAAAATGTGGCCTCTAGGGTTCATACAAGGTTTTTCTAAGATTTGACCCTGTGACCTAGTTTTTGACCCCGGTTGACCCAATTTTGAACTCGTCCGAGATTTCATCAAGACAATCATTCTGACCAAAATTCAGGTTGATTGGACCAAAAATGTGGCCTCTAGGGTGCATACAAGGTTTTTCTAAGATTTGACCCTGTGACCTAGTTTTTGACCCCAGTTGACCCAATTTCAAACTCGTCCGAGATTTCATCAAGACAATCATTCTGACCAAAATTCAGGTTGATTGGGCAAAAAATGTGGCCTCTAGAGTGCATACAAGGCAAATGTTGACGACGGACGACGGACGTCGCACGACGGACGACGGACATCCACCTAACCACAATAGCTCACCTTGAGCACTTCGTGCTCAGGTGAGCTAAAAATTAGTGCATTTAATGATAAAATCCCTTCTTATTTGTTAATGCGTCGTAAAGTCCTCAAATATGACGCAAAACCCTTGAAAGGTTGATATGGTGATTGTTAGGTCACACACTACAGATAATTTTTCGTACACGAAAAATGGAATAGAAAAAGTCTAACAACGAATACAACCTATGTATTTTGTATAAATCTTTAATGATGATAATTAACACAAAATTTAGAAAAGAAAAATGAACTAAAAAGATTATAAAAGCTAACAATCTCATGCCTTTGAGAACTAAAGCTACAAAATATAGGACGTGTGTCTGTACCGTGGGATTTCACCGGTTATACAGTGATGAGAATATGATAGACTTGGATCGGTCAACCTTAAAGTTGCTCCTTGGAACCTTTCTTAACCTACCAGGACCTAAGGTTATGAAACTTCTATCATTCTAAACAAAGAATTTTCTCTGGTTTCAGCCTGAGATTGAAAGCCGTAATTCTGCTGTAGTACATGTACTAATATTAGTCTATTAACATAAAAGATAATATCAATAAGTTGTTATTAAGTTGTTATAAATAACAACTTATTAATATAATCTTTTATGTTCATACATTGATTCAAATTCTAAGAATGGGAACATTTTCAGTTTTGAAGGACAAACGTTTTATAACCTCTGGCTCAGAACATCAATCTGGATTGACCAATACGAGATATTGTAGAAAAAATTGTAGAATGCGACTCAAAGTGGACTCAAAGTGGCCGAAACAATTCAAATATTATAGACAATAATAATTTGAGTCAGTATCACCCCACACACTTTCAATAATAATGGCAATCTATTGAATCGAATATATAACTGATCCTGTACGGTCAATATCGCAGATCGATCCAATACTACTGTTAATTATGTGAATCGTGTTTTGGCTGCTCAAGTCAGAAACATCAACCACGAACACTACAAAGGAATAGCATAATCTAGTCCCGAAGAGCTTTAATCAGGGTACGTCTATACTTAGAGAATGATATGTCTTTTTAAAACATCAATGTTTTCTGGTCGAAGTTAGGAGAATTTATCATGAAGAGGCTGTGCCATGAGACATGATGAATTATCACAGCAGAGACCGCATAACATTGATATTTATCACGCAATGAAGTCTATATTGACCTGATATCACTTTTCTGATTATAGCATGATATCAGGTTGTCTATTTTTTAGAAACAATTGCATACTCCTTCACCCGAATTTCTTCGAATTTTAATGGTCAAGCTCTGAAAAGGATTGCATGATAAATAGAATAACACGTAAGTGTTTTAAAGTATCCATGTTATCTGGTCTCAGCTGCGAGAAATTATCTTGACTCGGCAAAGCCCAACCTCGACCAGATAACTTGGATATATTAGGACATTAACATATTATCCTCTATATAAGACACTAACATATCCTTATCGTCACACAATCATCTTTTAGGGTTCAAAAATTTGGGAAACCTTCAAATCAACGAAATTCAGGTTAAAATCGCCCTGTTTATGTACAAGGATTTGCAAATTGTTTCTAAAAATAGACTGCCTGATAACATTTAATGATATCAGGCAGTTGATATCTGGTAAAAACAAGCTTCAGTGCATGAAACTGTAATTAACTATGGTACACCTAACACCATATCAGTCGTGTAAAATAGTTGCTAGTTCGCATAAGGTTTAAGAAAGACCAAAGGGGCCTATTAATGATCGAAGGATCTCATATTATGTATGAAATGAGCCTGTGCCTGACATTTCCGACTTTTTTATGTGTTCTTGGTAAACAGACATGATGCAGTTTACACACATACACAGTGCAATAATTATGATTCCTGACCGTCCAACAAGGCGTTAAGAGTTTATCTATCTAAAGAGTGCAAGGCAAAGAATCTGGCCAGACTGTGCAATTGCACAGTCTGGCTAGAGGCATTGCTCTACGCACATGTGAAAGCGTTGGATATATCACGCACAGGCTTAAATGTAAATATAGGTCAAAGCAGGCGATACTAAAAATTGCCTCAAAGACTCATTATAACGATATCGCATGCCGGTTACTAGTATACGATATATTTCACTTTCTTCTCAAGATAAAAAAAAACATTTTTATTCAATTTAATTTGTATGAGTAAATTTTACATATCTTTTTTTTATTTTCTAAGGGCAGGCCTATCAACAAATTAGATGATAGGCGCATACCTAGTTATAGCGCTTTTTAACGAGATGTCCCATATTTGTAAACCAGTCCTGCGTTCAGAATGACGAAACGGTGCAGACAGTCTGCCAATTACACCCCGCTTTGCAAGCAACTGCACGTGCAAATCGGTACATATAATTGGCAACCTATTCGCAACGTTTTGTCATCATGAACGCAGGGCAGATAGGTATAAAGCTCAACCTTAACAAAGCAAGGTGTAAAACGGTACCTTGTATTCAAGATGAGAATTTTCGCCAAACATTTGAGAATTTTTATCCCGATTAGCGCGTGCGTTCAAGGCTTTTCAATATGCTGTATATAGATCTAAACGGCATACAAGGAGTTCTAGAAAGATGACATTCTTATGGTACTCAAAGGCTTGTAGTAGGAATTCGTTTGAAAACGTGTTCATCTCATAATTCATATAATTAATAAGTTATTGTCGTGTTCCTTACCACAATTAACTGATTACCATAAAATGGCAATTTCACAAGATGATTGAAAAGACCGTGAAATGGTTGTGTATAGGTGACAAATGAATCCCTTCACGTAATAACCCCTTTAGCCTTGACGATTGCTACCTTGTTTGACGCTTAATATAAAAGTACGATAGTGCCGTCTGAAAAAAAATCTTTGAATTTTGACCAGTTTCAATTTTTAGCGTCCGGTAATAGAGAAAAGCATTGATAGACATGTTCACACATTTGTTGTTTTGGATTATTCCTTCTTCAAAACATTTCTATTTTTCAAGTCATTACTTTGGTGGCCATTTATGTATCCATTCTTTTGCGCATGCGTGTCCTTGACACTTCCGTTTCCGGATGGTTGTTTCTTTGATGACGCCCTCCTGTAGGTCTTTATGTAGAAGTTCAAAAATAGAGCTGCTATAATGGTGGTGTTTAGCTGTATGTAGGCGACGATTTTCCATGGATATGAACACTCCATAAACAGGTATTGGGAGTTGTGGAGAGTAACTATGAAGAATTGAGCCTGAAAATATATGCGCAAAACAATGGGTTTGCGAAAATTACGGTATCCAAGACCTACTCTTTCTTTACAGTTTCATCCAATGGCTGTTGACGTTAACCTTGTCATAAGCGAGTTTCCCATTGCTGAGAGTTACTTCATGGTGAAAATGTTAAACATACATTCAATATACTTTAGGTAATTATGAATTAATATCGGGTGAACGGTGTTTGACACACATGCGGATAATGGAAGGGTAACATGCCCTGAAATTTTATTGCCCACTGTAAAAAATAATACATTTAAGAGAAGTACTCATTTCAATGCTAAGGCACGTGATGACTGAAGTGGGATTATTTAATATTTTCATTTCAAATTTTGGAAATGTCACAAGCTATAATAATTGCAGAAAGACTTTGACACTACTTACTAGTTGAAATACGGTGACATAACGTTTCCACCAGAGGTATTTCTGATATTTTGGCCCTAGACCAGCAAGACCGTAATAAAAATACATAACGACGTGCACCATTGCGTTAATCAGGGCGTGGAAGGTACCGAAACCACCTGAAATATTGGAAAAATAAAGAATTAATACATGAAAATGGCAGCCAATTTGGTTGTTCCTTTAAGTTCACACATTCCACCATTTAGATGTACCAGAAAATTAAAGATGATAAAGGAACTACAACTTACAGGCAATGCCTTCGTTATCTACAATGTTTTATTTCTCTCTTTTTTTGTTAAAAAAGACACTGATTTATTTGTTTTCATTAGCAAAAATTGTCGTCTGCATCTTTGAAGTTGGACCAGTTTTACGCAGATGGTTATGGGTAAAAATCATCGACTTACGGGTTGTTTTACAAACTAACAGACAAATCAAATAGTTCATTCAGGCCGTGGTAAATTCATCGACCAACCAATGCGTTTAAAATCAGATTGGAGCAGAGATTTTTATCCAAAGCATTTACAGTAAACTTGTGTTAAGCGACCACTTAAAACGCTTATGGGAATAGTCGCTATATATAATAATTTTTGACAGATATTACAGCTCATTCTGATAAAGATTGTCGGCATAAGTCTTACTGAACCCTTCGGTGTTCGAACCCATTAGACGATTCTAATAGGTTCTAACAACATAAGATTCAATGCTAAAAAAATCGGCCATAAATCTTCCCTTGTTCAGGGATTTCGCTTCAGGTGATGGGACTACGATGGTCGCTAAATAGAGGTGGTCGCTCGAGCTACATCGACTGTACTTGGAAGTGCGTTAACCTTCTTTGCGATTGGAGACTGCAGCTTTCCATTCCTTTTCTGCGACGAGCTGAAAACAGCCGCCCCCATGTATCGTGCAGATATTATGCTTTCTATGACACGGGGTTATGAAATATATATCGTGCTCAACTAGAAGTTTGTCAAATTTTGAATGCAAATAAATTAATGAACTGAAAAGATATAGTCGATATTGCACGAGCGACCATTCATATTAAGCGACCTATTCTTTAAGACGACCATCATAAAAAAGTCCCTTCGCCGTAAGCAAAATCTCTGAAAAAGTCGACATTCTAAACGCAAAAATCTTTATCAGTTTAACTTATGATGTTAGAACCCATCAGAATCGTCTTATTGAGACGATTATGATGGGTTCGAACATCATAGGATTCAGTTCGACTTATCCGACGATTTAAAAATGCTATCAAAATAACCTGTCTCTTTATCTTGATAAATTGTATTGAGAGACCATTCCAGTAAGCGACCACTTTTTGTTGGTCCCCTAAGTGGTAGCCTAACTCCAAGTTTAACTGCAATTTTAATAATGTGTTATAAATACCAACTTTTTCATATCATCTTTTAAGTTCTTACATTTATATTAGTTTTTAACAAGAATTACGATTACAAACCCAACTTGAAATTTGTGAAAATTTTGAGATGAGAATGAGAGAAGTGTTATAATCTGGGGCATATATCGTTTTAGGCAACTCATCATGTACCTAGCAATACGGCAATCATTTGCAAAGTATTTTGAGAACAAAACAACATGTCAAAAAACGAATACACTTGCAAACGCATATCGATATGAGCACGGACCCTAAATACACATGTATGTTGAGAGTCCCTGATACAATTTAACGAATTGCCAATATGTTATCGGTATTCCTTTCACACTTCATTCACGATTTCATGCAGAGCGCTTCCTTTTCCCCTCATAAACTCTTAAGATTTCAATCTAATGCCGAGAGTGCCATTACTGTTCACATCTAATTAAAAAGCAAAGAGAAAATTTGAAAAAAAATCTCTAACATTTGAGTTCAGCCCTGCGTTCAACATGACAAAACGGTACAAACCGTTTGCAAATCATACCCCGTTTTGCATGCAAAGCAGGGTATGGTTTGCAAACAATATACACTGACGTACAAAAACAGGATATAATTTGCAAATTATGTGGACCGTTTTGTCATGTTGAACGCATGTCAGTTTAAGTTATTGTCACCAAACGTATCAAATATTTCGTAACTTTCACTTTTTAATAAAGATTAAACAATACCACGTTTCTTGTGGTTCAGTTTAAATGGTCTCGACTCGGTGTTTCGGGTTACAATATGGTAATGCGAATTGACTCTAAATTCTTGGTGTACTAGGTCGCGGGTTCGATTCAATACTTGATGCTACTCACTTGAGTAAATTCAAATCGTTCGAGAGCAAGACATACCGAACCAAAGTCTATAGTATTATAGCAAGAATATATGTGTAAATGAACTTAAAGTCTGTAACACCATGAAATTGACACTCATTCTAAAGCATTCTAAACGACTCACTCAGCGTTCCGTTCATTCCTTCCAAGCACTCAAACCATTCAGGAACGCTCCGAAACCATTCGAAATTAGTTAGTCTAGCACTTAAATCATTCAGGGACGCTCCCAAACCATTCGAAATTAGTTAGTCTAGCACTTAAATCATTCAGGAACGCTCCGAAACCATTCGAAATTAGTTAGTCTAGCACTTAAATCATTCAGGAACGCTCCGAAACCATTCGAAATTAGATAGTCTAGTACTTAAACCATTCAGGAACGCTCCGAAACCATTTGAAATTAGATAGTCTAGTACTTAAAACATTCGGGAACGCTCTGAAACCATTCGAAATTGGTTAGTTTAACACTTAAACCATTCGGGGACGCTCCGAAACCATTCGAAATTGGTTAGTCTAACACCTAAACCATTCGGGGACGCTCCGACACCATTCGAAATTGGTTAGTCTAACACCTAAACCATTCGAGGACGCTCCGAAACCATTCGAAATTGGTTAGTCTAACACCTAAACCATTCGGGGACGCTCCGAAACCATTCGAAATTGGTTAGTCTAACACCTAAACCATTCGGGGACGCTCCGAAACCATTCGAAATAAGTTAGTCATTTTCACGATGTTTCTAACTGTAAATAGTTAAATACTCTTAGATAGGCACTGAAATATTGTATAGATGAAAGTGGCGTAAACCATAATTCAGAGAAAATATAATGTGTTTGTGAAACACGAATGTCTCCGAAACAGCAAATTTTTCTTTACTTTGACCTGGACAGATGACCTTGACCTTGTCACTTGTCACTGACTTTGGTATAAGCAGATGCTATGCGTATCATTGAGGTCTTTCATCGTGTTAAAATATGGACATTGTATCTTGAATACCATTGAAGTTTTTGGTAAGTTTTTGGTAAGTTTTGCACAGGTATAGACAGATTGACAACGGTAACTCAATTGGTAACGGTAACACAAAAATACCCACCGGCTCCTTCTTTAACCCCGTACCACCAGAATAAGGGAAGGCAACTATGGTGAAACACGTGTAGAAACGTCACTTGATTATTCTTCTTGCGTAAAATGAAGAAAACCTGACAAACAAGAGATAACTAGAAAGCCATGAATGGCTTGTGTCGCTCCACAGGCTTGAATTTCTTGTAATAGCAAATCTAAGTTTTGACTAGATTTTTAGATATTTTGGCTTCTACTGATGTTGAAAAGATTTTCAAATTTTCCACTATTATAACATATATAGAGAAATGACCTCCGCCCAAAAAGACATATTTTTCTTCAAATCACAATAATTTTTGGCTGAATGATAATGGATCACCCGAGGATCATACTAATGAAGTTTGATTGATATCCATCATTTAGATTCTGAGAAAATGATTTTCAAAGTTTGCACTATATAACATATAGAGAAATGACCTCCGCCCATAAAATACATATTTTTCATCCGATCACAAAAATTTGTTGTAGACTGATAAAGGGTCACCCAAGGATCATTCATGTAAAATTTGGTTGATATCTATCATTTAGATTCTGAGAAAATAATTTTCAAAGTTTCCACTATATAACATATAGAGAAATGACCTCCGCTTATAAAATACATATTTTTCATCCGATCACAATAATTTTTTGTAGACTGATAAAGGGTCACCCAAGGATCATTCATGTAAAATTTGGTTGATATCCATCAGTTGGATTCTGAGAAAATGATTTTCAAAGTTTCCACTGTATAACATATAGAGAAATGACCTCTGCCCATAAAATACATATTTTTTCATCCAATCACAATAATTTTTGGTAGACAGATAAAGGGTCACCCAAGGATCATGCATGTAAAATTTGGTTGATATCCATCTGTTAGAACCTGAGAAAAGTCACTTTTTACCATATTTGGAAATTAGCCACGCCCATTAAATCCATGTTTTTCATTGGATCAAAATTTCTTGAACAACTTTGAAAGAGGGTCACCCAAGGATCATTTCTGTGAAGTTTGGTTGAAATCCATCCAGTAGTTTCTGAGGAGAAGATTTTTAAAGAAAAAGTTTACGACCGGACGCACGGACGCACGGACGCACGTACGGACGGACGCACGACGGACACAACGCCATGACAATAGCCCCAGTGGCTTTCAGCCAGTGGAGCTAAAAATTACTTGTGACCCGACCGACAAAAAGGGTCCATCTTGTTAGTATAATGAGAGATTGTGCAAACTTTGCAGACTGAGAAACTTTCTCTAATTTTCTGAATCTAGACTGACCATTCTACGCTCATGTACAAACATTTTTAGTAGCGGACCTTTGTTGACCTATACAGGCACAATATCTTTTTCAAATATTTTTACGACTTTACAGGTGGCCTTTTTGCGCGACGGGACACATTTATAATCTAAAAGAGATCCCTTCATCGAATACAAAATCTTATCATGTTGAAATTTGACACCATGGAAATAGAATAAATGGCCCTTTCTCCTCTAACTACCTTTTAGAAAAGACCCAATCTTTACTGTTGGGAGGGTTATTAGATATAGATCTACATTACTTTATAGGCCCTCCAAGGGAAAATAGAAAATCATAAACTAGAAAGCCATGAATGGCTTGAGTCGCTCCACAGGCTTGAAATTCTTAATATCAAATCAAAGTTTTGAATAGATTTTTAAATATTATGGGTTCTACTGATGTTAAAAAAGATTTTCAAAGTTTCCACTTTAAAACATATAGAGGAATGACCTCTGCCCATAAAATTCATATTTTTCATCCAATCACGAAAAGTTTTGACTGCATGATTTTGGGTCAGCTATGGATCATCTAATGAAGTAACTAGTTAAGTTGATATTTATCAGTTACATTCTGAGACTAGAGGCGCTTGAGCACCTGATTCGCTCCACAGGCCTGAATATCCTGATAATGATTATTAGAGGATGATAAGGCTGTATAAAACAAGGATCATTCCAGAGAAATTTGTTTGAAATCCAGAAATGAAATTTTCAACACTAACAGAATGTTACTGCACAATATACTGGTACTTTATTCACAATATTTTGATTGTAGATCTTTACGTTTTTCATTAAACACCACTATCAGGGTGTTACTTCACAATAATTGTTTGTCATCAAAATAAAATTCAAACTAATGATAATAAGAAGTAAAATACTAAATCCAATATATTTATTCTGCCGAATGCCTTAGAGTGCAGTCAACTCAGCTCTTTTTTCCCCACTCTGAACCTCAGTAGGCCACTTTACACCACTTGTCCTCTTTGTGCAGCCACCCTTCGTTCAACTTAACTGACCAATTCTCATGGGGTATCTCAGGCTCCCTATTTCACCTAATGCTTCTACACATTTGGATTCAAACGAAGCTTATGTTCCTTCAGCCTACAATCTTTACACCTTTTAAATTTAATGAGTCATTACTTAAGTGATACCAGAAAGGTGATCAAAATATTCACTTTATATGTTGAAATGTCTTCTGCCAATAAAAAGCATGCTGTTCATGTATTCAAACATTTTTTGCAGCCTGATACAACTTCAAAGAAATGAAATTCCCATGATATTTTGTTGAAATCCATCTGTTTAACTTTGAAAAAAGTTTGTTTTACTCTATATTGGGTATAACACCATATACCATATCAAAAGAAATGACCTCTGACAATAAAATACATACTATGCATCTGATCACAATAATTTTTTGCAGACTGATAAAGGATCATCAGAATCATTCAAGAGAAATTTGGTTGTTATCCATAAGTTAGGTTCTGAGAAAATGATTTTCAAAGTTTCCACTATATAACATATAGAGAAATGACCTCCGCCCATAAAATACACATTTTTCATCTGATCACAATAATTTTTGGTAGACTGATAAAGGGTCACTCAAGGATCAATCCAGTGAAATTTGGTTGACATCCATCTATTAAGTTCTGAGAAATTAATTTTCAAAGTTTCCACTATATAACATACAGAAATATGACCTCCGCCCATAAAATACATATTATCAACCCGATCACAATAATTTTTGGTAGACTGATAATGGGTCACTCAAAGATCATTCATGTAAAATTTAACTGGTATCCATCCATTAGAATCTGAGAAAACTCACCTATTACTATATATGGAAATTAGCCACGCCCACTACAGCCATGATTTTCAACCGATTAGAATTAAAAGTTGATTGAAATCCATCCAGAACTTTAGGAGGAGAAGATTTTTAAAGTTAAAGTTTACGGACGGACGGACGGACGCACGCACGGACGACGGACACCACGCCATGACAATAGCCCGCTGGCCTTTGGGCCAGTGGGGCTAAAAATGATTTTCAAAGTTTCCACGATATAGATCTAACATATAGAGAAATGACCTCCGCCCATACAAATCATATTTTTCATCCGATCACAATAATTTTTGGTAGAGTGATAAATGGTCACTCAAGGATCATTCCAGTGAAATTTTGTTGATATCCAACCCTTAGTTTCTGAGAAAAGTAACATATTATCATATATGGAAATTAGCCACACCCACTACAGCCATGATTTTCAACGGATTAAAATTCTTTGAAAGAATCTGATAGAGGGATAACCAAGGAAAATTCCTGTGAAATTTGATTAGAATCTATCCAGTACTTTATGAGGAGAAGACTTTTAAAGTAAAAGTTTATGGACGGACGCACGGACGACGGACACCCCGCCATGACAATAGCCCACTGGTCTTTCGGCCAGTGGAGCTTAAAACTGGGAAGAAGCATTCCACAATTATCCGTTTTGCCCTTAATTTATACCGTGACTAAAAATTCCCTTATTCAAAAGTATTCACTTTTCAACAACATATTACATGTGAATCGTATTTCCATTAAGCGAAGCCATAGGTACCATTTTTAAACATTAATAGGCTTGAAAAGGATTTCTTTCCGCTCGTAGGGCTGTAAACGAACGTCCTCGATGGGATACCAGAAATTGCAACTACAGCTTGATTAAGTTGAGTTTCGAGATTTTGGCTGAGCACTGATCCGCGAAATAGTAATACATGTAAAACTAGTCCAGTTTTAAAGCAAACGTATAGTTATGATGACCTGACATTGACCTTTATCGTTTGGTTGATAACAAACCAAATAAGTCGCACTTGACGATGGTTAATCTTTGGTCAAATAAACCTAGCTATATTTTTTTCCAAATTAATGACTTCAAATTTATTACCTATAATCACTCACCGTGTCTAAAAGCTCGACAAACTTCACGATATAAAAAATGTAGATCGCTCTGGCCATCTGGAACGAAATAATAACGAATAAAATACTAAATATATTAAGGCTGGCTGTTAACTGTATCAATGAACACGCTTGACAATTCATTTTCGACCCGTCAAGTGAAAAGGATTCTGAGCTGGCAAATTCGAAAAGTATCGATCTGGTCAGACTGCGCGATCGGCGCAGACTGACCATGGTCAAAACTTTTAGCAAGTAGCACATTTTCTGAACGTAGACGGCTACTGAAGTTCTGTGCAATTGCTTCCGAAATACGCCTGCTGACTGGCCTAAGCTAATCCAATTCATTTTCAAAATATTAATTTTACGGATTTCCTAAGGGGTCCCTTTTCGCATGACGGGTCAAATATATGAAATGGTTCAGCCCTGCCTTCAGGATGCAAAGACGGCTGTGAAAGTGTGGGTACGTTATCCAAATTTACACGCAAGTGTGCAAAGCAGGATATCATTTCTTAAACGTTGGGCAAATAATTTTCATATAAAACGCATAACCGGTCTTGTGTTTATGTTATATTACCTACAATTTCACAATTTTCGGGCAATAAATAGCTTAGAAAGGCAAAAGCCAAAGTCTTCACATTTAAGTTCTATATATATTTAGTATTATTAAAATAGTCTCCCAATAAACTAAATTCTGGTAATTTTCGCAATTCCAGGCTGCTAGAGCCCTTCGCGATTTCATATTTTAGCTAGAGAGTAATATTCCGAGGGCCAAACGTAGCTCTGATGTATGTGCCTAAATGAATATTTGTCAATGGAAATGTCATACGAAGACTTAATCATAACAATGTACATCATACCAAATAAGAATTATTTTCTCTTCGAAAACAGGGAACTGAGATTCCCAGCTACTCAGATTACTTACGCGTAGAGCTGTAGGCTTATACGAGAAATCTACCGGTTGACATCCTAATGAATATTCGAACAACCAACCTCCCAGTAAAAACTGAAACATAAAAACAAAAAGTATTAATACTGATTCGTGATATCAGTATGTTTACAAACAGATCTGTGTTTTTGGTAAGCCAGCCCTTCGTTCAGGATGACAAAATGATGCAAATTGTTTGTTAATTGTACACACCTTTGCACATGCATTTGCGTGCAAAGCGGGGTATGAATCAGTTTTCAGGGGTTTGTCATTCTGAACGCAGGGAGTGACTACCATTATACTAATTGTTGGAGAGATTTAGACAGAGGTAAAGATTAGACGTGGTAATGCCGCCCTAAAATCTTTATTTTAAATGAATACCTATGTTGTGGGTATTCATTTGAATCGTCTCGGCGAGACAATTTCAATGAATAACCATAATATTGGATTTGTGCAAGCGTTATTTAAATATCTAAATTTGAAGTCCAAAACGGCCCCTCTATCTGTAGCTCTGTAAGATATGAATAGTGCTGTCTCCGATCTCTCTAGTTCTCTCTTTCTAGAACGTGGCTGTCTAAAATAAAGTTAGGCAATGATTTATGATAGTTGACAATTTCATTGGTACAGAAAAGACAGAGTAAAGCAAGTCAAAAATCTTCAATTCTCCATCAAACCCTGTGTTGTGAGTACTCATTTGAATAGTCTGTCAAGACGTTTCTATTTAGCACCAACAATAAAGGATTTGTTCAATCATTATTGACATAGTTTCATTTGAAACCCAAAATACGCCATCTATCTGTAGCTCTCTTATGACTTTGTGCAAAAGGGGAGACAACCTTAAAACTCCGTTAAATGATTTTTTCAAGGTAGTGTTGGGCAATCGGTTTCAAATCACAATCGATAATCGGTTTTCAGTTGGAAGAGAAAATCAACTAATGATCGATTATACAATCGTTTTCTTAATACAGCACTGCCAGTATCATCCTGTGAAAGTTTGGTTAAAGCTCATGACCTAGAGACTTTTTCTGCATACTTTTCTACCAACTAAATGGCTCAGCGTGAAACAGTTGTTTCACACTGAGCCATCAATTATTGATGTCAAGTTCGAAAAAATATATAACAGCTGTAATTTATGTGTTAGGAACTGATTAATAGCTTATGAAATTTCTAAGTCGACTATCACAATCGGAAGCAAAATCCAACTGATTATCGATTGAAATCGATTAATCTGCCCATCAGAGAAAAAGCCCTGCCATGCGCAAATCGGAATATTCCGAAAAGTTTTTGGAAAGGGTCACCCAAGTACTTTCTGGCAAAGTATCATTGAATTTGGGTCAGTAGTTTAGTAGGAGATGTCATTCAAAGAATTGAAAAAAACGCCACTGCTACACCCGTATTTATGAGCCAATAAGAATTTCACGAAAAAAATGAAGAGGTTCACCCGAGGAAATTGTTCATGAGCTCAGGTGACCTGAAGAGTGGGTATTCTCTAATCTGTCAGCGTATCTACATGTAGCATATAGTCAATATGTTTTCATGTCCAACTATCAATAATTTATACATAATTTATCGAATTCGACCCATGTTGATCTTATCTTTAAAACCGCAATGAAAAAATGTCAATACATTTCCCGTGGTCATGAATTATCAAAATAAGAATGGAGTACCGTCATTTTAGCACATAAAATATTAAGATCAACTGGTTAAAATTCTATGGAATCAATTCAAAGAAGGATTGACTTCGTGCTAGGCGAAACATTCAAGTTCAATAGAAGCATTTAAATGGGCATGCATAAGGTACTCTGAAGGGCTTACTGAAATCACTCTTTCAGATGCGTGAATCGTCGGGCGAAAAAAAAACAAACATCAAAACACACCATCTTTAAAGTGCGTACAGTGCCAATCCCAGTCAGACTGCGTGGATTGCAGGTCCAGACTTTTAGTAATTGACTGCTTTTCTGAATTTAGAACGACCATTCTTCCTTCGTGTGAAAGAATTTTTTTAAAATGCGACCTTTGTTTGACCTCTACTGGTTTCAATCCTTTTTCAAACATTTATGTTACGGCGTTCCAAGATCGTCCTTTTTCGCCTGGTCACTTATTAAGGTAGTGGACCCGTAATAGTTCCGCAACTTTTCGGAAGAAATGAACTTTAACAGCGTAAACCAAGGTTTCCTAATGATTTCATTAGGAAACCTCGGTCAACATTGTGAAAGGTTATGAGTTCCGAAATGTTGCGGGACTAATACGGTTCTACTATCTTAAAGTTCTTACTGAAAGCCTGTCATATTATTAGACAGTTTATCGATTGGCCAAACAAGAGGCTTCAAATGCATTAGTTCGTTCATCTTTGAGTAAATAGTAGATACGAACAAATATTTACCAACTATTTGCAGAGACTCTAAAAATGTTTTAACGCTGGAGTACGTATGTGATTTACCCTACAGCATGTATAGTTGCGTCACGGTTAAGCCTCGTTCTGCAAGGTCAAATCAATGTACAAAACCCCCAGGTAAACAAGAGCTGACAGAGGACAGCGAAGCATGGCTATTCCTAGTGCTGGATAGAAAAAGCAAATCAAGACCGACATTGGTTAATTTCAGTTAATGAAAACCAGAATAATGAATCTTTGTCTAGAGACTGATATTTTAGTCACGGAACCATGCGCTTAGTTTCCAAGCAATAGCTTAAGTAGAAGCAGAGATATTACAGATATATAACTGTTGCACGTTAAACCTTAACCATGTTTTTTAAGTCCGAAAAGGGGTAAAATTCCGCTAATTCAATATCAGAGAAATGAATTTTTGTCTAGAGACTGACATCATGGTCATAAAGCCAAGTTTTCAAGCAATAGCTTAGGTAGAAACAGAGATATAACAGATATACATCTGTTGTACGCAAAAAAGCTAAAAAACTTAAAGAGTCCGAAAAGGGTTAATATTCACACAATTAGATATCAATTTAATGAAACATAGTCAAGAGTATGATATGGTTACAGAAGCATGCGTGAAGTTTCAGAGCAATAGCTTTAGTAGAAACAGAGATTTGACACAGTTGCACGTAAAACCTTAACCAAAGCAATGCCAATGCCCACCTCCGGTTGACCGGAATAGCCCCCCCCCCCTCCCCCCCCCCCTCCCTCCCTAATCTACGAATACTCGAGCTAAAAAGGAACTTTGAATTGTTTATTTGCCCTTTCAAATAATCGAATATTTTAGCATAGCAGGCCGAAACCTTGAAAGGATCCATTGCATTTAATGTCGAGGTGAATACTTAAAAAGACAGTCGATTTATGATGATTGAAAGATTTTTAACAGTCAGTGGGTTTACAAATCATCGTAACTTAAGCATAGAAAAGCCGAAGTTAAGAGGGAATGGTAAAAATGATAAATTTAACGTGGTCACTTTGCGTAGAATACAAATCTATACGCGCGTTAATGATAAATGCCGTCTACTGTCTCTCCAATAATTGAAAAGTGAATATTCCAATACACGTCGACCCCTACCAGGTCATTCATAACACAGAATAAACGTATTATGTTTTGTGGTCACAGTCCAGTTCACAATACACTTGAGTGACATATACAGACGCTGTTTGGGTTAGGATTTAATTGAATGGTCAAGTTCAATAGGTCAACAGACAGAATATTGGCCCACATAATAATTGGTTCATACAACAACGTGAATATGAACCAAAACTATTCAAATTTCTTAAATACTATTTTGCGGAATATCGAGAAAAACAATATGATTTCATTTGATAAACTCACCGCTAAACAGGTGAAATTACCAAACTAGGAAAGCCATTAATGGCTTGTGTCGCTCCACAGGCTTGAAATTCTTGTAATAGCAATAATAGTTTTGACTTTTTAGATATTTTGGATTCTACTGGTGTTGAAAATGATTTTCAAAGTTTCAACTAAATAACATATAGAAAATGGCATCTGCCCATAATGTGCATACTTTCATCCGATCACAATAATTTTTGATAGACTGATAGAGGTTCACTCAAGGACCATTCATACAAAATTTCATTGGTATCCATCATTTAGATTCTGAGAAAATGATTTTCAAAGTTTCCACTATATAACACATAGAGAAATGACCTCCGCCCATAAAATGCATATTTTTCATCCGATCACAATATTTTTTGGTAGACTGATAGAGGGTCACTCAAGGATTATTCCAGTGAAATTTGGTTGATATCCATCATTTAGATTCTGAGAAAATGATTTCCTAAGTTTCCACCATATAACATAAAATGAAATGACCTCCGCCCATAAAATGCATATTTTCCATCTGATCACAATAATTTTTGGTAGACTGATAGAGGGTCACTGAAGAATTATTCCAGTGAATTTGGTTGATATCCATCGTTTAGATTTTGAGAAAATTATTTTCGAAGAAACCACTTTATAACATTTAGAGAAATGTCCTCCGCCCATAAAATACATATTTTTCATCCGATCACAATAATTTTTGGTAGACTGATAGAGGTTCACTCAAGGACCATTACAGTGAAATTTGGTTCATATCCATCACTTGAATTCGGAGAAAAATATTTTCAAAGTTTCCACTTTATAACATATAGAGAAATGACCTCTGCCCATAAAATGCATATTTTTATCCGATTTCAATAATCTTTTGTAGACTGGTAAATGGTCACACGAGGATCATTCATGTAAAATTTCATTGGTATTCATCTATTAGAATCTGAGAAAACTTACTTTTTACCATATTTGGAAATTAGCCACGCCTATTAAATCCATGTTTTTCATTGGATCATAATTTCTTGAACAACTTTGAAAGAGGGTCATTCAAGGATCATTCCTGTGAAGTTTGGTTGAAATTCATCCAGTAGTTCCTGAGGAGAAGATTTTTAAAGAAAAGTTTACGACGGACACAACGTCATGACAATAGCCCCAGTGGCTTTCAGCCAGTGGAGCTAAAATTACACCATGCTTTCGTTCATTTACCCTCTTTGACAATAAAATTGACAATAAATGACGTCCTCATGAACGGTTTTGATCAAAGTGAATGTCAATTTCACGATGTAAATAATTGTTATCAAATACAATCCGGCAAACATTTTGATTGGATTAAATGGCGAAATGCGTTGCACTTAATTTCTGTTTACATATAGATATAATGGATTGCAGTTATAAGGACCGCGTGTATTGTTAACTGCGTTTATTGGAATAAAAAGAGCCATTGCCATTATCACATGGCTTCAACATAAAGTCATTTGCCATGTGCTTAGGCAATGGCACTTTATACGCCAATATACGAAGTGAAAAATACACTTATCCCTGTGGTAACTGTATGGCCAAATTTTCACGCCGTCTTTGCCTACGCAACCGCCTGCACGGACGACGACAAAGTCATCACACAAAAAAAAAACCCTCTCGAAATTGCCGGTGTTAAAATCATAGATAAATCAGCAAAGGGCTATAAAATCCTTACCTCTCTAACTGTATATAAATTTATAACAACTAGACCAAAATTGTAGACTATTAGAATGTTCTGCATTTCTACTGGTTTTCGGTTCGCCATCCATTTTGGACCCAGGTACACGAATAACAAATAACTAAGAATAAGGGAACCAGGTAAAATTGGACTTTTTACCAGCGGCCAGTCTATAATTCTTGGATCTGAAATAAAGAGAGAGAGAAAAGTTAAAAAAAAAGTTTAATTTTAATAATCAATAAAAAATAAAGATAAAAACATGGTAGTATATGGAGAATTTTTTTATAAACACAGTTTCTCGAGTGCGGAGTTTTAGTATCATTTTGTATTTTCGGCGAAAGGCAAAGGGATCCATAATTCGTTTATTTATCTTTCGGTCGTTGGAGGTGAAATTACCGATCTCTTTTGTGAACGAAAATGTTAGCGAATTGAGGGCAAAATATTCACGTGCATCACCAGTACAACGTCGAAAATCTAAAAAGTATAATTGAAATACAAGAGAAACAACGCCCGGCTGCAGGTGATGGAAAGTGCAAACAATCTCAAACAGGCAATTTTCATTCAAAATTGCACGTTGGATACTTAATGTTAAACTTTTGTTGAACACATATTCTAAATTAACTAGAGGCGCTTGAGCGCCTGATTCGCTCCACAGGCCTGAATATCCAAATAATGACTATTAGAGGATGATAAAGCTGTTTAAATGAGAATTGAAGTGAATGAATGAGTGAAATGTTTATTTCAAGTAAATAAGGGTCATATGCTGAAATATTTCTGCATAAAAAACTCATGATCAGTGAATAACAAAATTGACCTCTACCTGTTACACAAATATTTTTCATTTAATCACAATAAATTTGTGCAGTCTGATAATTGGTCACCCAAGGATCATTCTAGTGATATTTTGTTAAAATCCAAATATAAGAATTTCAAAACTAACAGAATGTTACTGCACAATATACTGGTGTTGGTCTGCAAAATTTTGATTGCAGATCTTTCCACTTTTTATTAAACACTACTAAAAGATGTTACTTCACAATTGTTTGTCATCAAAACAAAATTCTAACTAATGATAGTAAGAAGTAAAATATTCAATCCAATATATTTATTTTATTCTGCCCAATGCCTTAGAGTGCAGTAAACTCAACTCTTTCTACCCCACTCTGAATGTCAGGAGGTCAGAACATCATTTTACACTCTGTGCAGATTCACCCTTTGTTCAACTAAACTCACCAATTCTGAGTGGGTGTTCTCAGGCTACTTATTTCAACTAATGTTTCTATACATTTGAATTTCAACAAAGGTTTTGTTCCTTCTAATCTATAATCATTACACCTATTAAATTTAACAAGTCTAGAAAAATTCATCATTGAGAAGATACCAAAAGGGTAATCATATATTCATTTTATATGTTATAATACCCTCTACCAATAAAAAAAATATGCTGTTCATCTAATCAAATATTTTTTTGCAGACTGATACAACTTCACAGAAATAAAATTTCCATGATATCTAATCCATCTGATTAACCTTTCAGGATAGTTTGTTTTACCCTAGATTGGATATTCCACCATATAACCTATCTGAAGAAATGACCTCTGCCCATAAAAGACATATTTTTGATCTGATCACAATATTTTTTCATAGACTGATAAAGGATCACTAAAGAATCATTCTAGTAAAATTTGGTTGAAATCCATTGATTAGATTCTGAGAAAATGATTTTCAAAGTTAACACTATATAACATATAGGGAAATGACCTCCGCCCATGAAATATATATTTTTCATCCTATCACAATAATTTTTGCTAGACGGATAAAGGATCACTCAAGTATCATTCATGTAAAATTTGGTTGATATCTATCATTTAGATTCTGAAAAAATGATTTTCAAAGTTTTCTCTATATAACATATAGAGAAATGACCTCCGCCCATAAATACACATTTTTCATCTGATCATAATACTTTTTCATAGACTTGTTGATGGTCACTCAAGAATCATTCCAAGGAAATTTGGTTGATATCCATTGGTTAGATTCTGAGAAAATGATCTTTAAAGTTTTCACTATATAACATATAGAGAAATGACCTCCGCCCTTAAAATACATATTTTTCATCTGATCACAATGATTTTTTGTAGGCTGATAGAGGGCCACTCAAGGATAATTCATGTGAAGTTTGGTTAATATCCATCAATTAGTTTCTGAGAAAAGCCACCTATTACCATATATGGAAATTAGCCACGCCCACCACAGCCATGATTTTCAACCGATTAAAAATCTTTGAAGGAATCTGATAGAGGGTCATCCAAGGAACATTCCTGTGAAATTTGATTGGAATCCATCCTGTACTTTATGAGGAGAAGATTTTTAAAGTAAAAGTTTACGGACGGACGGACGCACAGACGCACGGACGCACGCACGCACGCACGGACGCACGGACGACGGACACCCCGCCATGACAATAGCCCGCTGGCCTTTCGGCCAGTGGAGCTAAAAATGCACGTTGGATACTTTTGTTGAACATATATTCTGAATTAAAAATGAATCGTCCTCGGTATACCAGATATATCACAAAATCCCAATAAGCACGACGACGACAACGCCGACAACGTAGGGTGCTAAAAACGGCGACCGTGACCAAGGCTATAGAAATACCTAAAGTGGAAATAGCCCAACTATAAGGAAGATAATTTAGACAAAGATCTGACTGCGTGTATTTAAAGACGAAACATCACCGTATATCATTTTTTAGTCACGTTCAAGTCTTCTGCCAGAAACAAGTAAGCCAAGATCTACTGATAAATGAAGTATTTTGACTATTGTTTGAAATACTTAAACAATATTTGCAAAAAACCTACATGTGGGTACTCAACGAGACGATTCCATTAAGTACCCACAACATAATGTTTCATTGAGAAACGATGAGTTTAAACAGGCGTTTCACCCTCGGACACGACTTTCTTTTTTAATCACTTTGTCTCAGTTCCCTGGTGGTTTACAATTTCTTTTTGTGTAAGTATACAACCCAGGCCATAGCGAAGGTTTCTTTCCGCTGTTGAGTATATGTAATAGTAATAACAGTAGGAAATTCCCGTCAGTCTATCACAGCGGTAGAAAATAGATTAATTTTAAGGTAGACGGGGCGTCTCGCTCTACACAGTAACCTTTCTAAAATGTCTTGCGAAATCTACTTTATTGCCTTTCCCTTATATCTAACTGTGACCCGCCATGCCACCAATTTGATACTTGGGATAAAGTTCAACATAGATTTATCAGAAGGGTTTTTTTGAGAACGATTTTATTCGAAAGTAAGATAACCATTCGAGATTTATTAATTAGCCAAGTCCGGAAGGTCTCGATCGCCGATTAAGTCAGTCTGCACCATCCGCGCAGTCTGTCTTGGCTCAACACTTTTTTACCGGGACAATACTTAAATCTCCCTTTCTGCGTGGAGGAGCTAACAACTCATTTGCATAAGCATGTCAAGTCCTATATGACAATATTCCTTGATTAATTGATTTCTTGGGGTTTAAGATAGGGGAACCATACTAGTTTCGCAGCGTTTCGGAACTGATAATCTTTCACAATGTTTGCCGAGCCGGTTTCCCAATGAAAATCATTAGGAAACCTCTGTTTACACTGTAAAAGATTATCACTTCCGGAACGCTGCGGAACTATTGATTGATTGATTGAATGGAGTTTAACGCCGCTTTCAACATTATTTCAGTTATATCGCGGCGGCCGGAGCACCTAACAATGGATTCCTGGTATTTCTCTCACCTGTACTACCGTTACATTCTTTCCTAGCCTCCGACTGCTATCTCACATAGGTTTACGATTATCTAACCATTGGTGAGAGGCGGAACTATTACGGGTCCACTACCTTAATGTCACTTTCAACATTATTGAACTTGCACATAGGCAGTTGGTGCACCTACCCACTGGTGCTCCCTGTTTTTGCACACCAGTTCAACCACACAATTTCATCCGAACCACCAGCTGATCATCCCACTTAGGCGTTCTTTATAATGGTGACCCGTCACACGAAAAAAGATCACCCGGGAGTTCTGTAACATGAATATTTGAAAAAAAAAAGAGATTTGTTCCAAGCAAAGGTCAACAAGAAGTCGCCTCTCAAAAATATCTTTCGCTGAGAGGTAGATTGATCATTCTAGATTAAAAGAAATAAAAAATAAGGACGGTGCAAAACGTTTCCACCTAAGTCAGTCTACGCAGTCTGCGCAGTCTGACTAGGGTCGACACTTTACGCACTACCCAGATGGTCCCCTTTCGCTTGACGGGTTACATATCATTTTCCAATTGGTAGGAGACGAATGGCGCTTGGCACAATGATTTTTTGCCAAATGTCGGATGAAAGTTGGTAGAGCCGAGATTCGAACTCAATGCCCTATGATTGACAGCATTACCGATTGGGCTAGTCGTGCTAAGCCCTACGTGATACGAGGACTTAACTTAAAAATCTGACATAGGTGACTACTTGTTTGCTTATATAAATCCTTGCGACAGTGTTCTTTCCGCTTACCCCTAGTGTACTGAAGCAAAACCTTCTGTATGAAAAAAAAATTAAAAAGTGAAACAACCGCATGTGGAAACAAACGCGAACACACAAACAGAAATGCGTTCCTGATAAAGAAGAGCTCGCGGATGTCATAAAAATCGTTCGCTGCAATAACAAGAATAGCGTATCTATTGAGTGTATCAAAGTGGCTGCACTCGCGAGCGCTTATCACCATGTTGGGTTCTCGTTTGTATCGTCTTATAACCGTAAGTAGCATCGTGAGATTCACATCCATCAAAATCATCAGAAATCGCTCGACCAGCACTCCATTCAATCATTCATTCAAAACACACAAACCATTCAAAACGCTCAAATATTGTTCAAAAAAGCTTCGAAATTGTTTGAAACGATCAACATTTCATTTAAGTCGATAAAATTATTGTAATGTTTTATCATCTAGTGTGGAATTTAAAGTGCCTAAATGGTTCGTGAAGAGGTTCAAATGAAAACGTACGTATATTTTATTAAAGAGAGGACCAAAAATATCGTTAACTTCGATATTGTAAATATATAATACGTACTTAGTGTTTTGTATGGAAAAAAATATCTAACGAGGTTGGGAGAATTGATCATTGTCGAGGCTATGCCGAGACAATTATTAATTCTCACAACCGAGTTTGATATTTTTTTCATACAATACACTAAGAATGTATTATATTTATCTTATAACCTATATTCGTCTTGTTTTCGTCGGTGTTTCTATCTGAAATGCAAGTTTCTAAAAATAACCACATTATATCATGTTCTAAAAATAACTATGTGATATCATAAAAAATATCATACGGGATGTTATCATACGGATATTTGTATAGTTATAAGATAATACTCATAGCCACTCATGGCGCTCATTCATTTTCATTCGAAAAAAAACCCCCGCCATTCTACTTGTCAATTTTCACGATGTTCCTAACTGTTAAAACACCGGAGATCTACATTAGAGACTGTAACAATAGACAAAATCGTTATTTCTGAACAAAACCCTATGTTGTGGGTACTCTTTGGAATCGTCTCGACGAAACGATTTCAAAGAGTATCCCCTTCACAGAATTTAAGTCACTTTAAAGAGAAACAAGAGCTGTCACTGTAAGATGACAATGCCCCCGACACCGCTTTGATTTAGAAGTTATGGCCAATGTTAAAGTTTTTGGACGGAATGACGGACGGACGGACGGACAGACGGACGGACAGACGGACGGACGGACAAGTCAAATTTATGATGCCTCCCTATCGGGGGCATAAAAATATAGAATTCAAAATATCGAATCCCTATCTGGAGCTTTGTATATAGTTTATTCTATTTATTTTTTACTGCCTCTTCAGATGTTAGCGAAACAAAAAGTAGTGTCGATTATTTTTTCTTCATAGAGAAAAAAGTCATTAACAAAGCGTTCATTCTTAATAGTAACCCCAGGAGATCACGCGTTCAGTTTTTGCATTTTTCTTTCAAAGGAAGACCCTTCATATAAAAAATCAGTGAATCATATTTCACATTTGCACTACAATTTCTGTAATATGCTCACAAAACAACGCGAATCTTGAACTTAGTAGATATGTCCTAAGGACAGTTTATTATCATTTTTTTGTAATTCAGATTAAGTCTTGATATTGATAAGTTTGCACAAGGGCCACTCTATGAATTGCTTTAATTCAACGTCATCCAACCGTAAAACGTCATTCAACCGTAAAACGTCATTCAACCGCACACAATTGACCTCACGACAGTTTTCTTTTCGAAGTAACTGTCGTAGCTACAGATAAAGCGCATATTTTGAATTTCAAATTAAAGTATTTCAACAATACTTTCTCAAATCCTATATTGTTGGTATTCATTAGAATCGTCTTGTCAAGACAATTCAAATGAGTACCCACAACATAGAGTTTGATAGAGAAACAAGATCGAAATGATTCATTGAATGGAGTTTTACGCCGCTTTCAACATTTTTCCAGTTTTCAGCGGCTGGAGCACCTAACAATGGTTTCCTGGTATTTCTCTCACTAGTACAACCACCACGTCCTTTCCTAGTCTCCAGCTGATATCTCACATAGGTCTACGATTATCAACCCATTGGTGAGAGACGAATAGTCGGAAAGAATGAGTGCTGCCGTCGGGTATCGAACCCGGGACCTCTAGATTGACAGTCCGACGCGCTACCAACTGCGTATGACGGCGGCTGAGAAACAAGATTTTAAAATGGCAATTCCCCCCTCTTAAATGTACCTCTTATTATATCAATTCTCATTTACGACATTTTTCTGTATATTTCAATGAAAGACGACAAAAAGTCGCAACTACAACTTAGATCATTTAGATATGAATTAGATGTTACTATGACATTCAAATCACCTATCAACGAACATATCAACGAACCATAAATCCGTAAACGATCCGTTGAACGAAAGCGGTCAATCTATAGACTCTGTATCATTAACTCGCCAAAAGGAAACTAAGTCTAAAGCAGAGGCAATCGGGTGTCAATTACTTGTTAGATTCGTCTTTAGAGATGATGCATGGCAGAATTCCATATTAAGTTACTACTGTAGAAGTAGCTTTATTTTTTGACTGACGCAAAAATTGTCGTAAGATGTTTAGTAAAAAAGGCTCCTGATCGGGTATTTATCGATAAGCTCAATATCATGGCGTACCCGCATGACTTATAGACGGGGTGAACTGACGATGTATCGATAATCTAAAAAGAATTCAAGGTCTGTTTGATTTCTCTATTTTATATATTTTCAACCGGGGACCAACGATGTAAAAACTTGTACAGTGTATAACACAAGACTAAATGTCACGCGAAAATTGTAGATCAGACAATGTCGACCATTTTAATAACAATAGGGTCAGAATAGTCCTGCATCGCTCACCTGCGTAATATAAGATGAATCAGAAGACACTTTCTATAACTAGAAAGCCATGAATGGCTTGTGTCGCTCCACAGGCTTGAATTTCTTGTAACAGCAAATCTATGTTTTGACTATTGGGTTCTACTGACGTTGAAATGGTTTTCAAAGTTTCCACTATGATAACATATAGAGAAAGGACCTCCGCCCATAAAAGACATATTCTTCATCAAATCACAATAATTTTTGACTGCATGATTATAGTTCACCCAAGGATCATACTAATGAAGTTTGATTGATATCCATTAGTTACATTCTGAGAAAATGATTTTCAAAGTTTCCACTATATAACATATAGGGAAATGACCTCCGTCCATAAAAGACATATTTTTCATCCGATCACAATAATTATTGATAGACTGATAAAGGGTCACCCAAGGATTATTCATGTAAAATTTGGTTGATATCTATCAGTTAGATTCTGAGAAAATGATTTTCAAAGTTTCCATTATATTACATATAGAGAAATGACCTCCGCCCATAAAATACATATTTTTCATCTGATCACAATAATTTTTGGTAGACTGATAAAAGGTCACCCAAAGATCATTTATGCAAAATTTTATTGGTATCCATCAATTAGAACCTGAGAAAAGTAACTTTTTACCATATTTGGAAATTAGCCACGCCCATTAAATCCATGTTTTTCATTGGATCAAAATTTCTTGAACAACTTTGAAAGAGGGTCACCCAAGGATCATTCCTGTGAAGTTTGGTTGAAATCCATCCAGTAGTTTCTGAGGAGAAGATTTTTAAAGAAAAAGTTTACGACCGCACGCACGGACGCACGGACGCACGGACGGACGGACGCACGACGGACACAACGCCATGACAATAGCCCCAGTGGCTTTCAGCCAGTGGAGCTAAAAATTAAAGAAATTGGCCAAAGAGTTTTGGAGGAGAGTCATGTTTAATGATTTCAAAATCAAAATAGGTCCAACATCTACCACGCCAATATTTGGCATCAACCGTAATTGCATGAACAAGTTTTACAAAGGGTCATCTGAAAATTCTGTCCACGTTTGTTTGAAGTTTGCCCCCTCCTTTGTGATGAGATTTTTAAAGATTCCGGGGTTAACAAAAATCATCCAGTGCCCATATTTGAGTGTCAATAAAAAAAAATCACAAATGATTCATGAAACGGATCACAAAAGGAACACCGAGACCGAGTTCGGTTGGAATTGGCCTTCTAATTTGGGCGGAGATGATATATAAAGATTTCAGGGTCAAAATAAGCCCTGTCCTGATACAATCTTTATTCACACACACGTTTTGAAAAGGGTCGTAAAAATAGGAGGTGAAAATATTTATAGGTTTTGTGGTTAAAATAAGTCTTGCCCTGCCACGCCCATATATTTATAGGGGGTCAATCAAAATTTCACGAGCAAGTTTTGAGGTAAAAGTAATGGCCAACCAAAGCATTTCTGTTGAATTTAGTTGAAATATGTAACTGATATCCGTTTCATTATGGAACGGTCCTCACCACTCTTAATCCTATGGATTACGGCGTTTACACCCAGTGCTCCAGGAAACAAGAGCATTCCCTGTGAATGCTTACGCTCGGCCATTGAATGCAAAAAATTCAACCGAGGACCCTTGATAGTGTCTGTTGCACATTTCGAACTGAATATCCAAGTTTCAAGTGAATGCAACTATATTAACATTACGTGTCAATTTTCGAACGAACCAACATAAACATTATCTCGAAAATAATGTTATAATTAAATAAATTCAATTGTATTTCTCCGAAAATATCCGAGCTCATTATCGTTAACCAGTTAAAAATGTTGTTATAATAATAATGAATAAAAAAGTTAAGAATGTTGTCAAGGTCTTTGTGTTACTATCTTTAATAATACCGAACGCGCGATGGAATTATGGTGTTTCCACCATGCGAATTATAGTAACCGGTATCAGTAAAGAATGTGACCAAGGTCTTCCGTAGCCCCAGTCTTTGCCTAACAAACAAAACGAACTGTGTTTACTCCCAGTGAAAGCCAGTTATCGGTAATCAGTAAAGAATGTTGTCAATCAAAGTCTTCTTTCCTTTATCTTTTCCGATCACCCAACACTAATTGCTGCGTTTACTTGCAGTTAGATTGTGAGTCAAGGTCTTCTTGCCCCCTATCCTTACCGAATAACCAACACGAATTACTGTGTTTATTCACGGTGAATATCAGTAATCGGTTATCAGTAAAGAATGTTGTGAGTCAAGGTCTTCTTGCCCCCTATCTTTACTAAACAACTTACACGAATTACTGTGTTTACTTCAAGTGAAGATCAAATTTAGGTAATCAAAGAAGAATGTTGAGAGTCAAGGCCTTCTTGCCACTATCTTTGCAGAACACCTTACACGAATTACTATGTTTACTTCTAGTGAAGTTCAATTATCGGTAATCAGTAAAGAATGTTGTGAGTCAAGGTCTTCTTTCACCCAATCTTTGCCGACCAGCCAACATGAATTACTGTGTTTACTCCCAGTGAAGTTCAGTTATCGGTAATCAGTAAAGAATGTTGTGAGTCAAGGTCTTCTTGCCCCAATTCTTTGTCGACCAGCCAACATGAATTACTGTGTTTTCTCCCAGTGAAGTTCAGTTATCGGTAATCAGTAAAGAATGTTGTGAGTCAAGTTCTTCGTGCTCATATCTTTGCCGAACACCCAACGCGAATTACTGTGTTTACTCCCAGTGAAGATCAGTTATCGGTAATCAGTAAAGAATGTTGTGAGTCAAGGTTTTCGTGCCCCCTATCTTTTAACACATGATAAGTTTATCATACGCAGCTCTTAATTTTCAGCGTCTCTTATTAAATGAAGTATAATGATATTTTTCTATATACTATTTTTTTAGTGTTTTATTCAATTACCAAGTTTAACAACAGCCGCTCATGCCATTTTGCCGATAATCAGTGGTCAAGATAAAAGTAGTTATCTCCGTAAGATGTTTTATTTAAGAAAACGCATTGACGAACAGACGGATACACGGCGGACACTTCACGGTGGCAAAAGCCCCTTAGCCTTTTCGACCAGTGGAGCTAAAAAGCCCAGGATCGGTAACGGATACTGTTCTTTATCTTATAACTATACAAATTTCCGTGTGATAACATCCAATATGATATTTTTATGATATCACATAGTTATTTTTAGAACAATGATATAATACGGTTATTTTTAGAAACTTGTATTTCAGTAAGAAACATCGTCGAAAACAAGAGAAATAGAGGTTATAAGATAAATATAATACGTACTAAGTGTATTGTATGAAAAAATATCTAACTAGGTTGTGAGAATTGATAATTGTCTCGGAAGAGCCTCGACAATTTCCAATTCTCCCAACCTCGTTAGATATTTTTCATATAATACACCAAGTACGTATTATATATTTTCTTTGTCATATCAAACGGCCACAATTTATATAGGTTACTGTGCTAGAAACAACGAGTTTTTTCCAACTTTTTGCACCATAATTATGATATGGTCTTGGTTGTTAGTTTCGGCATGGTTTATATCATTAGCATATTGAGAGTTACATTATGTATAAACCGCCGTCATAGCGCAATTGGTAGCGCGTCGGACTATAAATCTAGTGGTCCCGGGTTCTATCCCCAACGGCGACACCCATTCTTTCTGGCTATTTGTCTCTCACCAATGGGTTAATAATTGTAGACCTATGTGAGATAGCAGTTTGAGGCTAGGAAAGGATGTGATGGTAGTACTGGTGAGAGAAATATCAGGAATCCAGCCGCCGCGATATAACTGAAAAAATGTTGAAAGCGTCGTAAAACTCCATTCAATCAATCATTCATTATATGTATATATTCCCAACCCCAGAGTTATCCAGATTCTTGATGAAATACTTTGTGATGTGTTCAACTTCGAGGGTGTTAAGAAAAGTTTAAAATCTTTATTTCTCATTGAAACCATATGTTGTGGGTACCCATTTGAATCGTCTCGGAGCGGCGATTCCATTGAGTATCCACAGCATAGGTTTTAAATATTATGTATATATTTGAATCCAAAATACCCCCTCTATCCACATGTAGATATAAGAATTTCGCGTGATATTTTCTCTTCTTTCGTTTCGAAAACTTCATAACGATCACTTAAGTCAATAAATTAGGGGCTCGTATCAAAATAGGACATTAACTAATTTAAAAAGTTTACCTCCCTCTTTTTTATTTTCTTTATCTTTGATACCTTTAGCGAATATGATTTAAGAATTAATAGGCATAGTATAGCAAGAGCATAGTAGATTTTGTACAGTGAGCCGTGAAATATAAATTATTTTATAGATTCTAGAGCTCACTTTTAAAAATACACCTTTATGTGTCTATACATTAAATAGACTCGTACTAGTTTTTTCTCTAAACCCTCGATATAAATAAACTATTTGAAATCATACTAAAAAGCTCCCCGCAAAACGTTAGGGAACTGGCGAGAAATTAAACAAAAGCTTAGGCAATAAAGTTACAGGAAACATGATACATTCCTAAAATTATTTCTATCACCACACAATCAGATGTTACGACTTCAATTACACCGTATTGATAACAATTTTCACCTCTATAAAACACGCCATGAAGGCTCGCCTTTCAAATGTCAAAAGGCTAGAGGGGGCGATTTTTATCAAACAAAGTCCTGAAAGTACCGAATGCTAAGACTGAATTTTGATTGAAAATGGTATGGAAGCTCAAAGAAAATTATGATCAAATTTCGCTTCGAAAAATATCTTACTTTATTTTTAAATGTCTCTACTCTTGACAGATAGACTGAGAAGGGATATTTCTTTTTGATTTCACACGTCATGAATGTTTTAATAAAAGTTTCATAAACTCTCAGTAGTGGGTACAGTCAAACCTGCCTAAAGCAGGGTACACAAGGGACATTCAAAAATGCTTGCTTAAGACAGGTGCATGTTTAATACAGGTCAATTTTAGCCTGAGCAATTGGTTCATTTGGGAATGCGATGGCGGCTTGCTTAACTTAGTACAGGTAGCTTGCTGAATACAGGTGGCCACTAACACGGGTTTGACTGTATATTCATTGAATTCGTCTCGTCAAGACGATTCAAATGAGCACGCACAACGAAGTGATTTAATGAGAAATAAAGCTTTTAGGATAGATCAAATCTTATATGGGCCTCCACCATGGAGTGAGCGACCTTTTACAGTATTGCCTGGTCTTCGGTGAACATGTCATTCCATATGCCGCCACGCCAGTATGCATGTTTATCATAAAGTGGACCATTTAGATTCAGCAAACTACGAATTGCATGTAATTATCATCTATCCATGAACAAGATTTTTGAGGTCTAAAACATGTTTTCAGCGAATGGCAATAACCTGTCGGGTTTTTCTGATGCTTTACGCATGTAAGATGCGTCTGCCGGGTCCCGAAAATGAAACATTTTTCTCGTTCTCTTCTCAAAGTTCATCTTGAGATTAAAGCTCTAATTCTGTTGAGATACTAATATAAATGCATGAACATAAAAGATGATATAAATAAGTTGTTATAGATAACAACTTATCTATATTATCCTTTATTATCTTACATTAATTTATTTTTATTTGCATGGTCTGAAAAAAGACTATCCCTGTCATAAAAAAAAACAAAACTTTATTAAGTGATCAGATCCAACAAGAGGTCGCATCACGAAAACGACGATAAGGAAAGGTTGAATAATCATTCTAGATTCAGACGTTTTTCCCAAAACGAAAAGTTTCGACCCTGAATAGCCTGCCCAGCCCGTGCAGTCTAATCTAGAACACAAACTTTGCACGAAAAAGGGTAAGGAATGATTTGAACTTTAAACGGGACGGATATGCCCGTCTTCTCTCTCTCTCCGACTCTCTCTCTTTGGCGGTCTCTCTCTCTCTCTCTCTCTCTCTCTCTCTCTCTCTCTCTCTCTCTTTCCATCACTTTCTCTCTCTGTCTCTCTTTCTGTCTCTCTCGCGCATAAACATCATAACTACATGCACCTGTAATTAATGTAGTAATGAGGTTTATTATGTCTTTCACGTTGAAATATGAAATCATGATTTCTATGATTTTTGGATAATCGACTATCAATTTATAATCGTCTAAAGTAGAAACCCTTGTGTGGGCCTATATGGCTTGCTCCTGTCTGTATTTACGTGGTTTATGAATGTAGCAAAATTGTCGTCTGCAATAGTTCAAACAAATGGGAGCAAAATTCTAGTTTATGAAGAGGTTTTACCGCCCGATTTCTAGGCGTTCAAGAATGAGGGCTACAACAATTTGTCGTTTCTAAGCGATTCATACACATTGTAACTATATCTAGTATTGAATAGTTCGCACTATTCTCTCTTTGATGTATATGCCGTATGCGTTCTACAGCTACACGTGTATGTCACGCGTTGTTACCCTAGTTACACAAATAAAAACATAAATCGTCTTACCCGTGTATTCACAAATGGAGTTATAACCCTCCACAAACCAATTTACTACATCCATTTTTCACATACACACGGTCAATAAACAAAATTCTCATTCAATAACCTCGCATTCGCATAGAAAAGAAAATACATCGAGGGGCGTTAGATAAATACTGGTGATAGTTATAATCGAGGGGCGTCAATAAATTTTCCGATAGAAGGAATGCTTTATGATCGCGACTCTTATAAATACCAATTTAGATACCGTTATTTTGAAAATTCTTCTTTTCTCAAAATATTTTCAATTGTACTCTCAGTCATTTTTATCCGCGTAAGGTTTTACATATAACCTGAAATTTATCTCTATGCTTTCCGAATTACCTCTAAATATTTTCGACATGTCTCAGAACATTCTTGATGGTTCGGACTATTTTACATGTGATCCGTCACGAGAAAGGGGACCACCTGGGAACTCCGTGAAATCCTTACTAGCCTCCAGCTACTATTTCACATAGGTCTACGATTATAAACCCAATCATGGTGAGAGACCGTGAAATCAGTAGTCGGAAAGAATGAGTGCCGCTGTCGGGGATCCGGAACCCGGGACCTCTAGATTGATAGTCCGACGCGCTACTATCTGCGCTATGACGGCGGCTCTGATACAGAAAGGAAGAATAATCAATCTAGATTTAGAAAATCGACCAAGTGCGAGAAGTTTCGACCCTAGTCAGACTGTACAGTCCGCTCACGGTCTGATACTTTACACACTGCCCTTATGGGTTTTTTTTTCGAATGACGGGGGTCAGATATCTGGAGCCCGTTTTACTTAACATCTTACGAAAAAAATGATCGTCAGTCAAAATCACAAATTGTACCCGTGGTGCTTACATGCTTTGTTAGATTCAGTGCCTTGCAATATCTCATTGAAATCGTCTTTTAGAAGACGATTCCAATGAGATGTTGCTTTGCAGGATTCCATATTTACTTACTACTGTAGAAACAACTTTAATTTTTGACTTATTCAAAAAATGATCGTAAGTTGTTTACAAATGACTGATGCTTCTGTTTCATTCAACAATTTGAATCTTTAAGGAATTTCGGTCCTTTTTCTCTGTGCTTCGCATTAAGTTCATCTTTTTTCAGGGCCCGAACATCCAGGTTATTGCAAAGACCCTTGTGTCCAAATGCAATTGTCTCATAGCTCGATCGTGTTGTCTTCAAATTGTTTTATGTTATACACATGTATATGTCTTATATTATCATGAACCTATATGACCAGATTGGATTATGAAAAAAAAAAAAAACACTTAATTTGTAAATAGTTTGCACCGTTTTGTCACACTAACACATGGCAGGATTGAGTCTTCGAGAGAGATTCTATTAGATTAAACTTTCGTCACAATCGAACTTAAAACAAATATTCCTTCCAAGTTTCAGCTTGATTAGCCAAGTGGTGCAGGTTTTCTAAGGTTTTCTTTTGACTTTCTTTTTTAATTTCCATCGTTCATTTGCGTCCATAGGTGTGCGAGGGCTATGTACACCCCTCAGCGATCATTACAATATTGTGCTAGTAGATAAAATTTGTATGTAGCAATATAATATAAAACGGATTTTATAAAGAGTTCGTGGAGAATTGCTGAGGCCGTGGTCGAGTGATAAGGAATGTGGCTTTGGGACCGGATTCGAATCCCGACAAGACCTCGGGAAATTTTTCTGAGCAAAAACTAACTTCACGTTGCTCCTCTTCGCCCAGGTGTATAAATGGGCACACACGAGATTTGGAAGCAAATGTGCTGTGGCTGCGTGGGGCGCAAAAGTATTTACAGCCGACTCGTGACTTGTTGATTGTGGGTTAAGTTTTAAGTCGTTGAGCAATCCATCGGTTTGAAAACAGACTATAAAATAAATATAACTTTTTGACTTTGATAATATTTCTGTTCATCTCGTTAAAATTTCCAAAAACAAAAGATTTTCTAAAGTTTTGGTTATTCGGTTACTATGGAATACAGAGTCCACGCAATAAATTCTTTTAAAATGTTTGTTAGAACTTCACCCAAGAAACACCACAATAAAGTTTCAGTTTGATCAGGCACAGTGGTTTATGAGAGGATGTTTTTGTTCTTACATTTTCTTAATATTTGGCCTGTATGTTACCGTAACAAAATGAGGACTGATTTGCAGGACAAAAATCTTTTTAATAATTTGGCACAGCTCATCAAAGGCACACCAATAGGTCAAGTGTTTATTTTTTAATTTTTTGAGAAGAAGATGTTTCAGTTAGTAAATTGTTGACGGACGGACGATGAACATCTACGAAAGACGATGAGTGATCGCAATAACTCACCTTAAGCACTTTGTTTTCAGGTGAGCTTGATACCAATACACGGTAAAAGGATGTAAAAAGGAGAAAATTACTTTTAACAAGAAATCCCTTTTTTCCCAACGATATTTCCCTCTGGAAAATATACTTTTATGATTGTGTATTACACCGATTAAGTATTCTACTCGGGTTGAAGTTAAGTCACTGTATAAGCATACTTTAAATGCCTGAAAGACCAGGGGCCCGTATTACTAAACTTCTTACGAAAAAAATAAACGTAAATCAAAATCACAAGTCGTACCTAGTGTTTTCATTAATTGTCAGATTCTGCCTTGCAATATTTCATGGGACGATTCCAATGAGATGATGCATGTCAATATTCCATATACAGTTACTACTGTAGAAGTAACTTTAATTATTGACTTACGCAAAAAATGATCGTAAGATGTTTAGTATAACTGACCCCTGCATCCTTGAAATTAATGCCAGTCTTCCCTAAAAGTCACAGGCCGCAGAGTTAAGGACTGGTGTTAGTGTCGAACCATGGGGCCCGTTTTACTAACTAACTTACGATCACTTTTTGCGTAAGTCGAAAATTAAAGTTGCTTCTGAAGTGATAACTAAATATGAAATTCTGCCACGCGTCATCTCATTGAAATCGTCTTCAAATGAC
Source organism: Fragum whitleyi (assembly GCA_948146395.1). Taxonomy (NCBI): domain Eukaryota; kingdom Metazoa; phylum Mollusca; class Bivalvia; order Cardiida; family Cardiidae; genus Fragum; species Fragum whitleyi. The sequence continues at coordinate 74,510,899 of OX411544.1, read as the reverse complement.
GTTTCCAATGAGAAATTGCAAGGCAGAACCTAAAAATGAATGAAAACCCCGAATATGATCTGTGATTTTGACTTACGATTAATTTTGTCGTAATAATTTAAGTAAAACGGGCTCCTATCGTTGTTAAGGTTATCTTGCAGCCGATGGAAACTTTAATAATTCTTTGTCTATGGTATTAATTGACAGTAATTTGAAAATTCGTTTTTTTTCTGTGACATGAAGACCAACATCAAATTCAAGGAGTACAACTCAAGATGCATTTTGTATGAATTATCTTCCCATTTCGACTACGGATATGTAGATCAACAGAGCGTTAACCCTTTGCTATTTAATCCCTGCTTTTTACGTGCCTGTGATATTACGATTGAGAAAACATTGTAAAAAAAGAAGAAATTGCCTCTGACAAGCAATTTCTTCTTTTTCCACACTATTTTCTACCCTATAGAATGGTTATTTTTCAAATCAAATCCACTTTAAATTTTCGTCTGCAAAACCTTTGAATTTTGACAGGTCCAAAATTTTGTAAAACAGGAAAGGATTAAGTTTTTGCTTCGCCATAAAAATGTTTCATTTATTGTCGAGTGGGCGAGTTCATTGAAAGATATTTGTAATAAAACCATGTTTCTATAAAACCCATGTGCGTTTTACCTAACAAGGGACGCAAAACATTTTATATTCAAAAAGAGATAAAGTGAGGTTTTCTCCCATTGAATTAAGGTTTTTAATGTAAGTTCATGTCAAAATCCAATCGCTAATTTCTTGTTTTGCCTGAAATACAGTTAACCTTATCAAAAAACAAAAAAAAAAAAAGATGCAATTTTAGAGCATTCGAATTGAAAGACATTATAACCAACAATCGGGCGCATTTTGAAAAGACACAATCCAATGTGGTAGAAATTATTTAATGCTTTTCAGGGGGTTATCGAGAAATAACGACAGGCTATCATTTGATAAATTCATCGCCTTACTAGAGTGAAATTATAAAAAAATACCCGCTTTCGTTCATTTCACCATATTTCACCATATTTTACGTCATCTAAGCGAAGCACAATGAATGACGTCATCATGGACGTTGCGTGGTAACCATGTTCAAAATGACGTAATTTGTCCTAAAAATACGAATATTTTGCCCCTTTTTTTGCAGTGAAGAAATAGATAAATCGTGTTTTCTTTTTTCCAGTAAGGTCGACCAATATTTCAATTCCTGAACAAAAGAAAGCTATATTTTCACTCGTGGCTCTACCACTCGTGAAAATATAGCGTTTTTGTTCATCCAATGAAATATAAATCGATCTTACTTGGAAACAAATAGTTATTCTCAAATATATTTTGTCGAATGAGAAAAATTCTTTAAACATACAAGCAATTTGTTATATTTCCTCAATATCTTCTAACATGGACCTTAAATATCGAGACAAACATAAAATGATAAGAAATCCATAAAATATAATAATAAGTCAAAGTTTTAATAGAAAGCGTGTGCACGAGTTAAAATAATTCCTGGTGCGAAAAAAGCGATCGTGTGTTAACCCTTTTAATGCTGAACCGGGAATATTACTGCTTTGGCAGAAGGTATAGACTAAGACCAGCCTTTGAATATGCGCAGTCTGATCTTAAAACATACCACCTGATTCTCCCATTTCAACCAAAAAAGTTTAAACATTGTTTTTCTAAAACGAATACTGAATATTTCTTTAATGCTTTTCGGTGGTTTATCGAGAAATAATGGTAGATTATCTCTTGATAATCTCACCGCAAAAGCAGTGAAGTTATGAAAAACTTGTACTCTGCTTTTGTGCATTTCATCCTATCTGACGTCATCTATGCGGGGCGAAATAAGTGACGTCACAATGAACGTTGCATAGCAATCACGCGCATAATGACGCGCTTCATGAAAATATGTCCTAGAAATTTCACATTTTGTCTCATTTTTGCATTAAAGAAATAGAATAATCGTTTGTTTTTCTTGTAAGATCGATTAATATTTCATTTCGTGAACAACAAACTGCGCCTATATTTTTCACTCGTGGCTCTGATAAATTGTGTAAAAGATTCATTTAGTTTTCTTTAAATCATTAAATCATGAACCTAAAATCATATTCACATTTTATGAACAAGCGAAACGGATTCATACATCACTGTGATAAGCATTATAGGTTATGAAATGTTCCGATGAAAAACAACAACAACAACAAAAAAAAAAAAAAAAAGAGAGAGAAAATCTCTTCGCCACTAAATATCAAACGAAATCAAGCAATAAAAGATACTTTGTTCGTTTAGAAAGAAATTTATGGCACTCATTCAGTTTGTGCGTGACATTCCAAACAATATTCAGCCGCATCGTCTGATCAGAGTCTTCACTTTTCGCTCTATGGATAGTTATTACATTTTTCTAGACATTTAGCAAATATTCTCCAATTACTGAACGGATGTCCAATGTCTACTTTTTACGCCTATGTGAAATTGTTAGAAATATTATGAGGCTGTTTATTTTATAAGCAATCATACTAAATAATAGCACATTTCAAATGCTGTTCATTGGGGAGATGCAGTAATTTTTTCAGTCTATCAACAAAGTCATTCATTAAACAATAAGAGTAGAATTTCTATGACTGGTTTTTAGTCTGTCTGGATGCGTATGGGATAAATGAACGTGATGGCACAAATCAATTTGTTAAAGCACATGTCTAGTCGCAGAGACATTGGCACGTCACGCCAAAAGGGACCATCTGGATATTTCGTAAAGAATATATCGAAACAGCATTGAATACAGCGGAGGACGGATTTCGATTTTTTTACAAATATATTACCCCCCCCCCCCCATTTTGAATACATCCAAACCATACTAGCTCTCCATGCTCATTCTATTTCATTCCGAAGTACTTCCAAAATCATCCACATTATCAAGTTTGCGATAATATTAAATGAGCATATGCGTGACATTTCCATCAATTTGACTTGTGCGCAACGTTGAAACTCAGATCAGTCTGTGCAGCCACACAGTCTGATCAGAGTCTTAACTATGCGCTCAATAGATGGCTGTGGGCCTAAAATCGATAATCACAATCGAGACTTGCGAAAAGTATCAATCCTTGTCGGTCTGCGCAGATCGCGCAGTCTGACTAGGATCGGGACTTTTCGCACTTCAAAGATGATACCTTTTCGTGGGACGGGTCAAATAGGTTACCTGTCGGGTTATGCGTCAAGTTTACTGCGCAGACTGGTATGGGTTAACATCTTCGCATTTAGCCGATTTTCTGAATAAACATTCTACATTCCTGTAAAAGAATTTTTGAAATGAGTTTTCTGAATGATATACATGTATACAGGATGAAATATATTTTTTAAATTTTTATTTATAGAGTTCCAAGGAGTTTCTTTATAAGTGTCATGATTTAGAAAACATGAACTCCTAAATAATACAAAAACCAGGACTTTTATGGAGGCGTCAAGTGAACGGCAAAAGGCGCCATCCGAAAATACATCTAGATTTTTAACCTTTTGGTGACAAAACCAACGGCTCTACTTCGAGATTATGGCTGATAACATAAATGCAAAATTGGTACCATACAGGCGTAAAGTGTGAACCCCACTCAGACTGTGCGGTCTTCGCAGGTTGACTTTGGTCGAAACTCTTCGTGATTGCCTGATTTTATGAAGCTCGAATGAACATTTCATTTCCAAATATTAGAAATGCAACCCCCAATTGACCTGTCCTCCAACTAATCTCTCTTTCAAAGATTAATTTTATATGTTCCAAGAAGATAATTTTTGGCGTCACGGTTCACTTATATAAATATCATTTGCTTTACTTAATTGTTCGAATTGGTTTACTTGTTTATTTTGTGTATGTCATAGTCGATAGGAATGCATAAAGCTACTCGTAAGTTCCTATAAATATTGAGGCGCCTTTAATAGATCTGCAGTTACCGTTCAAAATATAAAAGAATTAAGATTTCTAATTTCTATTTCTTTTCATCGTTGTCGTAAAGGACGTCTGGTCAATACAGTTTGTCCATTCAAGTAACTATTTCCGGAATGTCCATTTACGTATCCGTTCTTGTGCGCATGTCCGTTTTGTATACTTCCGTTTCCTGTCTTACTCTTTGTTGAACCGGTGGCGGATTTCCGGTAGGTTTTAATGTAGAAATTTAAAAACAATGCAGCAACTATGGTAGTAAATCCTTGAATAAAGGCGACGAATTTCCAAGGGTAGTTACAGTTCTTGAAAAATAGAAACTGGGAGTTGTGGATGGTCACTATAAAGAATTGTGCCTGAAAGAAAATGAGATACCAAAATGACAGAATTTTTATGATTTGCGGATTCTCTTGACTGCATTAAGTTTCTTAAAATTTGGAATTGAATCATACGGTTGACATTTTTATATTGTCATTAAATATATTAATTGTATTAAACACATATGTAATCATAAGTTTGAGAAACAGTAACAACATAAAAATACACGGGCGTTGGGCAAACAAAACTCATGAAAATCGTCTTAAATTTCAGTTCATTCTAGAAGGTCATCCTTGAAAAAGGAATCGGACAAAGAATATGACAAAAATTGAGTATATTTGTTAAAAGCGTAAATATCTTCATATTCAAAAAATAAATAAATTAATAAATAAAATCTGTCGCCATTGAACAGTTTCGGCTCTGAGTTCCACAATGGTAACTAGGGCTCGACAAAGTTAGCACTTTCTTTTTTTCCATAATATTTTTCCATTTTGAAAATCCGAACTCCTTACTTTGAGTTTAAACTCCTTAATTTCATGAGTTTGGGGTCCAATGAACTCCTTACTTTCAGAAGTTAGTATCGATCTCTGATTCATTCTACGCTTTGATTGAAAGAAAGCAGTCACCACCGTAGATATAAGAGTTACGAAACATTTATCGGAAGGATCAAAGCATATGAGAGGTACAGATAAGAGGAGGTAACTCTAGTCTAAAATCTTTACTTCTTAATGAAACCATACGATGAAGGTACTCATTTGAATTGTCTCGTCGAGAACCCACAAGATAGGGTTTGAGCAAGGACTAGTGAAATATTTAAATTTGAAATCCAAAATACTCCATCTATCTGTAGCTCTGATATGCTCGAATATTTTTTTGGCTTGACTTCAGAAACCATTCTGCAATGCAAAAAATGACATATTGTATTGAGTAAGTTGTTCATGGCATCATCGGAGATGCAAAGCCGACATTGAAGAGATTAAGATATTTATGTTTTCTTAGCTAAGGAAAACGCCTTTTAAGTATGAGATATGGGGTTCTGTCAATTTTCCAGTAAGAATAATATATCCTAGAATCTTGATATGTATACTTATTTCCATGCTGTCTCTATCTCTTTCTCTCTCTTTCTCTGTCTCTCTGTCTCCCCTCTCTGTCTCTCTCTCTCTCTCCTCTCTCTCTCTCTCTCTCTCTCTGGCTATTCTTTCTTTCTTTCTTTCTTTCTTTCTTTTTTTTCTTTTTTTCTTTCTTTCTTTCTTTCTTTCTTTCTTTCTTTCTTTCTTTCTTTTTCTGACTTCTCTCTCACTCTCACTCTCCCACTCTCTTTCACTCCCTTTGTTCTCTCTCTCGAACTCTCTCTCTGTCTTTTCTCCCTCTGTCTCTTTCTGTCTCCCTCTCTCTGTATTTTCTTTCTGTCTCTGTCTCTTCTCTCTGTCTCTGTCTATCTCTCTCTCTCTCTCTCTCTCTCTCTCTCTCTCTCTCCCTCCCTCTCCCTCTCTCCCTCTCTTTCTTTCCCATTCTCTCTCGCACACGCACTATATCCTTGAAACTTCCAGAAACTTGTACAGGTCCTGGTTCAGATAAGGAAACCTTCGCCGCCGACGTATTCTTCTTGCCATGAAAGTGACCTTGTCAAGCACTAACATTCACGGTCGTTCAAGCATCCCACTTTGCAAGCAAGTGACCTTGTCGAGCATGGTATCGTCAGCATGGAATCGTTTTTATACGCTCGGGAATTTATTGTCATCTTAAGCAAGCTTCCTTCAATATTGGTTTTTAAGGACGTTTTCTCTACTTAAAACTCAGTGTCAAGCCCTATGTTCAGGAAACAGAAACGTTTGTGTTAGTACACGTGTGAAGCGGGGTAAATTTTCTCCAACGTTTCGCGAAACTATTCATCACAAAGGGACCGCGATTAGTATTATCCTCAATTTTTCCCGTGGCAGGGCGGAGCCTAAGTAACGGGTCGATGCACTTAAGGTTCAGGTAAATCGGCCTTTACTCATTATTATGTACTTTTAAAGATAGTCGACATAAATAACTTTACACCGCAAAGCGTAGGTTGGTAACAACACCCTCGTAATTCTAACTTGAAGCTGATGTTACGAGACTTTGTTAACCCATCGATTCACTTTCTTTAAGCACGTGAATCCTTTTGGTTTAAGGATACAGTTATTTGCACGCGTTCACGATTATTGCCGAGTAACTTTTCAATGAACCCAAAATATTTAAAAGTTAACTCGCCAAATAACGTATCTGCTAAGACACGCCCTGCCAGTTCATTGATAACGCAGAATACTCTTAACCTCTAAATTCTTACCAGTTGAAATACGGTGACATATCTTTTCCACCAGAGGTATTTTTGGTATTTTGGTCCCAAGGCTGTCATTCCGTAGTAGAAATACATTACAACATGGACTATACAGTTGATAAGGCCATGGAATGTGCCAAACCCACCTGTAAAAAGAGACTAACGTATAACAACGCCAATGTTTTACCTCTCTCAAACAAGTGGGAAGTAATTACGGAAATCATAAATTCTACTAATCATGTATTTATGTACTTCGGGTATTTCGTTCTTTAAAGAAAAAATTTGATTATTCTAGACGCCAAACAAATAACTCAACGTTGGCTTAATTGCAAGAATAACCTTGAAATGAAAAAAAGGTAAAGAAAAAGTAATGAACAAGAAAATATAATAACAAGAGCTGTCACTGTAAGATGACAATGCCCCCGACACCGCTTTGATAGTAATAAGGAAGTTATGGCCAATGTTAAAGTTTTTGGACGGAATGACGGACGGACGGACGGACAGACGGACGGACAGACGGACGGACAGACGGGCGGACGGACAAGTCAAATTTATTATGCCTCCCTATCGGGGGCATAAAAAGGTAACACATCAATCTCTGCAAATGTAAACGCCCGAAAAATGTGAATTTACGCTATTATTGCATAAAATATAGATTAGAGTATAAATCAAAACAGAAATTGCGAAATAATTTCATAGAAACGATGTAAAACCAGGAACAAAGCTACTTATATGCCGGAACAATTGCGTCATGCATTATAGCGTCCATTTTGTCTATACCGACGTTGCTTGATAAATTTATGACGCCACACAATTTAACGCGTGATTTAGTGCAGCGTCTTTAGGTATGCTCTGTGATTATGTTGGACATGAATAATTTTCACGCATTTTACTAATCAATGCGTACAGTCTAGATCTAACCTTTGTAGTATTCCAATGGGAATGCATAAAATATCCTTTTAGGACAAACAAATATTGGATAGAAAAAATTAGAATCGTTGAATTTGATTAAATTGTATAAGCCCAAATCGCGGATATTTAAGTAAAAAAGGCCGGGCGTTACATGCAACTACACGTGAATTTACTGATTAATCCACGTTTCTCCCGTTAATGCCCGGGGTTTGTCTGTTAAAGTATGCCTTAAACTAGCCGAAAACGCAATTTTATGCAATAATAAAAAAGGTAACATAGCAACCTGTTAAAGATTATCTAAGATTCTCGTAATTTTCATCTAATTCATAAGTGAGGTTAACCATTTATCTTATAACTATACAAATATCCATGTGATACATTCCATATGATATTGTTTTTGTTTTATCACACGAATATCTTTAGAACAATGATATGATGTGGTTATTTTTTTAGAAACTTGTATTATTTTTTAGTAACATCGACAAAAACGTGGCAATAAGAGGTTATAAGATACCTATTATACGTATTTAGTGAATTGTATGAAAAATATCTTACTCGGTTGTTGGAATTGATAATTGTCTCGACAATTATCGATTCCCACAACCTCGTTAGATCTTTTCTTTTCATACAAAACACGTATTACGTATTATATATATCCAACTTCCAAAGCAATGGTAGATATACATGAAACGTGTTGAATACCTACCGGGCACTTCCCTGACGCCCCACCACCAAAATAAGGGAAGACAGCCATGATGGAAAACGTGTAGAAATGTCACTTGGTTATTCTTCTTTCTCAAAATAAAGAAAACCTGAAATAAAAAAAATCTTTAATGCTTCTTCGTGGATTATTGAGAAATAACGGTGAATTATCACTTGATAAACTCACCGCCAAACTAGTGAAATTAACAAAAAATTTGTTTATTTCATTCTATTTGACGTTATCTAAGCGGAGACCAATAAACATACAACATCGTGAAATTTACAAGGTGATTAATTTTAGAAATTGAAGGAGTGTGGAGCGAATTTGGAGTGAAATAAATTCGAGGTCATCCAATATCGCAAATTTTGATCAGAATGACCAAAATAGCTATATATATTACCTCACTTTAATAAACATTTAATAAAGAAGAGGTGTTTGTACCCCCCCCCCCCATAAAAGCAGGTCAATGGCGTATTCTTTGTCAATCAACAATGAGCAATAACTCACAAAATTTGCTGCACCTTCTCCACAATGACATCTATCCACCTATTAAGATTCTAGCTTGCATACTTTTTGGGATATGCTCCGGAAAAAAGCGTTCTACGGACCGACCTACCGACAGACCGACCTACAGACCGACCGACAAGTGCAAAGCAATTCTTCGAAAGTGGGGGGGGGGGGCAAAAATTTGCGTACAAGTTCTATAATTAGCTCCCCTTTTCTTCAAGGACCTAACAGACGCTTACAATATATGTCGGTGAAATCGCGATTTTTTTGCATTATTTAATATGAATGACGTTGTTGATTCAGTGGGTTTGGAGCGTTTTTGAATGGTTTGAGTGAGTGTTCGGAATGAATGAATGGAGCGCTGAACGAGTGATTTGGAAAAGTTTTCATCGGAACGATTCTAAATTTCACGGTGTTTCAACTTTAATGACTTATGACGTCACGATGACTTTGCCGAGTAATCACGTCCAAAATGACGTGCTTCGATTCATTCTTGCATTAAAGAAATAAAATCATCGTTTGCTTTCGTGCAAGATATATTTATCTACAATTTTACCACTGTAGTGAAAATATAGCACGCATACACGCATACCAAATTTCTCGGCGAAAAATCCACATAAAGCGAAGATATTCGTACTTTTATTGGTCTGAGTAGCGGAAAATATGATAAAAAGACACCCCCTATCACAAATTCTGGTGTCGATTTCCAATCGAAAAAAAATCAGGGGGTGTCTAGTTATCATATTTTTTGCTACCCAGGCCAATAAAAGTACGAATATCTTCGCTTTTTGTGGATCTTTTGTCGAGAAATTTGGAATGTGTGTAGAGGATACATAAATGCTCTTAGACAAACACAAACAATGAAGAATAGTCAGGTTGTTTGACAAAAAATTAATGACAAACCTAAAAAACGAGCAAAGTCACTCACTCCTAGGGCTAGAACTCGCTCATTTGCTTAGTTGTTACTCTCCCCTTTGATTTCCTAAAAGAAGAACCATTTATCTCGACAGTGATACTAAAAATTGAAATAGAAATGATTATTTTGGTTTACAAATCAGTCAAAAACTTGCCCCACCGTTAGTTCCGTATCGAAAAAATCGATCAGGTGTCCATGAACCTTCTGGTGTCGGCGTGGCACGTTATACCCTGTGATGTTACCATTGCTTTTTGCACTACAAAGTTCTGGTTACCCATAGTTTTGATATTTCTGCATTCATTATTTTTCATTTTTTTAGGAAATCAAATTGTGACGTCGCGCAAAAAAAGTAACCATGTTAAACTTGGGGATACATTTTAAATGAAATATAATAGCTTTTGAGGCTAGATTAAACATTTCAATTTATCAATGAATTCGGAAATCTATTGTCAGAAATTTGACACTTTTACCAGAACTGCGTTCAGGATGCAAAACGTTTTCAAACGTTCGGTAATTGTACCCCGCTTTGCACGTGAGTTCACGTGCAAAGCGGGGCACTATTCCGCAAACGTTTCTCCACCATTTTCATCCTGAAAACAGTAAAGTTTTCGGAAATAATAAAAACAACATACCGTATCTAAAAGCTCGATAAACTTTGCTATGAAGAAACACCATACTGCATTAGCCATCTGCAATAAAAAGGCATATTCAGGACATACTTATTTTTTACCCTTTATGCATAAAGTGACCATCTGAGAAATGGGAATAGTGTCGAACCTAGTCAGACAGTGCAGATAACACAGACTGACTGAGTTCGAATCTTTTCGCACTTTGTTGATTTTCTGAATCCAGCATGTTAATTCCACAATCTCGTGAAATGTTTTGTTTTATATGCTACATCCAGTTTACCCCCACTGGAATATTTTTTTTGAATTATTCATTTTACGGAGTTCCAGATGGTCTTTTTTTCGTCACGGGTCACATTTAAATTTCAGTTTCATCCATAAAAAGAGCGTCCTGGTAAATATTTTATTCATTTCAAAATGAAAAAGTTATGCGTGTATCTAGTTTGCATTCTTGCTCGCGAAATAGTTCTAGTGAAACATCTCAGAATAGATAAGATATTAACATTGCGCTTGGTCGATTTCAGTTATTTACATGAAATTGATGAGGATAGTTTTTTTGAAAGATTAATGAAAAGAAAGACCTAAACAACATTCATGTATAAATCTATATCCTTTAAATCTACCAAAATTACTGCGTCAAATAAAGCAAAATTGGCATGACTATCTTTTGATAAATACAAATAAGTATGGTAAAACTTTAATCTGTAGTTGGCTTTTCTCAATAGTTGATTCTGCGCTATGTTAGGATTTTGACTAACTTTAATTGCTGTTTCGCAGACTTGGGTCCCGTTTTTTTAAAGTTCTTACGATAAAAATGATCGTAAGTCAAAATCACAAATCGTACCTGGTGTTTTCATTCATTGAGTGATTCTGCATTGCAATTTCTCATTGGAATCGTCTTTAATGATTCCGATGAGCTGATGCATAGCAGAATTCCATATTAAGTTACTACTGTAGAAGCAACTTTAATTTTGGCCTACGCAAAAGTCGTAATATGTTTAGTAAAACAGGCTCTTGCTATTGAGTTATTGTTAAAAAAATCTGGTTAATCCATGTGCGCCTTTCCTTAGTTGACCAAATGAGCCGCTTGTGGTGTTAAAAGGTTCTGAGGCTATCACTGAACATTTGATATTCGTTGTAAAAATTATCGTTGATTCCAATGCATTTATTCTTCAAATGCATTTATTTTCCTATTTAAAAGTAGTCCGTAAGGCTCTTAAATGAAATTTGACACAGATAACCAATGCTTTTTTACCGTTTTTAACATCAAAACTGACTACTGCAAAATAAACACCATTTTATCTAAAATAATATATTCTATCATCAAATTCTCCCCCTCCCCTATTTATGCACCGCAATGCACAACCTATCAGGATTGACAAGCAAACATTTGACCAAAAGTATACATTTTTCTCTACAGTTAACAACACCCTGAAATTGACAGGATGAAATTTTTTGGAATGATATCCGAAAGAAATGAAATGAGTGGGAGAGCTAGCTTTCAATTCATTTGGCAGGAGGTAATCAAATATCGCTTATTTTGACCAATTGTACGAATTTAGCGACACTTTTTACTTTCTTTATAAGAGTCTACGTACTTTTGTGTTTGAGTGTCTTCACGGACCAATTAGATGCACAAGAATCCACACAAATGAAATCGTCGAAGGATTTGATCGATTTGAATGAAATGTTGATTGTATCGAACAATTTCAGAGTGTTTTAGAAAGGTTTGGAGCGTTTTTAACGGTTTGGGTGAGTGTATGGAATGGATGAATGAATAAATGGACCGATGAGCGAACGATTTAGATTGGTTTTGATCAAGGTTAATGTCATTTCACGATGTTTCTAACTTTAACTTGTAGACAAGTCGTATTTATTGTTACCACAAGTATATAATGCCTCTTTATTTTCACTTTTTTCTACTTTAGAAAACTATGCAAAGTTTCTTTTATCGTTCTGAAATTATGCCACAGCCAAATGGTGAATTTTTAGTGTATGACCTTGCACCATGATCTTGACCTCGGGCAAATCCAAACAAAATATTCAAATACGCAAGAACTCAGTAAGGGAAACAAATGTGCCTTATTATTTCAAAATCCATCCATAAATACAGATTTATTGTCGCATACTCCGAACAAGACCTATTTTATCGTTTGACCTTCAAAAATAACCTTTGACCGTTTCCGGACAAACTCTTGCATAAAACAAGTATTCATCAAGGGGAACAACTGTACGGAGTTATTTTGAAATCCATTTGTGACCCGTCACGCAAAAAGGGACCATCTTGGTAGTGCGTAAAGTTTCGACCCTAGTCAGACTGCGCGGACTGCGCAGACTGACTAGGATAGAAACTTTTCCCACTTTGATGATTTTCTAAATCAAGATTGATCAATCTACATTCCAGTGAAAAAATCTTTGAAATGTGACTTCTGGTTGACCTTTGCTGGATCAAATCTCTTTCAATAATTCATTTTACAGAATTCCAGGATGGCCCCTTTCGCGTGACGGGTCAAATTTATAAAAGTAGAAGATATGGCATTTGGGAAAACTCCAGATAAACATAAGACACCATATGTAAACGAATTTATTTAAACGAAAGAGATCGAAACACAGGCATTTGACCAAGAGATGAAGAGAGTATTTGTTGATTTCATCGCGGTATGAAACTGAAAATCTAATCACACCGTATGAATACGCGAAGCGGATTCAAACACGAGTATGGTTAATGGTTTAGTTTCATTCCTCCATGATATTAACAAATACTCTCTTCATTTCTTATGACTTAATATTATGAAGCAAAGAATGTAAAGATTTGTCAATAATTTACAAATTTCATGCAGAACTACTTTTAGTGGAAGCTTTCAAAACAGATGCGCACTCAAAATTGTTTATCATTGAGAAATACAACTATTTTTTCATCGAATCAGAATGCACGAAAATTGATGGAAGAATCTGAAATTAAATTATTCAGTCATGAAACTTTTGTCATAAAGGTGAAAGGCTTTATGAAAAAAAGGATTATGAAACAATTGCCTATGGATCGATTTCAGGTCCAGTGCAAAAAGTTCACAGCTACCGCTTTGGCGGAGAGACCTAACATGTGTAATTTGCCACATTAAAAATGAATAGACCCTTGGGATATAATCTCATTTTTGCTTGGTCGATGAATCGAATCACTTAAGAATGACATTTTTTTTCTCTCTTTTCAAGTATCAAAAATGTATACACATATCCTTTCTTTTTATAGATCAACGAAGTTTTGATATCAAATTGTGAAGTGTGTGATTCCCGAAAGGTAATGGTGTATTCAGTATATTCGGCCAGGTATGAGTAGACCTGCGTTCAGGCTGCTGAAACATTTGAGAACGTTTTGAATGGTACTCCGCTTTTCACATGAGTAAATGTGCGTAGCGGAATACAACTTCTTAAACGTATTGCTACCCTTTTCACCTTGAATTCAAGGTTGTTGTGGTCCTGTCTGAAATAAGTTTGATAACGTCTGTGTTGATCATCAAGACATCTAATTATAGCAACATAATTAAGGTAGTGGACCCGTAATACTTTCGCAATGTTTCAGAAGTATTGAACTTTAACAGTGTTAACCGAGGTTTCCTAATGATTTTCATTAGGAAACCTTGGTCAACATTGTGAAAAATCATGAGGTCCGAAATTTTGCAGAACTATTACGGGTCCACTATCTTAATGTCATTTTTCATGAACGGTTGGTTTAAACCTATTTATTTTACAACGATTGGGAAACAAGTTCTTACAACTTGGCTTAATCCATCTCGATTCTGCTTCCTGAAAAATTCACCAGTACTCGCTCCGAATTTGTGGGCCAATGAAAGAACCAAGATCAAAAGCCGCTCCCGGGAATCGAACTCAGGACCTTTTGGTAAAGAGGCCGATGCTCTACCTCTAGAACACGGACACCACGATTTTTGAACGGTTCATTAATTGTTTTCCGAAAGAGGGCGCTACTGTTAGTTACATCGTGAAATTGACTCTCATCTCGATTAATACCATTCTAAATAGCTCACTCATCGCTCCATTCATTCATGCCAATCAAACATTTGAATCGATCAAAAACGCTCAAAAATCATTTGAATTCATTTCGAAATCGTTCAAGACGAACAACATTTCATTGAAATCGATCAAATTATTCTACGATCTTATTAACTGATGTGGAATTTAAAGTGTTTGATTGGTCCACAAAGACCCACAAAAAGAAAAGTACGTACATCTTATTAAAGGGAGGTAATAAATATCGCTAATTTTGTTCAAGATTGGATTACCCCCCCCCCCCCCCCCCTACATTTCACTCAAAACTCGCTCTATTTCATTTAATTACATTCCAAAATTATTCATCTTGTCAATATCTCGATGTTGTTAATTGTAATTTATATTTGGACGATTTCTTTGAAGTATTCAATTATACAAGCATTCTGCAACGTTTGTTGGAGGTGATGTTTGTAGTTATTCTCCTATGCAAAAAAGGTAAAAATAATTTCTTCGGTGATTCTTATTCTCTGACTCATGGAGGTGCTTGGCCTAAGGATAATTTATATGAATTTTAGTTTAAAGTTGATTCTTAAGGTTTGAGGAGAAGTTTTTTTCTAATTATAAACGGACAGAAGAGCGGACAGACATATCACTTGATTATCAGGAGGGCTAAACACCTATCTTATATACTTACTCGCAACGCTGAAGAACTTCTAGAATAATCTACTGGTTGACATCCTAATGTATATTCATATAACCAACCTCCTAATAAGAGCTGAAAAGTAAAATCACTACATATAGTTGAACAACGCCAATTTTGCACAACATCAAATTTTGCACATCATCCATTTAGCACAACACCAATTCGCACCATTTACTTACACACGTGCAGAGTTGTGTTGCCTCTTGAGGTAGCAGGGGTCGTAACCTACATATTAAGCTCCTTTCCTGCTGAATTTGAATTTTGTCTTCAACATTTGTGTCAACATACTTTCGAATGGTCAGCGCAAAACTATTGTATGTGTATGTGCACAATCACATATAATGGTTTGGCGTTGAACCCTGGATTTGCACAACACCAAGTGCTTGTACTCACACGCAAAGTAGTAGGCCTAGTTGAATAATCTACGGGTTGGCATCTAAATGTATATTCATATAACCAGCCTCCGAGAAGGTACTGTAAAGTACAAAACCTACAGACTCTAAAATATTAGAATACTCAACTATTGTTGTTAGCTTCAGGTATAAGAAAACAGGTTAAAAATATCTAAGACCCATTTTAGCCTGAATAATCCGCACAGACTGAAAAATATGGTCAATTTTAGCACTTCTAAAATGGTCCTTTTTATGAAGAATAACAACAAATATGGTATATTTCATTGCTTTTATGCCAAAATAGTATCAGAATACAATAAATACAGATATAGTAGTTAAAATGGCAGAGAATAACGAAAGTTCGTTTGCATTGACAGGATTATTGCGACTAGAAATAAAGTAAGTCTGGCGATTGTAACAAAATTACTTAATACGGTTGCAATATTATACACAGGGAACTCGTAGCCGCGGGTACCTATGGGGTATAACAAAACAAAACATCTTTGCTCATTCAAAAATAATCTTTTTGAGAGCTTTGATGACACAAATTTATAACTCAGATTCACATACTAAAACACTCATTGTTGTTGCCAGTTTTCTGTGGAAAATTAAACAGAGCCGAAAAATTATTGTAACTTTCAATTTCTTATTCTCCACAGTGATTTCCTTCAAGTTCCCAGAATTTAAAAAATGAATATAAAAATCAGTCGGTGTGATTAATTTGCATATGAAGGCATTTATGGCGTGTAATCAGTTGCAAAATTATATGAAAACAAGATGTGTTTGTGAAACACGAATGCCCCCAGAACAGCATTTTTTTAAAGTTTGACCTTGACAGATGACCTTGCCCTTGTCACATGACTTTGACTTTGCCACATGACCTTGACTTTGGTGTACAGCTTTGTATGTCAAATACTTTTGGAGAAAAGGCAAAGGTTAAGTTTTTGGGTTAAGTTATCGGACAGACGGACGGACGGACAGACGGACGGACAGACAGACGGACATGAGTAAAACAATATGCCCCCGATCTCTCGATAAGGGGGCATAAAAATGTCCTTTCTAAAATTCTCAGACCTTGACCCGAGGACTTACCTGCGTTCAAAATGAATATAGGGTTAATTCTCGTTTTTGATGGCGTTAACATTTGCAGAGACCCAAAAAATGTTTAAACGCTTAAGTGCGAAGCACGAGGGCGTTAAATCATTTTGAGGGTCTCTGCAAGTGATAAGGTCCGAAAAACGAGAATTGACGCTATAATTCCATAAAAAGAAAGTCTATAGTATTCATTCAAACAGAGATTGCAAAATGTTTCTTACGGACGCTTTTAATTTCGCTCTAAATCCACTAAAATTGCGCTATGCATTACATCGTAACTTTTGTTTATACCGACGTTGCTTGGTTTTATGACATCACAAAATTTAACGGGGGATTAGGATCAGCGTCTTTATTCAAGTTCTATACTAAAATCCGACTTAATAACTGATATAGTGTATGGGCCCAGACGGATGATGTCTAAGTTAGAAAAGCCGGGCGTTAACGGAACGTAAATTTACTTATCAATACACGTTTTCTTCCGTCCCGTTAACGCCCGGGTTTTGTCCGTTAATGTATGTCTATTACGACCCGAAAACGTACATTTTATGCAATAATACTTTCTTAAAAAAGTATTCCACTTTGCTTCACACTCGCGTGCAAAGAGTGTGGCATTTTTTAACAGTTTAAGTTTAAGATTTCGATTTTTCTTTACGCATGAGTGCCCTGCGTTCAAGATGAAAACATTTGCGAAACGTTTGATTACTTTATAGTAGCCCACTTTGCATGTGTGCTAACATTGCGAAGCGGGATACAATTTCTTAACGTTCGCCTATCGTTTTGCATTCTGAACGAAATACTACGGTGTTCGTGTATTCTGCGTTATAATTATTGATTTCTACCATAATTGTGTAGTTGTCTATAAAGAATCTTTAATATTCTGCGCTATTATTCAACTGGTAGGACGTAGCTTAGCCGTGACGTAATTTGGCTGGTTTATTTTTCCATAGTGTGGGTTCTTGCAAAAGTTAGTCCGCAATTATCGTTTTAAAGAAATGGACCCGTAATAGTTCTGCAATATTTCGGAAGTAATGAATTTTAGCAGTTTTAACCAAAGTTTCCTAATGATTTTCATTAGGAAACCTTGGTCAACATTGTGAAAGATCATTCGCTCAAAAAAGTTGCGGAACTATTACGGTTCCACTACCTTAAACCAAAAGGATTCACGTGCTCAGAGAACGAGAACACATTTTATCGTTGGTTACCAAAGCCTGGTAACTTCAGCTTAGACAAGCTGAAAATAGATGATTTTTAGCCAACCTACACAGGGATAAAGACTAGCAGGGGCCCAGTTGCCCATGGCCCCTAGATTTTGGGCGGGGCCCCTGAATATTTAGAGAAAATGCCCATACCCTTAATGTTAAGTATTGAATTTTGCTACCCTGGGCCCCTAAGTTCAAATTGTCAGTCTTTATCCCTGCTTCACTTTTAGGTCTGAAGTAATTTATGTCGTTTGGTTATCAACGCCTCGTAACTTCAGCCCAAGCTGAAGTTACGAGAGTTAGGTAACCAACCTACGATTAAGGTCTCGAGTTATTTACGTCGACAATCGATAGAAGTTAATAATTGTAAATAAAAGCTGATTCACCTTAACCTTAAGTACAAAGCCTCGTTACTTAGGCTCCGCCCTGCCAGTGCAATTATCGTGGATTATACTTACCTCTTTGACTATGTAAATATTGAAGGCTACCATGGAAAAGTTGTAAACTACAAGTGTGTTCTGTATATCCATCGGTTTGCGGTTGGCCATCCATTTTGGACCCAGATATATGAACAATAAATAGGCTATTATTAACAAAGCAGGCACCAGCGGACTTTCTATCATAGGCCAGTCTTTGATTCTGGGATCTGAAAAAGACAAGATAACGTCTCCGTTTGCTAGTGGATACATTTGTCTCAAGTTTTCCCTTACGTTTCATGCATTAAGTTGATAAATCACAAATAAAGATTGAGAAACTATAAGAAAAGTGAAACTATTTGTATCTTTATTAATCATTAGAATTGAGACCACCGAGGTGTTATATTTTTTATTCAAAAACTTCATTACTGTTTAATGAATCTCATACTGTAAAGAACTTTTTTTTTGATTCGTACCAAAGCAGTTCTGATGAAAAATTCATATACAAAGAGCGGATAATAAGACCATGCGTGTCGAACTGAATATGTATGTCGCCCTTATTTAACTAAAATAATAGACTGTAATTGAGCTATTTCCGTGATGAAAATTTATTCAATAGATTTTTTTAATGATTCGAGGGCCTCGGCAGCCTAGTGGTATGATATTCGACAATTGAACCGAAGGTCCGTGGTGCGAGCCGCGCTATCGCTGTTGTGTGTTTATGGGCAAAACGCTTAGTAACGAGCCAAATTAAACCCAGCTGAAGATTTTTATACCAGTGGGTTTAAGCAACTGTCCCTATCTGGGATTCATTAAGCTAAACCTTTCGTCGCAATGGTATTCGAATTAATCAGTAAACACAATTTACGGAGGTATGAAACTACTAACCTATTAACATTCCCAATAAAAAAATCTCTCCATATCTTGTAAGTTATGAAATAATATCATTTTACCGTTGATTTGTCCATGAATAAAGTATGATGGAGAAGGAGTAATATGCAAAAAGGTCCGCCCTCGGATTTCTGTTGCATATAAGTCCTCTCCCTTAAGGACACATCAACACAAAAATGATATTATATCCATTATAGCACGATCACTATTCTGAAATTAATTTTTTCCCTTTTCTAGGTGTAAAATAGTTTATTTATATTTGGATGAAATTAATAATAGCTGTTATATTGACGTTGGGAGAAAGTTACAGAAAACAAAGCGCGTCATTCAGTACGTTGGTTATATGACGTCAAAAACATGGACATTCCCGCTAAAGACGACGTAAAACGTTATAAATGTACGGAGCTATCATCGATAAAATCAGAACTGTTTGAAAGTTACTTTACATTGTTTTTTGAACATGTTTAGGAATGCTCGTCGGCAGTATGTAATATAGGCTTTATATTGACGGTTTCTGACTTGTTTTAAAGCCCCAGTCTGCATTTATATTATAAATTCGCCCTTTTTTTAATATCTTTGAATATTTTGTTCTTGATTAGGTCTTATGAAAGATGAGTTACATAAAACTATATACAAATCAATCGATAAACGGCGTTTTTTTGTGAAACGCATAATCTAACGTATAAAGTAAAATATGTATTGTGAAACATTGTTGAGCTGTCACTCATTATTTTTTGTAAACTTTCGTTGATATCCGCAAAGGTATTAAAGCTGCCCTTTCACAGATTGGGAAATGTTTTTTTTTTAAATTAATAGGAAACTATTACTTCATCGTGTAGAAAACTCTTCACGTCAACTCAGCCTTTTTTCTCTAACGCAGCACCTAAGAAACTGAAATGAAGGATCTTCTTCCGTTCCTGACATTTAATGCTAATGATATTATTACTATTTTTCTCAACGCACTATACATTTTATTTCTTGTTACTTCTGTTAATTCGTTTTAGGGAATTCTTTATCCATTTTTTAAATTTTATTTTCACTCAATAGACCATCAGACTTTGACAGAGACCGAGAAAGGAGGAGTGTGATGAATTTATCCTGTACTTTTCGAAAAAAAAATCTGTGTTGTGTGTAGACTACTGTCCAAATGGAAATCACTTGATACAGAATATCAAACGGATTATACCCACACTAACGATGATCAAAATTAAGTAAACTCTGTCGTGCTGTTTTATATACAAAGATCTTTAATTATAGCCATTAACAGTAACACCGTATTAAAAAACAAACAAACAACGAAGAAGAAGCAGAAGATAGTTTTAAGTTTTATTGTTTATTTCAGTCTCATTCATGTACATACAAAATTACAATATATTTAAAACAATTTGCAAATATAAAAGTACATGACCATTCAAAAAAAAAGAATTATAAGAGACTATTCTATTAAAAGAAGAGAAATTATCTCTGAACATCAAGCGTTTACACACACACACACACACACACACACACACACACACACACATATATATACATACATATGTACAACTATAGTATGTACAACTATACAATATATAACTAGATTAGGTAAAATATGGTAAAGAGTCAGTTGCTAAATTAAGGAAAAGGATATTTCGAATTCGTAGTACATTGTGTACCCATAGGGGAAGAAAATAACATAAAGGAAGAAAGAGGTTCTCTTTAATAAAGATTGATGTGTTAATTTTATAGATAAATAAATAGTTATTTTCATATATAGTGATGTATCCACCTTTAGCATCTGATTCTTTAGAGTAACTATAAATATATCCAAATATTAATTGAAAGACATATTTATAGATATTAAACAAATCTGTTGATCATTTACACAAAAGTAAGGATCTTTTATGTAAGATTAAATAGCAGGTTTTTGCTGTAATTCTGATCAAGTTTTGGTTGGAAAACAGGATTTTTAATTTATCAATATCGGTAAGATTCATGAAAGTCGGATATTCGCTAATAGCTTTTTCAAAAAGGTTTAGTTGAAACTCTTTGTATGTATTGCATTTGAATAATACGTGACATTCGTCTTCTATTGCGTTACAAAAAGAACATTTCCTATCAATCAGGTCTACATTTTCATATCTTCCGGTTTCTATTCTCAATGGTGCGACACCACATCGAAATTTACTATATGCCGAACGATGGTGTAAAGGTAAAATCATTGTGCAATAATATTCTGTTGTAAAATTGAATTTAAAAAGGGAATAGTTTCTTAGCTTATTTCGACCAATATTATTCCTTCCACTTTGTCTGGAGAGAGAATTATTCCATTCTTGTAAAAATTCTTGAATTAACCCGCATTTTACTTTGTCATACAATTTTGTTTTATCATTGCTACTATTTATTGATTGAAAGTCTGAGCACTCTAAGTTTAAGAGTTTTTCCTTGACTATATAAAACCAATTTTTACATTTTGGACCAGAGGAGCGTTGAGCCCACAGACCAATACGTTTGTTAATTCTTGTATTTGACTGAGCGGATAATCGACACCACAAATTGCTAATGGACTTCCATTGATGGACAATAGGTGGGTACCAACCCATTTCACCTGCTACTGCAGCATTGGGTGTATATTTTCCTACGCCAAGAAAAAATCTCATTGCCTTATTTTGGATGGCATTTATACATGAAAAAGACTTGACTCCCCAAATTGCTGATCCATATTCAATAACCGGCCAAACTAGAGTATCATAAAGCTTTGTAAAGACTTCGTAAGTAAAACCACCAATGCATTTACATTTTGCTATCAAGAGACCGAGAGCACGATTTGCTTTCAACGCAACTGCTTTTGAAGTGACATTAAAATCTAGGTACTCATTAAGGACAAGACCGAGGTAGGTATAACGATCTACACACTTTAAAATAGAGTTACCACAGCTAAATGTAAAGCATGTTCTTGATATACAATTTGGTCTAAAATGAACAATGTTACTTTTAATAGGGTTTATTATCATGTGATTTGAAGCGCACCAAGAATCTAACTCATTTAACATAATTTGTAAATCTTCAGCGCTTTCTGCTAATAAAACAATATCATCAGCATAGAGTAATATGCAAACTTTCTCATCACCAAGTTCTATACCGCATCCTAATGATTTCAAATATAGAGCTAGATCATTAATAAACAAATTGAAAAGAAGGGGAGATAAACCACACCCTTGTCTTAATCCACGTTTTACTTCAAACCAATCAGTATGTAATCCGTTTATTCTTACGCATGTAGAAATTGATTTGTATATAGATCTAACGGCTTTGAACAATTTACCAGAAACCCCTATGTCACGTAACTTGTTCCATAAATTAACTCTATCAATTAGATCATATGCTTTTTTGAAATCAATGAATGCACAGAAAGTAGATTTTTTGATCTTTTTCCTAGATTCTATTATATTAGTGAGTGATGCTAAATGGTCAATAGTATTTCGGCCTTTTCTGAAACCATTTTGTTCATCTACTATTTTTACATTTTCCTCGGCCCATTTTAGAAGACGGTTATTTAGCACCGAACAATATAATTTATACATAGAATTTGACAAGGATATTCCTCTATATGATAAAGGATTTCTTGGATCCTCGGAATTCGATTTAGGTATCGGACTAATTATACACTTCCCCCACATTGAAGGAACTATGCCTTTGTCAAAACAAACGTTAAATAATGTATGAAGAAATAAAACAGAAGTGTCATTTTTCAAAACTTCAACAGGGATGCTATCAATTCCACTTGCTTTGCCAATCTTTGCATTATCAATTGCAGCCTTGATTTCTAAGATAGTGAAATTCTCGTTAAATAAAGCTTCAGTGATGTTATGGTCTTCATTGTCAAAGCATTGCTCGTTATCATCGTTAATAATATCACCATTGTATAATGTTTTGAAATCATTTTTCCATTTATTCAGTACATCCGGTATGCTAGACGATATTGATCCATCTTCTAAAATAACTTCAAAAGGAATAAAATTACTTTTAGTCTTATTTATACCTATTCGTCCAATTGATTTCCAAAAATCCGTATTCCCTGAAATACATTCATTTAATATATCCTTTTGTTGGTTATACCAATACAGACGTTTATATTTTTGGACATTCCTGTCAAAAAGCTTTCGTGTTCTGATAAACTCAGTTTTTAAAAGTTTCTTCAACCCAAATTGCTTACATGAGACCCATAGTCTCTCAGCTTTACAAACTTCAGACCATAATTTTGATAACTCCTCATTCCACCAGGGCTTTCCTGGTCTACGACGTTTATTACACGATTTACTGAATGAGATAGTTTTATACGGTAAATTCTCGTGAATATTTGAATTTATCAAATTTACCCAATTATTGTAAATTGAATCAATGTCAGCTTGCAACTGTAGACCGTGTTCCAAGTTGTCTAGTAAATTGTTTACTTCGTTCAATGTATTAGCAGATTTTAAAAAGTCATGTGGCACATTATCAAATTTATACTTGCGTTCTACTTTGATATCATATTCAATATCATCTTCATTATCAACTAATGTAAACGGTAAATTGATTGTCCAAGAGAGTAGTGAATGGTCTGGTGCACTTGCGTCAGCAAATGCACCAGCATTTGTACACTCTTGTAATAAGATTAGGGGTCTTTTAACGGAAAAGTTACTAAATTTGCAAAGATCATCGTGGCTCGTAAAACAATAGTCCACGACAGATAACCCTTTAGTTGAAACTGACGTAAAATCATTCGTAATACTATTCCTCCCATTTAACATACACATATTAGTACTAGTCAAAAAGTCAATCAAAAGTTCACCATATTTGTTATATTTGAAATCTATAACATCTCGCTGTGGAACATCATCTACACCACTTATAAAATCTTCTAATGCCCCACAACGACTATTGAAATCCCCACAAATGAATAATAACCCATCATTTTGAAATTCATATATGTTTGTTGTCAACGTTTCAAAGAAATTACTAACATCAAATGATCTGGAAGAGTTTTCTGGAGGTAGGTAGCAAACACAGCTCATAAATACAAATTCTTTTCTTTTATGAACAAATTTTAACCACAAAATACCTTCAGATAAGAAATGACGAGAGGCAAATTCGATCTTCGGACCTCAGCATTGTAAGTTCCTGACCATAACACTACAGCTGTGTGGTTATTTATCACAACTGGGTATATTTTGTTATTTGAATGTACTGTTCGCGTAGTTAAATCGTACTGCGAAGCAGTAGATTTATATCTACCGTTTTCCAGAAATCCAGTCTGTTTGACCCACTACATTTTTACCATTATCTTCTGAGCAATGTATTCAAACCAAATTATGTGTTTTCAAACACCGAAGAAACGGCCTTTTCAGTCACAATCTACAAACTTTGTTTATACCTTATTTACTTTTCGACAAATAGAGAAGAGGCTAATACAAAATTTGATGTAATTTTCGCTTTTAGTAATTACCAGTTAGTATTTTCAGTGTTTATAACAAGATTTTCGGTTGAGTAAAGGAGTTGAAACGTACAATAGGTTAACTGTATAATTAATTTGTAGCACTTGCAATATTACTGCTCTGAACTTTCTCGAACGGTCATTTACCAGTTGTAGGGCTGACAACCAATCAAATTCTGTTATGATTATCACTCGGTCAAAACCCACGCGTAAATTCAGACCACGTGGTATAGATGCAAATGGACATCGTCTGCTCGAAATGTGTCAATTAACTTGTTTATCATTAGTCAATAGTCGTCTGCACTCAAACAGGGTGTGTGGGAAGTTTACTTTTTTTTCGCATGTGTAAACAAATAGAAATAATTTTGTAATTTTGAAATATTTGATTTCAATGAGCACTCTGATCACGCTCCAATCCTATTTTCATTAAATACAAATTTGAGTATGAAGAAAAATTATTTAACAACAAATAAACCGACAAAAACATACGATAAACTGATATAGGGGTAAGTTCATATCGAACTCGGTTTCGACCCGAGTTTACCGGGTTTCCATCAGAACGGCCTCGGTTTCGACACTATTGATGTCATTGTAACCTTTCAACCTCGACGCTTCTGATCCTGAGTCAGGCCGGTGTTACTTGGGTTCCAAAATGGCGTCGAGAATAGTGCACAGCAATTCGATTACAAAAAAATAAATATTCTCTATTACTTTAAATAACAAATACTTTTTTTCTTATTTTATATAGTATTTTGCACGAGTTTATCACATTTCTTAATGGGATAACGATATTTCATGGTAAATTAATTATTGTAGCGGTAAATGAGAAGGTTGTTTTCTACCACCAGTGGATAACTCCGTTCACATGAATGTCTTTTCTGCGCATGCATATTACAGTCAATTTTAGATTATTACATCATCTCACGCGTCTCTCGGGCTGCCATTTGAATTTCCCCTAGGATAGCAGCAAGAGCGATCTATTTTTAGAACAACTCATGAATAATCATAGAGTGCTGCTAGATTTAATCGATTTGTCAGAAACCAAAGATATAAATAGCATAGTTGGCGATTTCACGCGTTTCTTGAGAGAAAATGCATTTACAGTATTTGGGAAAACCCAATGCTTGAAATACAAACATGTTGGTAATCAAAATTGTAAATAGTTTAATGAAAAATGTTTGTTGCTAAACAGGCTTTTAAACTCTATAGAGAGAGGAATAATATTAACAGACAAGCTTTTAGCTTGGCGCGTGCTCATTATAACAACGTAAAAATCTGCTAAGAAATAATTTAGACTAGCAGAGGGCTATCGAATCAGCAAACTTTCAAAATCGGACCCACGAGGTTGGATGAGCTGGCGATGTCCTCGAAAAGATGGAGTGTTAAGAGAAAAAATTCACAAATTTAAAGATTTTACCAACTTTTATTGTCCAAATTTGAGCCCTTTTGATTGGCGAACTATTGCACTATCCCAGCTTCTCAATGATGTACGATTTACAGTGCTGACAGCACTTTGATTTTAATCTATTTAAGGAAGTGGGTTTCGAATATCAATGTTTCACAGTAAATGGGATTTTGGTCAAGTGAAATACGCCAGCGTGTAAGAACGAATCAAACGAGTCCGAAATGTAGTAGATCATAAATATTCATCAAGTTAGGCCTGTATTTAGATCATCTCATCATAATTATTTGCATTACCGGATATTGTTATGACAAATTCAAGTTTAACTTTGAGAATAAAAGTCTATTTTTTGTGTACATAGTCGTCTTAGATGATTGTATTGCGTTTCGGAAATGATCACGAACGCAGACGGGGGCTTTAAAGAACAAGAGCACCGATTACGGATGGCTCGGCTGTTGAGTGCTGGATGGTGGAAAAAATCTAAGTCGATAAAGGGTCATAGTTTGCACAAAATGCATATAGAGTTATCCCTTGATAGTAAAAGTTGCACTTTTGATTGAGAACATGTGTGTCAAATTTAAAGTGAATGCCTTCAGAAGAACAAGAGATATCACAAAATGTCAAAGTTTTTTGTAAGGAGACGACGACGGCGACAACAACAACGACGACGACGACGACGACTACGCAACGATACCAAGGCTATAGCAATACCTCGGGTTTTCTCCGAAAACAGCCGAGCTGGCAAGACAGTGAAACAGGGGGTCAACGTCGAATACCTGTCGAAGCATCTTGAAGACAAAGGAATGTTTATCAAAGTCAAGAAATTTCGTTACTTTCGCCAAATTCGACGAAAGGAGCGATGAATATTACCCCCCTTGATTTATTTCAAAATTCGAAGAAATTAATCACTGAATAGATAGAATAGGGGAGGGCGTTTCATATTATCTGCCCTGCGTTCAAAATGAACAAGTTTGTGAGATGTTTTGAAAATGTTACCCCATCTCTTCAAAGCAGGGAAAAATTTCAAAAACGTTTACCGGCCTTTTTTCTTAAAAATAAATGTGTTACAACATTTTTGCAGGATTAATGTATGGTAAGATTTTTGTTTATTTCTCTTCATCAGTTGAAAACAGATTACGTTGAATGTTGACCAAAAAGTCCGTACTACATCTTCTATTAGACTATGTTACAAGATTATTTTAGTCCAACAACAGCAAAACATTTGGATACCGATTATACTTTAGACGCCCTATCGGTCAATGTCAACTTACGTCCTATATGTTTCTCAATTTGAATCGAGGCAACGTAGGCACGCTACGGTATAATTCTTTCCTTGATCATCACCGATATTGCTACAGTTAACAAAATCGTGTAACTGACATTCATTTTGACCAAAACCATTCCAAACACTCACTCAAATTATTCAAAAACGCTCTAAACCCACTGAAAAAGATAGCATCAATGACGTCATCAAAAATAAATAGAAAAGCATGAAAAAAATCGCGATTTAACAGACGTAATTCAAATTGTAATCGTCTGATAGGTTCTTGAAGAAATAGGGAGCTAATTCTAGAACTTGCATGCATATTTTATTAAAGGGAGGTAATAGATATCGCTAATTTTGTTTATCGTGGACAAAATTTGCGATATTGGATTACCCTTCCTTTAAATACCTAAAACCCACTCCACACACTCATTCAATTTCATTCAAAAATTATTCCAAAATCATTCACCTTGTCAATTTCACGATGTTTTAACTGTAGCAACGTCGAAATACCCGTAGCAGTTACAATACATAAAAGAAGAGCTACAGATGGATCGGTATTTCGGTTTGTTCTTTTTGAATGTGGTTTATCGCCGCTTTATCAATTCTTCAGTCAAGTAGCGACAGCCGGAGCACCTAGTAATGGTTTCCTGGTATTTCCTGCACATCTTTTCCTAGCCTCGAGCTGCTATCCCACTTACTTTAACGATTATCAATTCATTGCCGGGAGACATATCTCGGAAAGACTATGTGCCGCCGGGCCGGTTATCGAACTCATGACAGAGCGCAAATTGAACTCAGATTGAAGTTTTCAGTCAAACATGCACAAAACTCATTTCTGTGTGTACTCGTTCTGAAATAAAGAATTTAGACTGGTTTCCTCTTTTTATATAACTCTGTCACAATCATGAGAAAAGGTCGGGTAAAAGAAACATTCTTTTTACCAACTCAAATTAGGAGTTTTCCATAACTTCAATATAATTTGCCTGTGAGAGGGAATTCTTCCGCATTAAATACCATTCCTTCTTATATTACAATCTAACCCGTACAAAGGGACATTGGTTACAGGATGAAATAGCTCGGTTCATAAGTGAATATTATCTTCAGACTGCATTACTAATGAGTCACTTAGGCATTTGAACATCAAAGGTGGCATAACAATTCATAATCATATCTTTAACCATTACCGTCATTTCCCACTTTTCTGGTAACGATTTGCGTACATATCGTTTAACACCAATTTCAATAGCATTTCGTGTAAATCATGTACAATCGTGTAAAAGTGCACCTAACCATGGCTTTCTAATGGATCCCACACCAGCATGGATTTAAATAAGTACTTACATTTAATGCTTTCGTAGTTTGAGATTAATTCCAGAAACTATCCGTAATAAACATCCTTATCTCGATTTCTATTATTTAATTCATCCGTGTACGAGGGTTGTTAAAATTTCATCCGGACTAGGCCAATCGATTATAAGTTATAAAACGTTATTCGAAAAAAGGGAAATGTATATTAACGGGACATTTAAAATGCCCAAACATGCCAAAACTGAAGCAGATTGGTTTCATATGCAAACAATACTACACGAGTAATCGGTAGCGGCGCACGGTAAATGACGTTGGCAACGTCGTCGGAAATACACCTCTTTAAATATATATAATAATACCTTTTTGGTCATTTCATGCATTAATATTTTTCTTATTAAAATATAAATATCTGTGTGATAACATCTTATGTGATATTTTTATGATATTACATGGATATTTTTAGAACAGTGACATAATGCGGTTATTTTTAAAAAAAACTTGCATTTCTGTTAGCTACATCGTCGGAAACAAGCCAAATAGATGCTATAAGATAAAAATAATACGTACTTTGTGTACTGTATGAAAAAAAATCTATCTGTGTTGTTAGTTGTTGAAATTGATAATTGTCTCGGCAGAGCCTCGACAATTATCATTTCCCCCAACCTCGTTAGATTTTTTTTTCATACAAAATACAAAGTACGCATTTTATATTTATAAATTACATAGCTAAGGGACGTGTTAGGTTGCCTAGACATTTTTCACTTTTGATTGACTGAAGTATGCTTTTAAAAGATTCAGAGTTTGTGGTTGCGTGTTTAACAACAGTAGCAAATTAAATTAATATGGACCCCTTTGTTTTTCATTTCTGAGAGTTTTTCTTGTGTCTTGATATTAAGATATAAATTATAATAAAAAAGAAATGGGAAATAAATACATTAAAAGGGCATTCAAAACTCATACGTTTTAATGGTAATCGACAGAAAACAATATTTTCAAAAGGAAAATCCAATTTCTCATTGAAATAAAAATTTGTGCGGTAGTACGTCACACCGCTATAACCGGAAGAGAGGCAAATGCCATTATTTAGAAATACACCACATACTGCATTCGGAACATCACTCGGCCATTTCCGTAAACTACAACAGACCTCGGATGTTTGTAAGGCGGATGGGTATGTAACAAAATCGTGCATTTTGTTAGGCGGAAACAGTGTAAGAAAAATTAGCACCGTAGATTTTTATCTTTTACAGTAAATAACGGTTGAAAAATCTTTATTTTTGAGAATGACGAATCATTCTCAAATATTAAGATTTTTTCAGCCGTTATTTAAGATTCTTAAGATATTTATATTCGGATACGATGGTTTCACGTCAGTGACTTAAAAGAGTAGCGTTGACGACGTCGAATGTTTTCACTCAAAGTTTCATATAAACGCACCGATGCGTCGGCGATGCCATGCCGAAAACCTTTAGTGAAATTGGTGATAAAATCGGCAAGTAACCGCCCACTAGCCACGAGACACCGGCCGATTTAAAAGCCGGGTTTTCAAAGATAGGCGTTGCGTCTACGATTTTTTATTTTCAAGTTAAAATCCACCGACTAGTCGATGACATCCACAGATTTACCTTAATCGGTATTATACTGAACATTTTCGCCGACAAGCGACAGGGCTTCAGCCGATGAACGAATTCGTACACATCGTCGGTATTTTTTTGTCTGTTACTACCCTTTTTACTTCCGTTAGAAATCAGCCGCCAGTAGTCGACGACTCCGCGGCGTATCGGTGAGTGGACGACCACATTGAATTGGCGTGTCAATAACGCTTTAACTTTTTTTTCATCATGCGATTTTTGCCTCATACCCGGCAAAGAAATCAGACTTCGTCATGTCGGAGGTTTTATGTGACTGCAAAATACATGTCCAGATATCGTCGACGCCCGTCCGATGTTAAGCTTAACTAGTTGGCCGATGAAAAAAATCGCCAATTTTTATGTGACTTATGCATAAGATAAGTAGCAACCCGTCCGGAGATAAGTGCGAAATTTAACGCCCCTTGTCGGTCATAGAGGACAACGCAGTCTGAATAGGATCGTCATTTTTCGCAATTTGAATATTTTTCTAAACCTGACTAGGGTTATTCTAGCTTCCGAAAAATTTTATTTTTAAATGCAAATCTGGTTCACCTGGTGGATCTAATTATGAGGTCCCGGGTTCGACTTATGACGGATGAGTATTATGGAATCTCGGAAAGGATGCGATGGAAGTACTGATGTGAGAAATAACAGGATTCCATGGTTAGGTGCTAAAGTCCCAGCGATATGACTCAAACACTGTTACAAGTGGTGTCAAACCCTACTTAAACTAACCTCAGATCGCAAGAAAGCGACTAAGTATATATCATGATTGAGCGCGACTTCAGACTTGTTACTCCAACTTATTCATACTGTTGTTAAGATGGTGGTCGCCCATCCAGGATATATTTTTTCAATGTCAAATTGTTACATTAAGAAAAAAACATGTAGGACCAATTCATTATCACATCAATGATCAATTGCTTAAAAAGATATTTATCGTTTAATGATCGTCGACCAGGGTCACCATTAATTAACTCTTATCCTGCCGAGTTTCATTTTTTTCCGACACATCGCCAACTTTTTGGACATATCGAATTTATGGCTCAAGTTTCAAACAATGTTTTAGTATAAGAGATAACATTTGCGTCTCGCTGTAAGATTTGTAACAAGTTAGATATTTGATCAGGTTCGAAACAAGGCAGTGCTGCAAAAAGGTCACAGTGACCAACATCATGAATTTGACAACATGAATGATTTTGGAATGATTTTTGATTGAAATTGAACGAGTCTGTGGAGCGAGTGTTGAGTGAATTAAATGGGAAGTAATCCAATATCGTGAATTTTGTTCAGGATGAACAAAATTAGCGATATTTATTACCTCCCTTTAATAAAATATGCATACAAGTTCTATAAATATTTCTTCAAGAACCCATCAGACGCCTACAATTTGAATTATGTCGGTAAAATCGAGATCTTTTTTTTAGCTTTACTTTTTTTGAATGGCGTTGTTGATGCTTTTTCAATGAGCTTGGAGCGTTTTTGAATGGTTTGAGTGAGCGTTTGGAATGAACGAATGAGTGAGTAATATAGAACGGTTTTGATTGAGACGATTATCAATGTAACTAACTGTAAGGACCGTCAGCAAACTGTACCCATCGTTGCACGTTTGTTTGGGGTAAGTGTCAATTGATGGATTGCTGACCCCGACACTTCATCTCCGTCATAACGACCTCCAAGTGGGGAACCCTCGGTGATTCTACGGATTAGACCATTCGGAACATCCCTCGGCGATTTCCGTAAACTGCAACAGACCTCGTAATTTGAGAATCTAAAGATATTTTAATTAGGAAGATAATATTTCACGCCATTAACTTAAACGGTTAGCGTTGGCGAAATCGAATGTTTAACTCAAAATTCAGAGACCTTACACCATTTTAAATGACGTCATCCAGTTTTTCTGTAATTTTCAAAATAAATCGTCTGCGTACATCCGAGGCTGGTCGTTAGATTGACCGAGTGGTGTTCCGAATGCGGAATAGACCTCGGGAATAATAAGTGCGCAAGCATGAAAGCGCCTCATTTCGAACGTGGGTTTACATGACGTCACAATTTATCAACTATCCTGTTAAGGATTACGTTGCAGAAACAAAACAAAACAAAACAAAACAAAAAATAAATAAACAAAGAAAGGATTCAAGATACTTTTATATTAAAAATTATATATTATATTTTAATAAAAAACCGCATTGTTTTATCGCGATCGGTCATAAAATTTTAATATGATATTCGCTTACGATCGGAAATAGTTAACAAAATATGATTTTCCTCTGGCGTGTTAGATAGATAGATGGATAGATAGATTTATTTCGGTAAAAAAGTACATACAACAATAGAGTAGTACAATATAAAGATAACAAAATGCAATTCCAATTCAAATGACACAATTTAGTTACAATATTAAAATACATACGTAAGACAATGTTGTAACTATTAAAAAATAACAAGCATCTCAAAGAGTGATACTACCCACTATATGCACCCAGACCCAGGATAACACGAAAAAGAGAAAACTCTTATTTCCATCGTGGTCCTGATCAAAAACAAAAAAAAACAATAATAGGGCGGCATGACACCATGAAAGGCTTGTTAAACGTTATTTTATAACAATATACAATTTTTTCAATTTAGAATGCATGTTTTAAAGATTGACATCACAGTAATAAATTTATCACACGTTTAAAGCTATACATATCACAGTATTCGAATCACAGAAAGAGAGACAAGAAATGTCTTTATTTTTTAAAATATCTTTGATCATTTAATAAAACATGTTTAACTGCTTGCTTAAAAGGACTGTACTTTGATATATTAATGACGTCCGCTGGAAGAGCGTTCCATAATTTGGAAGCATTATAACAAAATGATTTTGACCCAAAAGATTTAACTTTTGGAATACGATAGCCCCGTTTTGAGCTTAGCCTTGTGTTGTGGTTATGGACAGAGGCTTGTGATACGAAAAAATGCTTCAGATATTCAGGTGCCATATTATTATTGATTTTAAAGATATGACACAGCATTATTTGATCAACTCTGCTCTGGACAGGTAACCAGTTTAATTGCCTAAAATGTTCCATAGTAACTTTTGTTCTTACATCTAGGTTAAAAATAAACCTAATTAACCTGTTTTGCGTAGTTTGTAACTTCTTTTTATACACTGTCGTGAGACCCAGAAACCATACTGAACAGGCGTAGTCGAAATGACACTGAATAAGAGAAGTAACCAAAAGTTTCTTAGTGTGTTGACATAAAAAATGTTTCTTGCGTGACAAGAACTTTAAGCGGGAGTTTGCTTTCTTTAAAACCGACTCTGCTAGTGAAGAAAAAGTTAAGGATTGGTCAATGGTGACACCTAAGTAATTCACAGAAGAAGATTGACTGATGGGCGTTCCATTACAAGATACGTAAAGAGATGGTTGGGACTTGAGTTTCTGTCTGGAACCGAAAAGTATGGATTCTGTTTTACCAAGGTGTAAAGATAACTTATTATCTACCAATCAATGGCTGACTTCTTGAAGATCATCAGTCAGAGCCTCTTCAACGTCTCTGGCATTTTTGCCAGAGACTAATATGGCGGAATCATCAGCATATAATAACAGCTTATTTTTAACAACGCCTGGCATGTCATTGACATAAATCAAGAAAAGTAAAGGACCAAGTATCGACCCTTGAGGAACCCCACAAGATATTGGGGAGCTTGTAGAAAAGTTTCCAGACACATCAACAAGTTGGTGCCTGTCAGCAAGGTATGATTTAAACCAGTTGCAAATTTTGTCGCCTAGGCCACATGCTTTCAGCTTCATCAAAAGAATTTTATGGTCGACTGTATCAAACGCCTTTTGCGTGTTAATGAACCGAAGTACCACCAGAAGCCGAATTACCTAGAAAAAGACCGAAAATTACTATACCTACGTCCGATGTACTTTCCAGATTACGGAAAAGTTCGAGCGATGCTCCGAATGAACGACCCCTTCCCCTCAAACATATAGAAATGGCAGTGAAATTTTGTGCATATCTGCCGCTTTTCTTTACATTTCGAAAACTCTGAATATCCAATATATCTGAGGGTGTTTGTTCACATGCAGAAAACTAATAACGGTAGGTGGAAACGTAATAATTCCGCAACATTTCGGCACTCGCGATCTTTCACAATGTTGACCAATGTTTCCTAATGAAATCATTAGGAAACCTCGGTTAACACTGTAGAAGTTCGTGACTTCCGAAACGTTGCGGAATTATAACGAGTTTACTACCTTAACACAACGAGATGCATATTCACATCCCTTACCGTCTCACTTCAATTTCCTTGAATCCCGGAACTACTTTTGTATTTGCTACTTAACGCGGAGTTTCAAATCCTCTTAACCCAAGTAAGCACTTTCGGGACTAGTAACGAGAATAAGGATGCTAAATTTGCGAAATTGTCTCATTTATGATAATTGGAATACAAAGGAAATGTTCATGTGCAATTACATATAACTTAAACGACATACGAGGAGGCTATCAAAAAAGTTTTGAGACTTCAACCATATTTTCTATCGTACATGATCGACAAATTAGAAAATTGTATGAGTTGAATTTTAATGTCTTCTGACCACGACTTTACTTTACCAAGATTCAGACGTATGTCACGCAATTTTTGTATGAATTTCTTTCAATTTCATGACCTCATAATCTAATAAGTGGTGCTTAGGCCTTGTCAGCATAATTTTACATTTTCAAACAAAATCGTTATCTATTTTTAATCGAATTATCCGAACCTCAAATAAAGCTTCACCCACTCTGTTTAAGTGATTACATCCTTTTGAAAAGGAAATAAGTTTTATCGTTCAAACAATAGACTCTGTCCTGTCAAAGATATCGTATTAAACCTCGCACAGGAGGATCAAGAACTATTTGTGACTTATCATGCGTAAATGGAAAATCTTGGAACTGCCTCAAACCATTGTATGAAAACTAGATCGGACCAAGCAAAGGTGAATTACAAAATAAAGATGAATTATCAATCTAGGTCCTGAAGATACGCTTAAATCGAGCAATTTAGACCCAAGTTAGACTACAGATTACATGCTGTCGCGAACACCCCCCCCCAAAAAAAGATAATAATTTAAAAAAATTCAGCAGGGGGTGTGAAATCGATTTGGAAGTTAATTCGTTATTCGTCCAGCGAAAGCTGTGTTGTGGGTACTCATCTTGTCAACACGATTAAAATGGGTACCCACAACACAGGGTTTGGATGCAAAAAACCAGATTAAGCATATGTCTCTTCCTATTCAAATTGTGAAGGCTGGGCAGTTTTCTAAGATTTATGTTTTTCATTTACTGTAGCTTTTTTATTCATTTTTCCTGTTGAAGCACATGTATATATTCCTGAGCTCCAAATAGATGCCTTTTCGAGTGACAGGTCCGGTCACATAATAAAAGAGGCCTACCCATGTCCTTTTTAAGTGTGTCTGTGTGTTTCCGTTTATTTATCGTAGCAGATGCCTATATGCGCGACGCCCCAGAAGACGGTTAGTTGTTACGGGGGATAGTGCAAAGATACATGACGAACTACTGCTGAGATCTGCCGTGGTTCTTTAACGTGCTCGTTGTAAAGCACCGTCTTACGGGACCTCGGATTTACGTCTCATCCGAAAGACAATTAGTTTTTGTTAGTTTGTCAGCCCGGGAATCGAACCCACGCCGTCGAAAGTCAATGGTTTTGAAGTCCGGTGCTCTACCAACTGAGCTAATAGGGCTAACAGTCCTTTTTGAATTTTACAATTCTATTTTATATACACGTAAAGATTTAAGTGAGTGATCAAAGGTTAGTTTTGTCTATACGGGTATGGATAAAATTGACATTTGATCACTCACCAAAACTTGTTCATCTATACATCATTTCGAACAAACTTCTAATCTGTCTCAAAAGACAAATGACAAAATTTTATAGACATATGCGTTTGTCTTTAACCATTTTTTAAATGAGTGCAACGAGCTTATTGAACGAAACTAAGCTGAAGATAAATTACTCTTGTCACAGTGACTTCTAGTCATTTACGTTAGATAAGATGTGTCACAATAACAAATGAAACATATTTATGTCTGTTTTTGAACCCCTGACGGCACGATACGAATATGATACTTCGATCCCTGTCGTCGGCACATATACTCTCTCTCTCCCACCAATGGGATGATAAGTACAGACATGTTGGGTTGCAGTTGGAAGCTAGTAAATTATGCATTTGAAGAACTGGTATGAGAACAACTAGGAAACCTTTGTAACATGCCACAGTCGTTCCGATTTGACTGGAAAATGTTCAAAGTGGCGTCAAAACCTGATAAAACAAACAAACAAACTAACAAACAAAACAAAACAAAACAAAACAAAACAAAACAAAACGAAACAAAACAAAACAAAACAAAAAAAAAAAAAAAAAAAAAAAAAAAAATAACCAAACAACAGTAGAATGATATTATGTCACATTTATCATTGTACAAATGATTTGCTCATTTAATAGGCATTCATATGGATTACCTTAGTTCTTATTTCTCCTTTATTTTTGATACTCTTACGTATTCCTAACATACGACACTGCAAGCAAATTACACCCCTTACGCCAACAAATGCATGTAACAATATTATGTAAGTTTACGAAGGACAATTTAGAATTGCAAAAAGTTTCTTCTCTATTTTGTCTGTGTGGTAAGCGATAATTGGACAATGTTTGTAGAATGATTTTCTAGATTCAAATAAATACAGTCAACTCCGCTCACAACAATATCGGTGAGTATGAAGCTGATTTCAAGATCATATCAGATTCTTATTTTTAAGTAAGATTTTCGGTTATAATAATATTTGGATATATCGACGCATTTCTCCTGTCCATGTAGTATCGTTACAACCGGATCTAACCTGGCTCTTAAAGCGGAAAAGTTCCGACCATGGTCAGGTGACGCAGATTGCGCAGTCAGACCATGGTGTATACTTTTAATACAACTTATATGATTTCTTGTCCTTGTGACGGGTCACATATTTGCGTGACGGAGTTAAAATATGGTTTATTTTCTTGTTACGGGTTATATATTTTTATGACGGAGATATCGCACGATTCATTTTCATCGGACGGGTCACATATTCATGTGACGGAGTTACGATATGTTCTATTTTCATGTGACGGGTCACATATTATTTTGACGGAGATACCGAAAGGTTCAATTTCATGAGACGGCCACATATTTCGGTGACGGACTATCGCATAGCTTATTTTTGTGTGACGTGCCATAGCCTAGGCGTTCCAGCAAGCCGATCTTTAAACCCATTGACATACAGTCTGATTACTTAAGAGACTGCTTGAAGGAGTTTGAAAGTATCAAAGGTAAAATTAACCAGACAGAGCAATTTGATTGCGGATTCCGGTATGCCGTGTCCTTGAGGCCTACCATTTTCAAACCTATTTAACCGGTCTCGCGTAAAAGGACCATCTGGGAAGCGCGAAAAATGTCGATCCTGGTCAGACTGCGCGATTTGCGCAGACTGACCAGGGTTGAAACTTTTCGCAAACGAGTTTTTCTGAATCTAGAATGATTCGTATACCTGCCTATGTATCCCCCCCCCCCCCCGAAATACGCCTTTTGGTTGACCTATGCTGGGGCCAGTCCCTTTTCCGAATATTTTACAGCCTTTCCACACGGTCCCATGACTGGTCACATATGTGTAATTAAATGATTTATCTGATGGCGAGCTTTTTTTTTTTTACTCTTTTCAAGATTAGCCATTAATCGTTTTCTTTGAAGAGAGAACATTGGGTTAGTAGGGTAAAATGACAATTTTCTTAAAGAAGATACCCTAAGTATATTTAATAAGCGGGAGATAAGACCTTACAAACAGTCTGATCATGGGCGATATTTTTGCAGGTAGAAAAATACTCCAAATCTTTAGCATAAAAAAGTATCGCTAGAGTAGGATTTGATTGAACAAGACGAAGTCACTTGTCTTGCAACATCAGTAGATTTCATTAGCCTAGGGCTATTAAACGAACAATCTGGTTACATATGATCGACCTTGAATTAAGTCGAGTTCATTAGCGTTCAATTGAATAAATTTACATTATTTTTGTACATCTGCAGAGCTATTTATGGACAAGATTCTGAATTTTAGATGTTATCAATTCTTGCAAAAACGCAAAGTTGTACGGTTACTTATTAGACTTGCCTCACCGGGAAGATTCCTTAGAGCAACCACAACAAAGAGTTTCGTTAATAACTAAAGATTTACAGTTATCAACATCGTGAAATTGACAAGATGAATGATTTTGGAATGAAATTGAATGAGTTTGTGGAGCGTGATTTGAGTGAAATTAAAGGGAGGTAATCAAATATCGCTAATTTTGTTCAAGATGAACAAAATTAGCGATATTTACTACCTCCTTTTAATGAAGAATACGTACTTTTCTTTTTTTGTGTCTTCGTGGACCAATCAGACTCTTTTGAATCCACACTAATTGGGAATTGGTATTTGGAAAAAATATACTGTAGGTATTTTTCCTCCTTTTCAAGTTAAAGATTGGGAAGAGGGCTTAGCCCCTTATAGCCCCATTTGTTCCTATTGGCCAGCAAAACTGCCTTCTGCTAATGAACAAGATGATATCTCTTTTTTCAACTTCTTACTATAAAGTGGTCCTAGATAACCCCCTCTAAGCATGCGGGTTTTAGGTTTCATGTCACATGTGCCATAAAAAAAGAGAAAAGTTATAAGACGTAAGCGTAAATTCTTTTGCATTTAAAATCATGAAGATAGCGAATAACATCGAAATAGGTTTTATTTACAATGTCATGTCAACTTGGTTTGGGCGTAAAAGTAGACGTTAAACACCATTTACCTGTAGTTTCTTCTAGATAGTTATATCCATCGCGTAACCACGAAACTATGTCCATTTTACACTACTATAAGCTACAAACTGTCACTGACAACTGAATCATGTAGTTACTTCATATATGGTCTCATGAGGGTCGTTCAATAAATTTTGCTGTCTTATTTGTGGTTCATTGCATTTTTATTTCATAGAATTATTTGAATTCAAAATTTGAGAAATGTTCAGTTGAAAATGAGAAAAGTCTTATCATGCCCGTTTTACTAAACATCTACCGACCATTTTCAGCGAAAGTAAAAAAAAAAGCTGCTTGTACAGTAGTAACTAAATATGGTATTTTGCCATCCGTCATCTCATTGAAATTGTCTTTTAAAGACGATTCCAATGAGATATTGCTCGACGATTTGTAATTTTTGACTTGCGATTATTTTTTTCGTAAGAATTTAGTAAAACTGGCTCCTGATCTATTAAAAAATTGAAGATCTGATGGCTACCGTCACGATTTATCGTGACGGGAACTGGGGCCTGTTTTACTACATATCTTACGATTATCTTTTGCGTAAGTCAAAAATAAAGTTGCTTCTAGATTCGTAACTAAATGTGGAATCCTGCCATTTTACTTCTCATTAGAATCGCCCTCTATAGACAATTCCGATGAGGTATTGCAAGGTATACACTCCTCAAAACTCCTAAGCGGCCACTTGCCTTTTTGGTCATATGTTATAAACGCCGCATGGTTTCAACTCGCTTTTGCTTGAATAATGTAGCCAAATCATTTATGAAGTCAACAAGAGAAAACACAGTGAAATAATTCAACAAGAAATGTTTTAAAATTAAACGCAAGTAGGAGTACCCTCGATTTCAAAGTTAACATTGGTGGGTGGGATATTTTTGACATTTCTTGTTAGGATAAGGACTGTGTAGAACGTTTTGGCATTTCTTATTAATTTTAGAAGTCCACAGGCGTTGTACCACTGATATTAGTACAAAAGATTGATAGGTGGTGCGTTTTTCAAATTTCGAAATATTCAAATTTCTCATAAAAGTGTCAATTTTGTGACTTTTGAAATTGAGGGTACATGCATTTAATTTCGTCTTAAGGACTTACTGATGAATAATTTTACAAAACAATTAGATAGGATGATGACTGAATGGCCACTCTTTCGAAAGACAAAGTTAACATTTTAAGATACAAGCGTAAAATGTGTGAAAAATGGAGAAAGGTGAGATGGCCGCTTAGAACTTTTGAGTAGTGTAGGTGTATTTTCAAAGCTGGGCTCTGACGTAGGTGCTGAGACGTTTAGAGTAGGTAAATCGGGTATAATTAAAAAGCAAATGATAGGAATTAAACCTGATCCCTTCTTTATTATGAAATTAAATGTTTGAGTGAACCTAACGTATTAAGACAAGCAATAAAGTTGGTTTAAAAGCTAAATTTCAAACTTTACTAATGCGTTATTTTAACATGTTTTATCTATTTCGATCAAATGGCACGAGAATCTATGCAGAACATACTGAATCAAATTGAAATTAAAAACATCTGCGGACACCAATAACTTCTCGAGGGGGCAACACAATACTATTGTAAGTGCCTATATATTATAGGCACTTACAATTGTATTGCACTGACCCCTCGATTTGTAAATATCTTTAAACCGATTTCAAGATTCGAGATCCATGTTGGTTGTAAACTAGTAAAAAGTTGATTTCACGGCTTACCGCGCAAAATCTACCTATAGAGTCTATCAAGGAATGAAAACACCAGGTTCGATGTATGATTTAGACTTACGATTAATTTTTTTGTAAGATGTTCAGTAAAACGGACCCCTGATCACTATTCTTATCACTATGGCGGGTTTATGTCAAATGCTTATTTATTATAAATGGACAAATCTATAAATAGCAGCGGGGAAAGTAACGGAATTTGGTCATTTTTTTAATCGCTATTTATAGATTAGTAAACGGTTTACTCGTGGTAGATTCTGTGCGGTGAGCCGTAAAATGTATATTAACATATAAATTTCCGAGCACTCTTATTGAAAATACATGTACACCTATAGTTATGGTTATTCCTTTGCTAATTTCGCCTGAGACTGTTTATTTTCCGTGAGTGAAATCGAAAAATCACCGACGATTGACGATTCCCGTTGATTTTCATTTACATCTAAGTGTTTGAGACTTAATACTCAGACCTGTGGTGTAGAGGTTAAGACTTCTGCCACTGAAACAAGAGACCGCAAGTTCAAACCGGGTACAAGAGAATATTACTTTGAATCAAATTATCTATTTTTTATCCCTTACAATCACAAATGTCTTTTTAAAAGGGTGTGACTTTCTTGAAATTATGAGGACACATTTTTTCAAATTTGAGTTTATTTTTGATAGATTAAAAAGAAAAAAATGAATGTGGCTCCGCTAATATACCGGGTGCATCTGTGGTAACATTGTGAACGTAGTTGTTGTTTGTCCTTGTGGGAACGGTTTCGAAACTAGGCTTAATTTGAATATTGTACCGTTTCCTGAAAGTTGGGAAGCATTTTTCATCACGGGTTATAGTCCAGGCAAAATAGCGAAATATGGCCTCAACCCAAAACAAATTGCAACAAAAGCATTCTTGACTTTTTTGAGTAGCTTGACCCTCTTGACCCTCCCTAGATGACATACTAAAAGTAGGACAAAATTGGAAGATACGTATTTTGATTTTTCAATACATTTTGATACCCACTAGTAATGCCTGTAGTGTCATATACCTGGAATAAAACTGATTTATGTAAGCAAAACTAATCAAATATCCTTTGAATTACCTCTAGAAATTTAACCACAACTTTTACTAATGGTTCGAGTAAAATGTATGGCATTTTGAACATAAAAAGACAAATTCAAATTAATCTTACCCCACCCACTTGATTTTACATTAGAATGGATAGAAAAATAGCTTCTGGTATTGAAATATTTTCATATATACTCTTATCAACAAGTTCAAAACAATATTGTTGTATTGGATTGATGTATTTGTATGTCTGCATATCCGAG
Source organism: Fragum whitleyi (assembly GCA_948146395.1). NCBI lineage: Eukaryota > Metazoa > Mollusca > Bivalvia > Cardiida > Cardiidae > Fragum > Fragum whitleyi. The sequence continues at coordinate 74,469,044 of OX411544.1, read as the reverse complement.
AGGCAATTGTTTCATGACAAAGAACCATTTATCCAACGTCTGCTCATGTAAACTCTCTCAGTAGTCACTTAATTTAAATTTGGTTGTTTCCTTAGTCTTATAACTATTTTGACAACATTGTCATCAGCTTATTTTTTCTTGATCATTTTCCTTTTCATTGTTATCAGACTGTGAAAAACATGCCTGAAATGGTGAGAGTTGATGAGGTACAGGGCTAGTTTGACACCTTGTCTTATATAATAACGCACATTTGTGTATTTGTCGAAAATTTGATTATGAAATTGCCTGTGATCTGTCTGTCTAAGAATAATTTTCTGAAACTTCAATTACAAACAATTCATAATGAAGTAATATATGTAACAAATCTAGTGCTACATTTCTTTTTTTGTTCAGTATAACAATGACACATAGAAACTTTTAAAATTCTAAAATACCTTACCTAAAACTTCGAGAAAGGCTTTGCAAAAGTAAGATACGACACTTAAACCCTGATCATTTGATAACCTTAAAGGGGGCTACCACAGCTGCATTACGAATAAATTTTATAGAAAGCTTGGTTGTAATTTCAGATACATAAAAAAATAAAAAAAAAATTCGGTTGTACAAAATTTTCTAATCTTTGTAATAATATGTCTTATACTTTAACCCATTGAAGCTTAAAAAAGATATTAAATTGTGTTTCTTGGATGGCATTCTAATAATGTTTAACTCAAATTGTTCTCTAATTAAACGATTTTTAGTTGAAATTTTAAAAATTCATAATTATCCCTCTTTTTTTCTTATATTAATTAAAATCAAAGAATAATATGGTAAAAATTGGAAATGGTTTCTTACAACACCTAATTAACATTTTTTTCATTCATATCAAGACAAATAATATCAAGTCTTGTTTGTTTGAATGGGGATTTACGCCGTTTTCAACAATCTTTCATTTATATCGCGGCGGCAGCACTTTACAATTGATTCCTGGTATTCTCACACCAATACCACAATTACATCCGTTCCTAGCCTTCAGCTGCTATTCCACATAGGTCTACGATTATCAACCCATTAGTTATTTCAAGAACATAATATAAAATTAAAATAACTTTATAAACAAAGCCGGTAGATTATCGAGCATTGTAAAGGTTAGGGTCCTTTTGAAGCATAGGCTTTAAGCATAAGCTTTAAGCTTTGAAGCATAAGCATACCATTTGTTCTTCATTCATTTTTGAAGGAAAGGTTGGCATAACATTCTCACTAGGTTTTGAATCATTTCATATTTTTACTACTAGTAAAGCGTAGTCTCTTCGTATAAGTATTTTAATTGATGACGAATACTTATCCACATCAAAATTATGTTATCGAGTCTTGTTTTAAATAAAAATGAAAACTTCCAATGAATTGACAATCAAATCACTTTATTTCCAATTCATTCCTATGCCATTTTTCAATTTAACATCTTATTTTCTGAGAAATGTATTTAAAACTCGTCAAATGACAAACAAAACCTATTTCCTAGGTCATTGAAGTAAGCACATGTTTAGAAATTTTAAATTGAATCTTTCTTAACGCCTAATATGAAAATCTCAAAAGCTTAAACGCAAATTTTTGACATTCACAGTTTACATTAGTTGTTAATTAACTTTTGATATAAGCATTGAATGGGGCCAACACCACATTGCATTCGAAAGAACCAGTACCAGACAATTCCCCCGTCATCACAGCGCAGACGATTTTGTGCGTTGGGATTCAAGTTACGGGTTTCAAGATTCGATCTGACAGCAGCACACCCTGTCTGACACTTGTCCTAACCAAGGGGTAGATACTCGTAAGAAATATCTGGGATTAGAAAGATGAAGCCTGGAAAGGAATTTCCTGGTAGTAGCGATGAGAAAAATACCAGAAACCATGGTGGTTAGGTGCTCTGTTTGCAGCATGATGAAATAGTTAATACAGATGTTAAATCCTTTCCAAACAAAACAGGTGATTTTTTTATCGGCTTTGAATTTAAAGAAAAGTATTAAATTTGTGTGAATCTTATGCTTTTGAAAATATAAAACAGGTTCAAGAGTAAAATCTGTGAAAAAAAACAACAACATAAGATTATTCTAAAAAAATATCTCATCCAAAACATTCAGACCTTAAGTTTCTTCATATCAAATCTAGCAATTGTTTTTAAACGTAAGTTCAAACTAGTGTATTCTTGCAACATGTTTGTACATTATACTAGCATTATCCCTACCAGGCTCTTTTTGGTAAGAAAACTTGGATTTTTTATCATATAGTTACTTCCCCCTCAGAACTTCATATGTGTGTAGCTCTAATTCCTTAATAGAATGAGGCAATAAGGAAAATACATGGCTTTGGTAAGATACAACTAAGCCAATGGGTTATGTAAAACTTTTTCTCAGAGAGAATTGATTTATTTTCAACATGCAATTAAACTCTTCTGTAAAACAGACGGACAACCCATCAAATACATGTATTTCATTCTTGTCATTTCTTTATATATTCTAAAAACAATTCAACCCAAGACCATATCTAAAGGTTTAGAAAAAAATAAATCTAAATTTTTGAAAGTATTTTTCCATGGTGAGCTAAATAAGACTGGTGAATATATCTACAACTATTCTTAGTTACACTTGCTCGACTAAAATTTTGTAAATGGAGGAGGGAGGGGGGGGGTTAAAAAGGTTCAAATCTACTTTGAGTTGGACATTGAAAAGACTTTAGACTGTTAAAATGTTTCAGACCTATTTCTTGAAGAAAATACCTTTTTTTTCCATTTTGCCAAAGCGACCATTTACTACTATTTTGCAATGTTACAGTGAGTGGGTGGGGTAAGATGTTTTACAAATTATCTCTAAAATTGGCCAAATAACAAAGAATATCCTATTTTCAATTAGCGAATAACTTTTTACAATCCACTACTTGGCTTTTGATAAACCAGCAAGTTCTACTTTAGATCTTAACATGTTTTTAGTCAAAAAATCTTTACAGGTTTAGTAGGGGAAAATCTACGATAAAAATCGCGAAAAAAATCAAAATACGTATCTTCCGATTTTGTCCTACTTTATATATATATATGTTAAATGGGTATGTCTATGGATGTCAAAAAACACAATATTGTTTTTGTTGCAATTTGTTTTGGGTCCTACCATAATTTGACTGGACTATTAAGACACATGAGTACAGTATATAATTCACTTTTACAAAACCATAAAATTTCGTTGATTCTCAGGGGTCTCGATATGATTCAGCTGAAATTGCTCGTTTACTGATATAAAAAAATCCCTTGTATTAAGCGTGTATTAGGATTGAAAAAAAGTATGTGCAAACAATGAAAAAATAAGCGCGTCGGAGATTTGAACTCATAGATGTATGGTGGAGAGTCTTACACCTTAGCCGACTTCGCTATCACTACTTGTAAACACACAATGGTTAAATTGTGTTTTTATAATGTTACTAACGGTTGGCGGTCTAAAACAAATCCAAGGTCTCCAACGCAGATCCAGAACTGATGTTGTACTTGGTTTGATTGGCTCACTCCCATTACAAGCAGAGATTGAAAAAAGAAAACTGTCTTTCTTTGGTAAACTTTGACGCTTGGAAAGCGATTATGCATCAAAACGAATGTTTTTGTATCGCTTATGCTCATATTTATCACATGGTGCAAAGAACGGTTTTATCTACGATGTTTTTGTACTCTTAGACAAATATAATCTGACATCCTATTTGCATGATTTTGTAAATTTTGGTACTTTTCCGAGTAAATTATTCTGGAAAAATAAAGTGAACAAAGCTATATCTAACTATTTTGTGAACGAATGGGAATTTAAAACCTCATTGCCCGAATTCGCTTTATATAGAAAAGTTCAGCCTACATATTTTACAAGTCCTTTGTGGAACTTTGCTTTGGAAAACCCCGAGCTATTATACGCATGTTTTTCTGTAGCACAGTTGATAGCATATCTTTGTCACAATGAAGCGACATGCTCACGTTGTGGGGGAGAACAAATTATTGTTAGTGTCACTCAGCATATTTTGACTCAATGTAGTTTTGTAGAGGCATGTAGTAATAAATTCAAGGAAATTATAAAGTCAACTTGTGGCCCTAATATTTTCAATGCCTTACAATCTATGTCATCCGAATAATATTTAGGTACACTATTTGGTGTTAATCCTGTCATGTATAACCTTTTTAATGTTGATTGTATGCAATTTTACTTAATTGTTATAAGATTTATGTACATGTATTCTATTTGGACCTGCTTTAGTAGGTTTCGCTCTTAAGAAATTATAAACAGGGTTGCTGCATTTAAATTAGAACCACAAGTTGCAATTTTTCTTTTCGTTTCGGTAAAGTTGCAAATAAATTGGTTTTACCTTAATTAAGACTTTCATACCCTTTAGTTTGGCCTTCAATCGGAGGTCAAAAGGGGAGGTAAATAAGTCTAGAGTTGGTCGCCTTCTGATTCTCAATCTAGCTTACTGACAAAGACACTCACGCATACAATACACATGCAGTCAGGCACCAAAGCGCCCACGCACTCTCAAACACACACACACACACGCACGTAAACCCACACACACAGACGCACCAACATGCACACAAACACACACTCACTTTCGTATAATACTATATTTTGCTCTAGTTGTATTATTTGTTTGTTTGTGTTATTTGTGCTTTGTATGTGTTGTATGAGATGTATGTTTATACAAATCTTCAATATGGAGGAAATAAGGATGAATGAATAATTACTCGGAGACCTTCCGCAGATAGACGGAATATGCATAGAGTCTCAGGCGAAATTAGCCAAATAAAATGTCCATCGCACAACCGTTAAACTAAGTTAATTTTAAACTACTGTAAGCTAGAAAACGTCACTGATAACTTTATTCAGTTTAAAGGGCTCAAATAGGAAGTAAGAAGTAAAACATTACTATTTATCAAAAGAAGCTTACAATTGAATCATGCCCATGGTTCGAACAGGTTCTGATATGGGTCGTTAAATGAATTAAAAAGTCCAAAAGTTTAATGTAAATCCTAAGACTACATCAAATAATAGCTTCAGTGCTCGTTAATAAAAGATTGAAGAGGTAACTTAAAACGGAATCATGTCAATGGAGTAAGTGAATATGGTCTGGAGGGGTTGTTAATAAATTTAAGCAAATGCACGTTAACTCAGGCGCAAAGCGGGTTAAAATATTAAACGTTCACAAAGAATTTTGTACCCTGACCGCAGAGCAGGTTTTTGAAAAGAGCGTTGCAGTCGGTCAAGGTCAAAGTCTATGTAAAGACTTAGATTACATATGGACTTGCGCCACCTGGTCATTGAATATACGAATTATGATGGTCATATGATAGATATAAAAAAACCCTCAAATATTTGGTTCATAATCCAAAATTTGTCATGCAAGTATGTGTAGAATTAAGTATAAGACTAAGTATAATAAGTATATATTAAGTATAATACATGTGTGACGAAATGGGGAAAATGGAATAATTGCTGTGACATAAGCATTCATAGAATAGAACCTAAGTTAAATCAACTAATTCAATTTATCTTTTATCTTATAACTATACAAATATCCGTATGATATCATTCCGTATGATATTTTTTTATGATATCATATATTTATTTTTAGAACAGTGATATATTGTTAGTTATTTTTAGAAACTTGCATTTCAGTTAGAAACACCGATGAAAACAAGACAAATATAGGTTATAAGATAAATATAATACTTAATAAGTGTATTGTATGAAAAAATATCAAACTCGGTTGTGGGAATTGATAATTGTCTCGGCTTTGATCAATTCTCCCAACCTCGTTAAATATTTTTTTTTCATATAATACACTAAGTACGTATTATAAATATCCATGTGATAACATCCCATATGATATTTTTTATGATATCACATGGCTATTTGTAGAACAATGACATAATGCGGTTATTTTCAGAAATTTTCATTTCTGTAAGAAACATCAACGAAAACATAACAAATAGAGGTTATAAGGAGATCACTTAGTATACAAGGAACAGTCAGTGAGAAGCAATCTATTGATCGAATAGTGAAGACTCTGATCAGACTGTGCAAGTGCACACGCTGATTAAGAATTTCACGTTGCGCACATGCGAAGTTGTTGAAAATGTCACACACTGGCTAATTTATTAAAAATTGCAAACATTTTTACATCAAGGGCTTCAAAAAGTCCGATTTATCACCGAAAGGTCCATGAGATGGCCAGCATTTACACAGATCACTGTTCGTTCAAGGCAGGATTTGTTCACCGTCGTACGGAACATCCCTCGGACTTTTTCCGTAAACAGCCCCGTGTTCTGGATGTAAAAACGTTTCCCTTGCGCTCTGAGATGATACCCCGCTTTGCACGTGCACATACGTGCAAATCGAGGTATCATTTCGAAAACGCTTTGCTAACATTTTCATCCTGAACGCAGGGCTGGGAAGTACTCCGGCTGTAAATGAAATAATTTTGTGTCAATATTCAAGTAAATCTGTTTCTGCTTGTACTTTGGCCAATACGCTTGAACAATAACAAATGCCTTAAATGCTTTGTACAGACCTTTTTGGCATGCATTAATTTTACACGGCGTTTGGTTTTCAAATTACAATATACCTAATTTTAACATTTCGTTGTTTTTTTTTCGCAACGCCATCTTCAGTTATGTTTGTTACGTCATATAAACCTACGTACGATATGACACGCTTTATGGCTGCACCTTTCATATTTCCGATGACTATACCGTAGAATCGCCGAGGATTTCCGATAGGTTTATCGTATGCACTTTTGCTTGAAATTTCTTGACAGTTGAATCGCCGACTAGTCGCATCGCAGTTCCAAGTCATGGGTAAGCGTAGCTTAATCACACGTTAAAGGATGAAGTTAGTTCAAGTATGTTTAATTCACCAAAAACAAAAATGATCATAAATTTCTTTAATAACTGACTCATGATGTAAATTAATAGTCACTCTCAATTCAGAAATTAGCTTTTGGTTTTGTTGAAATTGTTTTATAACCTGATGGAAACATGAGCCAGTGTGTGACATTTTCAACAATTTCAAGTGTGTGTGATCTCGAGACCTTCAGCAACATAAACAGCTACACAATACAATAAGAACATTCTTCTGGCATTCTGAAGAGCGGTTAAGACCTAAGCTATCTGTATAGCGCAAGGCAAAGACTCTGGTCAGCCTGTGTTGATGCACAGGCTGGCCAGATGCTTTGCTATGCGCACTTGTGAAATTGTTGGAAATCTCACGCACTGACTAACATATGGCAGCTTACGTCAAACAAAAAAGTGACTATCACAAGTAAGGAGAAAATGGAATTTATCATTCAATGAAGCCTGTATTTCCATGATAACACCTGACTAAAAACATAACATAATATTTGGCAGTCTGTTTTTTCAGAAACAATTTGCATACACTTTCATCTTAAATTCTTTGATTTTTTAGGGTTAATTATAATTAACCACCGAAAATGATTGAATGATAAAAAGAATGACACGCAAGTGTCTTAAAAAATCAATGTTATCTGGTCTCTGAAGCGAGAAATAATCATGACTCGCCAAAGCCTCGTCATGATAATTCCTCCCAATCTCTACAGAAAACATTGATATTTTAAGACACTAAATTACTTTTCTGTTTATGCAAAAAATGTGGAAGCTAGCAAGATTGCACTGCTTTTCGTTCGCAGCCCGACTAGGTTCGACACATTTCACTATTAGTATATCTGTGACCTGTCACGCAAAAAGGGGCCATCTGGGAATTTCGTAAAAATAAATATTTGAAAATAGATTGGTTCTAGAACAGGCCGACCAAAGGTCGCATTTCAAAAATTCTTGCGAAGAAATGTAGATTGGTCAGTCTAGATTAAGAAAATTAGTTAAGTGCGAAAAGTTTCGACCCTTGTCAGTCTGCACAATCCGCGCAGTATAACAAGGGTCGACAATTTACGCACTCCCCAGACGGTCCCTTTGCGCGTGACGGGTCACATTTTCTAAATGTAGAACGGTCATTACACTTTCCTATAATACCTTTTTTGCTCAGTGCATTACTGTTTACTTGTGATGTATCTGATCTCTTTCAAATATGTGACCCGTCACGCGAAAAGGGACCATCCGGGAATTCTGTAGAATGCATTATTGAAAATGAGATTTGATCCTGCATAGGTGAACCAGAAGTCGCATTTCAAAAATTCTTTCACTGGACGGTAGAATAAACATTCTAGATTCAGGAAATAAGTACGGTGCAAAAAGTTTCGACCCTAGTCAGTCTGCGCAGTACGCACAGTCTGACTAGGGTCGACATTTTACGCACTTCCCAGGTCGTCCCTTTTCGCGTGAGGGGTCACATATCTATTTGACAAACTTTCAATAGCCAGCCTTGAGTTCAAGAGAACAACGCGCTCGCGAACGTAAGCAAGCACTTTCCTGCTTTTCTACATTGAACGTTGTGCTTGCCTGAGGCTAGCAACGTCACGAAGTGATAAGCAAAGCGAAGAAAAATGGCGGATTAGTTGACCATTATCGATTTTCGTAAAAATAGATTTCGTCTTGTTAGGTCTAATCATCTTACGGGATCTATGAAGAACAAATACTTTTTACTTCATTTTTATAAATCTATAAATATTTGCTGGTGGTATTCGAAGGTGTGAGATTTCTTGAAATTGAGTCATTCTTGTTGCCCAAGAAGCTGTCATTTTTTTTGAAAGCGCTCGTCTTGCACTCACAATAGATTGCCTGCTTTAACATCTGTTCGCGGCGAGCGCTTTCGTATCCTGGACGCATGGCTGTTCTTGATCAACGGGTCAAAATTGATTGATTGATTGAATGGAGTTTAACGCCGCTTTCAACATTATTTCAGTTATATCGCGGCAGCTGGAGCACCTAACGATGGATTCCTGGTATTTCTCTCCCCAGTACATCCATCACACTCTTTCCTAGCCTCCAGCTACTATCTCACATAGGTCTACGATTATCAACCCATTGGTGAGAGACAAATAGTCAGAAAGAATGAGTGCCGCCGTCGGGGATCGAACCCGGGACCTCTACATTGACAGTCCGACGCGCAACGGGTCAAAAATCAGACATACTTCTGTTTAAGTAACAGGGGAAGCAATTTCATTAAATTTCAGGCGAATATAAGCGGTGGTGATTCCCCTTGACAAAAAACCAGACCTGCGTTTAACGGTTACTGTGACCTGTCGATCGGAAATCGTCGCCCGATCGTGCAAATTAAAATTCAATAAAAATACCAAAGAACCCTATTGGAATAACCAAACGCATCGATGTCTGAATGTCAAATCTTTTGAATATAATTCATAACGATCGCAGATCGTGTCTTGCGAAGCAAGACACGATCAAACATCGTTTCGCGGTAGTACCGTTTTTTAGGACGATTTTGCCAATGAGTGTTTTAGACCCGACCTATCATTTTTACTCTGAGAAAAAAAGGAGTGATCCTTCTTGTGGACATGGGCGCCGCCATCTTGGATTCCAGTAAAACATTTTATCAAAAATACATGAATCATGAACGCTCTTAAGCTCTCTAATTACAAAAAATGATCTTTTAAATTGCTCAAGTAATACGAGAAGTTCCAATATATCCAAAAAGATTTTAAAAAGTACGGGAAATGAAAGCGAAAGTTGTTTCGGTTTGCATGGTGTACTTAGATGACATCAGCTGGACCAATGGAATACAGATGAGTTATTTAGGCCCGTTCTGTACCCCATGTTTTGCAAACCAAATCCCTAATGTTTTAAGAGAAGATAAGAAATAAATGAGTTACTGGTATACATATAGTTTCAAAACATTGGAATTGGAAATAAAGTTAAGCCTGAAGATGAAATTCCTTCTGCAAATTAATAAAGTACATAATTAAAAAGTCATTTCATTTATTTAAAAGAGTGACAAGCCTTTCAGATTACATTGTTAAAAGACAACAAATGAAGATTGCGATCGTTTTTAGGCTTTGCCTTTTTCATATTAGGACATCAACTACCAGTCATTGAAAAGCATTGTATTTCATTTGTTCTGTCTTCCTTCGTCAAGAGGTTGAAAGCTTGTTGTTTCAATATAGTAAATATTCAGGATTAATCTAACAAAACTAATGATTTGCATTTTATAAGATTCTAATATAAATGGGAAAAGTCGCGAAAACAATGCTTGTCATATTATATACCCTTGTTATATCTGTTTGAGGAAAATAATTGATTTACTTGTCTAAAACACAAATTAGAGGTTGCCATAATAACTTTCTAACTTTAAAATGTTTGTTTGCGCTCAAAAGTTAATGGTCTATCAGCTGCGTTACATACAATGACTAATTATGTTTGAACATCGCCATTTAATTCAGTTGTCTTTGTAGTGCTAGACATTCTTGAAGAATGCTTCTCGCCTTGGTCGTTTTTGTATATCAGGTTTTTGTACTTCTCTAACGTTCGCCCGTTACAGACAAAAGAAATGAAGATGAAAATCCCAATTCCTCCATTGAATACAATGAAAATATATTCAATTATTTCGTTTTTAGTAAACGCATAAAGAAAACCGAAAACCCAAGTTAGGCCAGTTAACGAGGATAGTTTTGCGTAAATTTTGAATAGATTCCGATTCTTCTGAGAGCTACTACTTACATTGGATGCTCTACTGATCTTTATAACGACATAGAGAAAGGATAGGACGTTAGTGAGTATAATGAACCCTAAGGGCATAGCAAATACATACCCAACCATTTTAGGTTGCGATATATAACAAAGTCCTTTACCATAGCTATGGGTAAAATCATCGCTCACCGAAAATGAAACAATTATATTAATAGCAACAAAGATAATAGAAGACATTGCACAGTAGGAATTATACATAAAGGATTTAAAGGATCTGGACCTCCGATTAGCGCGGTTTTTTAGTTGGCCCTTAAATACCGTTACCATATGAAAACAGCACACATTCATCGCGAATATTACCATAAGCCAAAAGAAATGGGTTAGCGCACCTAGAATGGAGCACACCAACTCCGAAACAACTTTCACTTGTGGTGTCGCAAACGTGAAAAGTGACTGAGCGCATATCAAATACACGCAAAGGTACATGTTATTTACTCCTGGTTGAGTCCGGAAATCCTCAAATAAAGCATATGTTAACAACGTTAGCATCGCACACAGTACTGATATACAAGAGAAAACAACGGATAAAACTCCTTTCATAGTGATATCATTATCTACAATTATTGTATTTGTCCGATCTTTGGTATATTTTTGTGTGACTTCCAAGAACTTGTCTGTACATATAAGATATTGTATCTTGTCCGATCCTGCGTCCATCCTTTCGATGTATGACTTGTAGAATGTGTCGTTCAACTCTTCAACATAGATACCATAAGAAATTTTTGTAATATTATATTCAACGTCCTCGATCTTAACAAGGGGACATGTCATCGTTGGTTTTATCTTTTGAATATCTGCATTTTCAGGGTTTAATCTATGAGCTTGTGGAAGATATATGAACGAAGGATAAGCCATAAGGGTGGTCTTTCTGATGGGATCAACTGGAAAGTCATGATTGTTTAATTCATAATCTACCACAGAAAGAAAAAACGAAAAGGATTTGTTATTGATAGGATTGCCCAGCGTTACATTTATATTGTTAAGATCTAACACGTTTTCAATAAAATTCGAAGAATGCGGCTGTACAACGTTAAACTTAAAATACCAGCGCACTTGCCAAAGAATATAATCTATATATATTTCTACAGTTCTCAATAAGGGAGGTAAGTCGATATCTGGTGGGGGAAGGTTGATTACCCTTTCTTTTTTTGTATCATTTTCAGCATCTCTCTTCCTGCGTTCAAATGGTGACGATGTAGTTTGAGCGGTGGTAGTAGTCATCGGGTCGTCAATATCATCATTTGGGGTATGCAAAAGTGTTTCATCTTCATTCAATTCCGGTAAGGAGTTAGTTAAACTATTTTGTTCTGTGAATACCAATGATGACGCGTGAAAGAACCTGGAATCAGCAGTCGCATTTAAGACGTTCCATTCCCCCATCAACGATCGCACATAATCTTCTATCACTACAATTGCGTCTGGTAACTCCTCGCCTTTCTGTTGGGATATAGGTGTAAACTTTAATTGCAACATATATGCCACTTCGGTCATGTTGCTAACGAGGCTCACACATTGTTCTTTCTGTAGAATACGTGGAAATATACAGGATATGTTTCTGCATAAATCCTGTAGAAAAGATAAATACCGTGGCTTAATAAAAATAATTGCAATCCAATAAAATAAAGGATTCAGATTGGTTTAAATCGCATCACGAGGGGAAAGCTATTGCACTTTATATCTATATAAAATGCAATAGGTCTTTCGGGAAACCCCCGACCTTCGATCTGCATGTCCTGTGTTGTAGGAGCTCGAATTAACCAAGTTCCCGATCATCAACGCAACGTTGCTATTCAATCTATTATAAATTAAGATATTTTCGAAAGAGTTTACTATTACAAGCTACGGACGTTATTTGCCATGTGCTAAGACAATTGCACTTTATACCCAATAAACTCAGTGGAAAAGACACTCATCCTTGTAATAAAACATTTAGACTTTCTATCATCTTGAAATTGTCTTATACCTCAAATCATGAAAAAATGATAATATAGCCGGAATTTAGGGGACTGGAATGCACATTGAAGTCGATCAATATTTATATTTATTCATTATCAAAGAAAATCCAGTGACGGGCCAAGTTTTTACATTGCAAAGGTCGTTTTAAGATTTCAATCGTGATCATACACGATATGGAAATTAGGTCCGTGGTGTCCGTGGTCTAGAGGTGGAGCGTCGGCCTCTTGATCCAAAGGTCCTGAGTTCAATTCCCGGGAGCGGCTATCGATCCTGGTTCTTTCATTGGCCCATTCATTCGGCGCGAGTACTGGTGTATTTCCCCAGGAAGCAGAATCTAGAGGGATTAATCTTAGCGACAAGAAATTGTTCCCCAATCGATGTTAAAAAATAGGTTTAAACCACATGGCAATTATCGTTTGTCAATGAACACTAGTTCTGGATTTCACAGTCAGGAATTCGGCATATAAAACAGCAGAATTTGGTAAATGCTGGGGACTTTTACCTTTAAAAGTATAAAAGTGTAACAAATAGCCCCGGTCTCCCCTACATTCTGTCTCCCGTTTGAAGAATTATAAGGAATGTGCATTGTAGTCAAAGTAAACATGCCCACACTCATGAATCAAAGCACTGACAGTACTGATGGAGGACGTTTATGTTGGCATACTAGAGTGATTCTTCCATATGTTGAGATGGGGAGGAATTTTACAAGTAAAATTACGATGAAAATGAAAATGACCTGACCCAAGTTCGCATCTTTTTTCAGATATTCATTTCTCAACATATATCGTCGATCGTCAACAAAAGTCCTGTAATTACAAGGTTTTGATAACTTTCGGCATTATGCCGGGTGTAGTTAAAGAGTGATTGTCTGATCCATTTGGTATAAAAGGAAAAAAAAATGACAATTAGATGATCAAGGTTATTTTTCTTATTTTGTAATGCAAATCGATTCTCCGTAATCTCATATTTAAAATTATCTTATTGTTGTTATCTGCTTAACAAGAGGACCATGCAAAAAAGTCGTGATTGCAATTTTATGATTTATTAGAATTGTGATTAAGGCCCTTTTTCCATAATATGGCATGGATCCTTCCCATTTTCAATAGGGTTCATTCTTGTAACATGACAAACATCCTGACCAAGTTTCATGATGATTGGATCATATTTGTGGCCTCTATAGTGTAAACAAGAAAATTGTCTTTAAGGCCCATTTTCCCGTGATATGGTATGGATGCTTCTAATTTTTAATAGGCTTCATCCTTGTAACCTTTGCTAAAATTCGGACCAAGTTTCACGATAATTGGACCATATATGTGGCCTCTAAAGTGTAAACAAGAAATTTGTCTTTTAGGCCCCTTTTCCCGTGATATGGCACGAACTTTCCCATTTTCAATAGGGCTAATCCTTGTGACCTGCAGAACATTCTGACAAAGTGTCATGATAATTGGTCCATATTTGTGGCCTCTAGAGTGTAAACACTTAAATTGTTGACGTCTGACGACGGACGTCTAACGATTAATTGATTGATTGAATGGAGTTTAACGCCGCTTTCAACATTATTTTAGTTATATCGCGGCGGCCGGAGCACCTAACAATGGATTCCTGGTATTTCTCTCACCTGTACTACCATTACATCCTTTCCTAGCCTCCGACTGCTATCTCACATAGGTTTACGATTATCTACCCATTGGTGAGAGACAAACGTCGGAAAGGATATCTGCCGCCACCGGGGATCGAACCAACGACTTCCAGATTGGAAGTCTTATGCCTAACCAACTGCGCTATGGTGGCGGCTCCGGACGTCTAACGACGGACATCCAATGATCTCAAAAGCTCACATTGGGCACGATGTGCTCAGGTGGGCTAAAAAATCTATAAAATAATTAATTTTTCCGCGATTTTCATTCTCAAATAAAGAAAGAAAAGGTAAGTGTTTATATACACAAGTAAAAAATTGCAGACAGTCGTCTCCTCGAGATTGGCTGTGTTGTGTTGAAAAGTAAAGTAAAAACCCTTTGCATAAACCTTTATCACACGACCTGAATGTTTTACTTTACCTGAATGTTTTACTTTACCTGCTCGAGCTGTATCGCTATTCATGTGTATTCCATAATTTCAATTAATTGACTATTGTTTTATATACTTAAGTAGTGTCAGGGGAGGTTACCATTCGAGTAATTCCATTCACCAAGTGACCTCCCATAGACCATTGGAGAAAAATGGGCAAATTACTCACTCTGCCTGAAAAGTAGTTCTACGCAAGCAAAACGTTAACCTGATCTCAAAATTACATTTGATTTCGCACTTTAAAGATGTCTATGAGGTTTCAACAAGTTATGAAGATTCCTTGTTTCACCCCATTTTAAAATGCATTGTTGTCAGACGGATACAATTCTTGAAAAAGAGTAAATTGAATCTAAGTTAGCACTGCTGTTTTGAAAACCTATTAACAACTGACATGATTGTTCTTACATGGTATTAACACTGGTGAACGTAAACGTCCACATAAAACAAATATGAAATATCACCTTCAATGAACATTCATTATGCAAGAGCAGTACAATTGAGAGCAAAAATAAAACCGAAGCAAAATTTATCCGACTCGATTTAAACAAACAAACAAATTAAATAAATAAATAAAAAGAATTGAGATTGAAAGATTAAAAGTTTGCATCTTTTCCTGTAGGAACGAGAAATATCTTAATAAAAAAAACCTAATAGAATGGAATGGCATGACGTCAAAATATTAAAACCAGCGATAGGGGGGAAATTTTAAAATCGAGCGAGAGATATGAAATATACTTTATTTAAAGAGATATGGATATTTCATATATTTTCTATATGTGCGTCGAAACTTAAGTTAAAAATGAATGATATTAAACTTTTCAACAATAAGAATTGTTTTAAGGGCGCCTTTCAAGTCAAAGGGAACAATTTAGTAATTTAAACGGATTTTTACCTTGTAATTGTCAAGTACTTGGTTTTCTGTGCACCGCGTCGAGATTATTGCTTTTTTTTCTGGTATTCGATTAAAATCGAGAACGGCCGCAAAGGAAACAGCTGCAATGCCTCTACCCATTTCATCCGTACACTGATAGGCATATTCAAGTTCGTTACACATATAACAGAATACATTGTTGTATTTGTAATTATATCTAGCTCGGTACGAATAACATGCCGCTTCAATGAAAGGATCGTATTTGATCCAGTTCCCAGTTATGTTACACCCAACTTCAATGACTCTGCATCTCGGTGGTATAAAATCAACAAGGTCATCCGGCCAATAGAACTCTAAATCACAACTTTCAGCTGATAAAACGTCATGTACTATGGTTTCAATGTTAACACTCTTGAAAAAGCTGGCCCCATCATAACAGCGTACCCCGGTCTTGAAAGGAATCATGTTGTTATCTTGGACAAAATCACACAATGCACAATATCGGTTAGAATAAGTCCTCTGTGTCGTCCTGTCAACCACTGGCTGCTTCGTGTCGAAGTCGAAATATTCGTCAGGGTTCTCACATTTTGATTTTACATTAAGCATTTCTTTATTCGTCCCGTGTACTTCAAAAACATTTGAACAACGGTTGTATAACCAGTACGTGTCAAATTCCCCAATAACTTTTAAAGAAACTGTTTTACACGAAACCCTTTTGGGTTGAGTTGCGTCTTCAAGTGACGGAAGACGGTCCATTATATCCGGACAACAATTACCAATGTCCTTGCAAGTTGAAAGATCACAGGAACAATTACGACAACAATCAGGTGCTATATAATCTGATGGAGATATAGGAAGGTCGTCAAGAGATCTAGTCGTCTCTTTGATACTTTCTGCATATTCTGGATCACACAGGGTATGGGCACCACAGAATTCCTTTTGCACCAGCACTATAAACTCCAAGTCTGAGTTGTTAAACTCCTGTGATAAAACGATGTTAACTAAACCGTACACAGAAGTTAACAAAATGATTCCTCGTTTCATATCCATGATCATATTTTATATGGATCGCAACCAAAGATGAACTAAAAATGTAGAACTTTTTTGTTAATTATATGCATACTGTTTGTTGTATCGCACTTATTATACGCAACACGATTTAATATTTAGAATATGTTTATTGTTTTAATATGGGTTTGTTTGATAGACGAACGATTCAATATGCAATATAAATCTACAGAGGGAAATGTAAAATTAATGAACTATACATAGTTCAATTTCGTCGCAATGATTTAGATACGCACAATGATGTGTTTTAGCTATAACGATCTCATCCAAAATGTCCCTATTGGATCTTGACTAAGCAGTTGTTTTGCAATAAACCGCGTGCAAAAATGATTACTAAAGTAATAATTATCCGTAGAAATGCATTTCACGGAAATAAATTAAAAAAGTCCATTACCGGCACCTTTGGGGTCTTTAATGTTGATGAAATGCGCCTCTAACATAATTTGATTAAAAGCCTGCGATTACAACAAAATATCATATAATTCATTAGGGTTGATGCGGCAACTATTACCAAAAGGTCATAATGTTTGCTTCTAAACCAGTATATTATAAATTGAATCGACCGAATATTTGTTGAAAATGACCTTTTTCTGGTTAGAAATGACTCTAGGTATTATGAAAAAATACCATTTGCTCGCACGTTTTTGTGTAAGTTTTTTACTTAGGCTAGATCAAATGGAAACCAGACAGCTGGTAAATATATACTTGGAGGTAAAACAGTATTATTTTTAATGGATGATTCAAGAAATTTACGCAATTCTAAATAAGTGTCAGAAAACGTTGCAGGAAATGTTGCTTATATGGTTTGCATTTTCTGATTATTTTCTGTTGCTAACATAGCCTATCACCCCTTTGATTTTTTAAACTACTTAATGAATGAATGGAGCGCTGAGTGAATGATTAAGAATGATTTTGATCGGAATGAGTGTCAATTTCACGATGTTGTTAACTGTATGTGATCATCCGCGGCGTCCGGGCGTCCGGGTGTACTGCGGGCGGCGTCTTCTTTTTTGTCCCGAGCATAACTCTGTCACCTTATGTCCGACCTACTTAAAACTTGACAGTTATGTTTCTCTAATGAAGCGCAAGGACCGTTACTTTAGCAAGCTTAATTTTTTGAGTTATTTTCCTTTGTTGTTTTCATACATATGCACAGTCTATCCAGAATTTTTATTTTGCGTTTTGTAGACAGACAAGGTATCAAAGTATCTAGAAACATTGAAGCAATCGTCTAATCATACTATTTCGCTATCAATGCTGCTAAATGTTTGTTCCTAGCGCACACGTCAAACTGTTAGAAAAATCCCGCACATGGTCATTAAGTTTTGACTGAAGTTTGGTACAGTAAAATATAAAAACTGATATTCATCTAAAATTCATAATTTCCATAATGTCACTGCAATGTTATCTGTTTATCTTATTGCGCTGTAATTTACACAAGGGTCTATATTTCAGAACAATATCATCATTCGTTTTTTTTCATACAATTCGTAATATAATATAATGATATAATACTCGTAATAAGTATTGTAAACTAATTTCGGGTAAACACCATATGGGCAATTTGAGATTATTGTCTGATTATTATTTTACACCTAAATGATTAAATTCCATACGGTCCCATCAGTTTTTGCGTATTCTGATTGGCTGAAAAATGATTTATTTATATATTAAAACAATTTTTTAATACACAGCGGTGGTGGTAGCTTTTTTGGTAGCTTCCGCAAAAAGTAGTCCCGTAAGAATAAGTGTAATTATCAAAGAAATCTGTGATTTTTTTTGCTTTATGGTGTTAAATTATAAGATATTTAGAGAGTATTTATAGATTTAATGGAGGTATTCATGCAGTGTGATTAGATTTTTACCGTTATTAACGCAATCAAATTGATATTTACCCCAATCAAAACCATTCTAAAATGCTCACTAAGCGCTCCATTTGTTTATTCCAAACACTCACTCAAATCACCAGAAAAAAAGCTCCGAAATCGATCCAAATCGCCTTAAAATCGATCATTTTGACGAGCCTTTCAACCAAATTGAGAAACCGAAAGAAAAACATGGTTTTATTTGCTGGTCTTGACTTACAATGTCTGATTTGTCCTTGAAACCACAAAATCAGACATAATGCAGAATTTATTTAAAGGAGGTAAAAATTATCGCTAATTTTGTCCAATTGGACTATTTGACCTCCTTTCAAAACCATTCAAAACTCGCTTTCCCACTTAATCATTTTCAATACTAAATAATTCTCCATAATTCCAAAATCATTCACCTTGTCATTCACCTTGTCATTCACCTTGTCAATTTCACTATGTTTTCAACTGTTCCGGTTGCAGACGAGTTCTCTTATCGCGTCACTCTGATTTTATGCTTTATAAAATATATTCTCCTTTTCCCTCATTAATTCCGACTGGATTACGGTGGTTTCACTTGAAACGATACCTAATTATATTGTCGTCTGCAATCCCTCTGAATTTGGACCGGTTTAAAATTTCTTACAAGAGCAACGCCTAAGAGGACGAAGTAAGCGTAATTTTATTGCCTCCATTAAAATAAAATCTAAATTTGGACGCTTTCAACAAGTTTTGAAAGATTTCGGGGCATTTTCGAATGGTTGAGTGAGTGTTTGGATTGAATGAAAGGAGCGCAGAGTGAGTGGCTAAGTATGATTTTGATCGTAAAGGGGAAATTCAAATGGCAGCCCGGGATTCGTGTGAGATGACGTAATAATCTAAAATTGACTGTAATATGCATGCGCAGAAAGGACATTCATGTGAACGGAGTTACCCACTGGTGGTAGTAAACAAACTTCACATTTACCGCTACAATAATTAATTAACCATGAAATATCGTTATCCCATAAAGAAATGTAATAAACTCGTGCAAAATACTATATAAAAAAAGAAAAAAGTATTTGTCGTTTAAAGTAAAAGAGAACTTTAGTTTTATGTAATCGAATTGTTGTGCACTAGTTTTGACGCCATTTTGGAACCCAAGTATTCTGCGTAATTAATGAACTGGCAGGGCGGGGCTTAACCGTGACGTAATTTGGCGAGTCTACTTTTCAATAGTTGGGGTTCTTTCAAATTTTAGTCGGAAATCATCGTTAACGCGTGCAAATAACTGCATCCTAAAACCTTAAGGATCGACGTGCTTTGACAGAGTGAACACATTTCATCGTTTGGTTACCAAAGCATCGTAACTTCAGCTTGATTAAGCTGAAGTTACGAGAATTTTGTTACCAATCTACGATTTAAGGTCTCGAGTCGTTTATGTCGACTCTCTTTAGAAGTAGGTTATTTTAGATAAAAGCTGATTTCCCTTAACCTTAAGTGCAACGACCCGTTACTTAGGCTCCGTCCTGCCAGGGCATTAATTATGGATAATAACTACAGCGATTTCTTTGAACTACACAACAAGAACAATCCAAGCAATAAATATAGATATACACATTCCAGTTTGCGATCAAAGGCCAAATTTGTCTTTTTAAGTTTAGACAATTAATTGCCCTTGATCAAAAACTGAAATTTTTCGATCTATATTAACTTATTTATGTTACTTTTGCACCAGTGCATGACAATCTTTACGTATGTTACGTATATTACGTTCTGGATATCACACGATCCATCTTCTTTCGTGAAAAATTCCTTGCCCGATTGAAATTTGTTTGACGGATCTTCAATTCAGTGTTGTTTACAGAGTCCACAGTTGCTTCGTCCACATTTCCTTATAATAAATTATCTTGTAATTGGAGAATATAGGCCGTAAATCATGGTTTGCGTTAAAAATCTGTTAGTTTTGCCTGATGATGGTGAATAACTCGTACTGTTTGGGATTAAAGGTTGATTCAAATGCTAATACATTTTCGTTTGATTGGGATTTTGTTCTTCGTAGTTCTTGGAGAGGTATTAGCTGGGCCCTATTGACACCTTCAATGATCACTAGAGCAGCATATTGTAGATTTCGAAGGTGTTATATATATAATTCCAAACACAAGAACAAGCATTATATAAATAAATAAATAAAAAAAAAAAAAACGAAACTAGAAATCAATTTTAATAACGTGCCAACCGGTTGCAATGCTGCACATCAGGGCGACGATAATTATTTAATGAAACGACGTTACCAATGTAACAACGTCACAATGTCAACGTCAAAACAAACGTAATATAACATTCAGTTTAGGACAAAATATATTTATAATGTACTTTTCTTTTTTTAATCTAGTGGGAATATCATGTATCTTAAATTTCTTAAATATTAATACTGAGAACTTTTGGTTTTCTTTGGAACAGTTATCCAAATGTGAACTTAAAAGTAGCTGTCCTACTGATGGATCCCTAATTTGTTGTTTGTGTATCGTAACCCAATTTCAAAAGACAATTTAAGTTGATAAATAGGGTAACGATACAAAACAACAAGTGATCCTAAATGCAGGGCTGAATTTAATAATTAATTTGTTTAGTCCATCGAATTTTTGATTGGCAGCATTTTTAATATTGTCGATTCAATCAGCTGAAAAGCGTTCATATTCGGACGACACTATTAAAAATAGTCAAATGTTCCGTACCAACTGGTCAAAGTAACTTGTGACGTGGTTTCGTTTCATTCCGAACATCGCGCGGACTTTTCCGTAAACTGGAGAGTACCTCGGGTATATGTATTAATTGTGGGTCACTTGATAGATAATTCGGCTTCTGGTGGTAAATACGCTGGAGGAAAAAACATATTCCTTTAATGCTCTCCGATCTTCTGTTGATATCTTTTTGGCATGTTATTATTTGAAAACTAAACGCAGAAAAAACACTGCGTTTTATTATTAAATTTTAAAATGTCCAGTTTTAACTTTCCGTTGATTTTGTTTTTTCACAATGACATCTTCAGTAGTTATTGTGACGTCATGTTAACCCGAGTGCGAAACGATGTGCGTTTACGACTGCTCCCTTATTAATCCCGAGGCCTCTTTCGTAGAATCGGCGAATGTTCCAGATTGATGTTGATAATGACGTTAAGCAGGTTCAAAAATATAAATCAATATGGTACTCAAATCACTTTATAGCTCTTTATTTTTTATATAAATGAATGCCCTTTAAAATCACATGCAAAGCAAAAGTAAAACTTTGATTTTGAAAAAGAACAAAAAGTATGATTTAATCAAGCAGATATTTTAGTCCTTTGCGTTTCTTGACTTCGTGTGTTTTCTTGTTCGTTTTTACAAACAAGTGCCTTGTACTTCTCAAGTGTTCTTCTATTGCAAACGAAAGATAAGAAAATGAAAAAACCTAATCCCCCATTTAGAATAATGAAAAAGTATTCAATGATTTCGACTTGAGTAAATACATACAGAAATCCAAGTATCCAAGTCAAACCAGTTATAGAAGATAATTTTGCATAAATTACAAGTAAATTCCTATTCTTCTTTGAACTGCTAGTGACATTGGATGCCTTTCTTATGTTAATTATGACGTAAAGAGAAGCTAATATGTTGAAAACTAGAACTACACCTAATGGTATTGCAAATACAAAACTGACCATTTTAGGCTGTGATATATAACATAACCCCTTTCCATAGCCTATGGTACCGTCATCCTTGTCAAAAAGAGAACCAAGTATATTAACTATTACAAAGAAAATAGAAGATATTACACAATAGGCAACGTACAGAGAGGATCTTACACAGTCTGATCCCCTGTTGGAGCGATTCTCTGGTTGTCCTTTAAATACCGTAACCATATGAAAACAACAAACATTCATTGCAAATATTACCATAAGCCAAAAGAAATGAGTCAGAGCACCGAGTAAGGAACAAGCTAGTTCAGAAACGACACCTTCTAGTGGAGTCGCAAACGTGAAAAGTAACTGTGCACAAATTAGATATACACACAAGCACATATTATTTACCCCTGGCTGACTCCGTAAATCTTTGAATAATGCATATGTTGTTAACGTCATCAAAGAACATACTACAGAGACACATGATGCAGAAATTGATAAAATGCCTTGCACCGTGGTGGTATCTTGTTCCGGAGATATCTTAGTTGTGTGGTTCATGGTATGTTTATCTGTAACGTCCAGAAATATCTGTTTACATATCAAATATTTAACCTTGCTAGATCCGTATTGTACTTTTTCTATGTATGCTTTTTTAAATATACTGCTTATTTCTTCAACGTATATACCGTCGGGAAGATCGGTGATATTATATTCATTTCTTTCAATCGTGATTAAGGGACACGTCATTGTTGGTTTTATCTTTTGATACTTCTCGAAACCTGGTAGAAACATGTAACGAAAATTAAGATGGTCGGGAATAAGGCTTCTATTATCAGTTGGATCAATTGGATTCTGAAATTCGTCTAATTCAAAATCATCTATAGATAGAGAAAACGAAACTAATGGCTTTTTCGTTGAGTCGTAAAGAGAAATATTCCTTTTGTCAAGATCCAAGATTTGTTTAATAATCTCTGAAGGTAGAGGACCTGCATCATCTATCCCTAAATAAAAACGCACCTGGCAAATAATATAGTCATTAACTTCTACCTCATTCTGAAATCGCTGTGTTTGCGAGGATATGGTTTGAATGCTTGTGGCAGATATTGGTCCAAAATCGTCTTCATTTGAATCCAACATGATTTCAGAGACATATACAAAGGAAGTCTTTCGGAAAAAATTATACGCAGTAGTTGAAGGATTTAACTTCATGGAGTTTAATTCCGATTGCACGAAATCACGTATTGGTTTATCTTCTATATTATGGTTGGAATCACAAACTGTGTGTTTGCCTAAATAAGTAAATCTCAGGTGAAACATGTAACTTACTCCAGCTATACTCTTAAAAATATTTACACATTCTCCACGTCGAGGCAGACCAGGAAATGTACACGATATATTTCTGCAGACTTTCTGAAAATAAAGAAGATATATATAGTGATATATATAAATATATAACGTACTTAGTGTATTTTATGAAAAAATATTTAAAGAGGCTTGGGAAATGGATAATTGTCGAGGCTCTGTCGAGACAATTATCAATTCCCGTAACCGAGTTAGATATTTTTTTTTTCATACAATACACTAAGTTCGTATAAAATTTATCTAATGAATTAGTAAGTCTTGTTTCATTCGCTGGTTCTTACAGAAGTACAAATTTTTGCCATGTTTCTAAAATTAACCGCATTATGTCATTGTTCTAAAAATATCCATGTGATATCAAAAAATATTACACGGGGTGATATCACACGGATACTTGTATAGTTATAAGATAAACAATAATCAGACTTGATGAATATAAGCTTTTTTTTTAAATTTCATTGCGACTTTGTTACCGTTATGATCATGTCATAAAGAATGAAATGACGGCATTAAACAAAAGATGTTATATACTTAGTACATTTAAAACTGCAGAGACTGTGATGATTAAAAAAATATATTTCTTGTACATTGAATATCTCGATATTAATCATGTTTTGCCACAAACAGGATTTTTTAGTCTGTAGTGAGAATTAGTCACTTCCTTTGTCATGCTTTCAAGCTTAAACTAATTTCAACCTTTCTCCATTTTCGGACTAATTTCTTGATAAGTATGTAAAAATGAAAAGAAATCTCGAGTTCGTTGCTTGAAATTGGACAAAAACATGTTTTGGTGTAAGCTGACTTTATCACATGCGGGATTGCACCAAAGGTCTTTAGCACGCCAACTTTTTGAAATGTAGCTAAAAAGTTTATTTATGGAAAAAAACTTCAAAAGTATTTTTTTGTGACTCGTAAAACCAATGTTAAACGTACGGTTATGATAGAACGAAGGAATCTTAGAAAACATGTCACAAAGATCTTTTGAGGGATTTTTTTTTGAATTATAACTAGTAGTTTCAGAAATAAATATATATTTTTAATTCGACAAGCAGGTTCATTTTTGGTAACTCCGCCGTCCGTGGAGCCATATTCATAGCCCAAACAGATTTCTGAAAGCGTACGCAATAGGAAATATTCCTGTTAAATATGGTTGCATAGTTTCAGAGAATATATTTTCCAAGCCCACCTGGAGAGCTTTATCGATGGCGTGGTTCCCGTCCGTCCGTCTGCCTGCCTGTATGTCTGTACCCGATTCTCGCTTA
Organism: Fragum whitleyi; assembly: GCA_948146395.1. Taxonomy (NCBI): domain Eukaryota; kingdom Metazoa; phylum Mollusca; class Bivalvia; order Cardiida; family Cardiidae; genus Fragum; species Fragum whitleyi. The sequence goes on along the minus strand of OX411544.1, from coordinate 74,444,296 downwards.
TGCGACTTAGTCCAAAAATCGGCAATGCTTACAATTTTAAAAGGACAATTGCAGGGTCATTAGGATTTGTTTATTTGTTTGAATGGATTTTACGCCACTTTCAACAATTTCGCAGTTATATCGCGGCGGTCGGAGCACCTAACAAAGGATTCCTGGTATTGTTTTCACCTGTACTACCATTACATCCTTTCCTAGCCTCCGACTGTTATATCACATAGGTTTATAACCAGTACTGTACATTATGTACAATTGATAGGCACCTAGTACCACCTAAAATGGCGTTTTGCTTCAAGGGTTGTAACAAAATATGAAAAAAATAAGTGAGCATGTGCATGGCATTTCCAATAATTTCAAATGTACCAAAAGCAAATACTCTGGTCAGTTTGTGCACCCGCACAGTCTGACCAGAGTCTTCACTGTGCGATTTGTGGATAAATAAGGTCTCAAAGTATGAGTAGACAGTAAAACAATCCAGAAATTATACTATGTAACTGTCTAGGAAGCTAAATGTATGCACATCAATTAGACGTCAAATTGTTGGAAGTATAACGCACTAGCTCAAATACCTTTCATTCTATTTTGAATCAGTTTCCTTATAGAGTTTAGATATATTTCATAGTAAAACCAAAGTAAGTTTGCCTACATTTAATCATTTATACAACAGCAATATAACTATTTGTAAAACAACATATGCCCATTGTTCTAATTTCTGGTTCAATCCTGGTTTATAAAGAACCGGTCTTATATAAGAAATTGGAAAAAATACCTTAAAATTATCTAGCACTTGATTTTCTGTGCATTGTGTGGGGGACTGTATAGGTTGGTGTGATGGGGAGTTATATTCTTCTTTTTCTGGTTTTCGTTTAAAATCTAGAACTGCTGAGAAAGAAAGTGCCATAGAACTGCCTGCAGCATCTGTATCGGAACAATAAGAGACACTTTCACGTTCGTTACACATAAAACAAAATATGTTGTTATATTTGAAATTATATATAGATCTGTACGTGTGACAAGCCGTCTCAATAAGTGCGTCGTATTTGGCCCAATTTCCTGTTTTGTTACACCCAACTGTTACGGTCCTACACATATCCGGACCAAAATTCACAGAATCTTTCGGCCAAGAGAACTCGAGATCACATTTACTAGCTGATAAAACGTCCTTTACTAAAGTTTCAATGTTAACATGGTTTGACAAGGTACTCCCTTCGTAGCATCTTAGACTACCGTTGAAAGGTACCATGTTTCTCTCCTGGACAAAATTACATAATGCACAATAACGGTTCACGTAGGCCTGTTTTGTTGATATATCAATAATGGGATGCCTTGTGTCTAAAGCTAAGTAATCACTTAAGTTCTCACATTTTGATTTTATTTCTAATGCTTCTTTGTTCGTCGTCTGGACATTGAATTCATCTGAACAACGACTACACATCCAGTAAGTATGAAAATATTGTATCCCCTTTAAAGCTGTCTTTTGGCAAGTATATCTTTTCGGTTTAAGGGCTTCTTGCAGGGGTGGGAGACGATCTAAAATATCCGGACAACAGTTCCCAAATGCTCGACATGTTGTTAAATTACAGGAACAGGGTTGACAACATTCGTCATTAATTTTATCAGGTGGTAAAAACGGAAGATCATTTAACGATCTCGTGCTTTCTTTAAGACTTTCTGCATATTTCGAATCGCAAAGATTATTTGCACCGCAAAATTCCCGTTGCACTAAAGCTACGAACTCTACATCTGTGGAACTAGATTCTTCAGTGTTTTGGGTAAAAACAATAATGTACAGATAACATAATATGATTTGCTTCATATTGATGATTAGTCTTTTTCACTGTTTAGTCCACCGCATTAATTCCTGAAGTTGAATTCTATTCATTTTTTCAACATTATATTTATAGTATGTCTGAGGCCTTTGATTACACTGTTTTCCTCATACAAATGTATGTCCGTATAAATTTGAAAAAAAATATTACCATTATTTCAACACAATGTTTTAGATTATAATATATTGATACACTGAATAATTTGTAAAGAGGATTCCGCAACCCAAATTATCAATTGAGTATATTATGAATAACTACTCGTGGTCTTTATCAAAAATTCCATCAGGAAATAGTTTTGACATTTAGGGTGCGATCAATCAAATAAAAACCATAGTTTATACCAGCCTGTGTGTAACATTTCCAACTATTTTGCATTTGCGCAAAGCTTAGATCCTGGCCAACTTTTTTACCCTTACAATCTGACCAGATTCTGACCTCTTTGCGCTCTGTAGTTATACAAGGTTTTATTACCTCTAATATCTTTTAAATACATGTAGGTTTGTGGGCTGCTGAAAGTTTGAGCTGGGGCGCAAGGGAAATGTTAATCGGAACATAGCTCGGACTTTTCCGTAAATTTGTTAAGTACTCGGACGTAAGTGTAGTAATTTTGTATCATTTTATAGGTAATTCGGTTTCCAATAACGTATCATGTTACATTTGCGAATTATGAAAAGTGGTACTCTACCAAGTTCTCCATAAATGCTAGATAAATTTGTAGACTTTCTCACTGATAGAATATTTCGAAGAAACTTCCTCGAAACGACCACCGGGATAATCTTGCACCATAACTTTCGCACCTGACCATTTCACAGTTTTACCCTTTGCTTTCTCTCTATCCATGATTGGATACATATCACTCCTCTTCTGGAGAATAGCTTTGGTTTGTTGTACACCAACCCGCTGGTTAGCAGGTTTCAATTCCTCACTACATTCAATCCCTCGTTTTCGCACTATTTCCCGTTCCTTATAATAATGGAATTTGGCTACTATAGGTCTAATTTTAGCTGCTTTAGGTTTGCCAATTCTATGCACTCTGTCGAAAGTAATTTCATCTTCTATGTTCAGCTTATCTTTTATGAAAGAAACAACAATATTCTCACAGTTTTCATTTTCATTTTCAGGAAGACCATGGAATAATAGATTTTCCCTCATACTTCTATACTCTAGTTCATCTGTCTTTTCCCACAATGTTTCACTTTTTGCCTCAACCGATTTAATAACCGAATCAATTTTATTACACCTATCTGTGAGTTAATCTAGTTTTGATTTAGTTGATGAAATGCTCTTTTTTGAATTTTCAAATTCGTTGTTTATAAATTCTGTACTTCGTTCAGTTTCAATCAGGCGAGTGTCCATAGAATTTATCCTTTTCTCATGATCGTCTACTTTTGCGTTCAATCTTAGCATTTCTCTTTCCAATATCTCAATTCTAGCTACGACAGTTTCAATATTTTTAAGCCTCTCCATCATTTCTAGAACCCATGGTGGGGGTTGGGTTGGTGGGGGTGGGGCTGATGGGGGCTGATTGTTGAAAGGGGGTGGTGACTGTAGCGACTGCATGTAGGGCCCTGGGTAGTTTTGCGGTTGATATGACATGGCTGTAGCGTATGGCGATGGATATGTTTGGATGAAAGAACCAGATAAATCGGTTGTTGAACGTTGACAGACAAAAGTATCTACCGTTTTAGGCCGTTTGTTTTGGTTTGAGTTATCGACACTTACATTGTTTGTTGACGTGTTATTTTTAGAACCTCGAGTAGAACTGGTTTGACTAGGTTGACGAGGCGAATGTCCGCTATCCTTTTCCAATGGTAACGTGGCAACTCGTTTACCGTCCGTTTTACCACTGTTTTCAGCTGCTTTTCCCTTACTTTTCCTCCTCGTCATCTACGTTAGATATTTAGTTACCATTGTAGTCCAAATTTGTAACGATATGAAGCTTTAGTGTCGAAATATCTTCGTTTTTCATAGAGCGATATAAACCGTGAACGAAAACAGGGTGTGTTCTTTTTTAAAAATAAATCATTGGTTTGGTGGTAAGATTAGCGAGTGATAATCTACCGTTTTCTTGATAAACAAACGAAAATTATTAAAGAAACGTTGGTAATCACACATGGTCGCTGAACTAACGCAAGAAGAACGTTGTGTGACGTTAGTGATCGACGTAATTCGTCATCGGGGAACGCTGCTAAAATTGTTCCTCACATGCTAGAGGCACATTCAAGAACTCGGCTTCTGATAGTACTTCGGTCAATACGATTGAAGAGTAGAAAATTTAATGTTTTCCGATCGTATGTTGCGATCTTTTTTGACATGTTATAATATGAAATTAAAACGCGGTACACCAATCTTTTTTTGTCTTGAAATAGAGGTTTTTTCATGTTATTATCTCCGTTGCGTACTCTTCAGTTAAAGGGACATGACATTGTAATCGAGGGGGCTGCCTTGATTTCTCCATTCTTTATTTCATTGAAATTTATCTGGATAAATCAGCCGATTTTGACTATGAATAAAATTGATAACAAACTTTTATATTTTTTAACAATACCAAAATGTTATCAGAAACTAATTTCGACCGACTTAAGGAATTTTAATTTGAAAAATTGAAAAAAAAAAAAAAAAAAAAAAACCTAAAAAAAAAAAAAAAACCACAGTAATTTGATTTTAGTTTTTCCACTTGCTGAATTTTATCCATTATCTTCGAAACAGATATCCTTCAGTGAAAATAATTAAAACACGGAACGAACCTGTTTTGACTATTCATTTTCATTTTTTCTATAATAGCAATTGAAAACTGTACTGTTCGTCCAAAACGAAAGTAATTAAGTCACTGAAAAAAAAAAAAAAAGAATACGACAGAAAATCATTAAAACCAAAAAGACATTTTTTTAATAAAATACTTTGATGTAAAAGTTTGTTGAGAAATTTCTTCAATTTTGACTTTTCATTTTTATTATTTCAATAATAGCAATTGTATAAATGTTCGTCCAAAACGAAAGTAATGTCACTAAAGATTAACACCACCACCACCACCAACAACAACAAAAAAAAAATGAAACACGACAGACGACTTTATGCAAATTCGAACTTTTACTCTAGTGAAAAATAAAATTGAAAAAATTCAGCGCTCGTATTGTAACCTTTAGCTGCTGCTTTTACATTTCTTTGATCTTTGGTCTATAGTATCTTGAAAACACTGTCTAAAATCATGAACACACACATGAAATTAACCTCAACCCTAAATGTTTTTTACACTAAAGTTTCCTCAAGCAATATGAAAAACAACAGTGCTACAAGGGGTTTGTGCTAAAACATTTTTAACGATCCTAAATGAGTATAAGATATATGTCCCCTACACCAAAATTTCTGGTCTATCTGTGCAATTTACAAAATACGACGCATTTTTTTATATTTTATTCTAATTATTTTTTTTCAATTTTTCCGTGGTATGAACATTTCTTGTACCACAACAAAACGGTGTTATAAATATATAGAGGATAATCGTTTGTTTCAGTGTAAGATCGATTTATATTACATTGAGTAAACAACAAAAGCTATATTTTCACGAGTGGCAGAGCACGAGTGAAAATATATCTTTTGTTGTTCACGAAATGAAATATTTATTGATCTTACTCGAAAACAAACGATTATTCTATTTCTTTAATGCAAAAATTAGACAAAATCTGAAATTTCTATGACATATTTTCGTAAAGCGCGTCATTTTGCACGTGATTGCTATGCAACGTTCATTATGACGTCACTTATTTCGCCCCGCATAGATGACGTCAGATAGGATGAAATGCAAAAAAGCAGGGCATAAGTTTTTGATAATTCCACTGCTTTTGTTGTGAGATTATCAAGTGATAATTTACCGTTATTTCTCGATAAACCACCGAAAAGCATTAAAGAAATAACATTTTACACTAAGATATTTATAATGCAGGGTCAAAATATCACAAGGACTAACATTTCCACAACCATGCTTCACAAAGTGAAAGATCGTCAATGTGGTGGTTTCAGTTTTCTCATTTTTCTTCGAAGTTTCAACATCGTAATATCAAAATCAAACAATTTATTCAACGTGGTAGTGAATTCGATTGGATCATGCGCTAAATAAGAAAAAAATATTTCTATTTAATTATAACGTTATCACAAGAATATATTTCCTTGCCTCACTGTGTAGAATGAATTATAGCCTAAATAAATTTTTCATATAGCGCGCGCGCTTGCATAATTTAAACATCGAAAAATTGGCTTGTTTGAACTGCGATTTGATATGTAATGGTAGTGCTGTTTTATACAAAGAAATTTGTATAATTCTATAATAAGAAATAAATGAATAGGCTACGCATTTTTATAAATCGCCGATGAAATCATCGGTTTTTGCGTCGTCCGTCCTTCCGTCTGTCCGAGTTTCGTTTCCGCACTATTTCTTGGAAACCATTGACTAGATTTAAAAGAAACTCTGTGGATAGCTTCACTACAAAGAGGAGATGCGCTTATTGTCAGGGTCAACCGGTTTGACTTTTGATGTAAGGGTCAGTGTCCGTGATTGGTGAAGCCACGTACATACAGGGTAATATTTCTTGGAAACCATTTGTTGCATTTCAATTAAACTTTGTTGAAAGCTTGACTTCAAAGAGGAGATGCGCATATTATCGGGGCTACCCGGTTCGACTATTAAATTTAGAGCTACCACTTCTGATTGGTGAAGCCATATCGTCCTTCAGTCCGTCCGTCCGAGTAATCTATAGTAACCCTTTCCAAAGACTACTGGGTTTTGACGTCTCTAAAGGAGACAAGGTCAGAAAACATTGAAGGGAAAGCGGAAAATGATGATTATCAGCATTTTCTCCTTTTGCCTTTATATTTCCTGGGCTACAATGTTCACAAATTATATCAACTGGCATCATTTCTGTCCTCTGCAACTACTTTCAATTTTGACAACCCTAAAATTGTGACATTTGGGAGAAAGGATTATAAGGATACCAATTAGTGTAAGCCCCTTGTGTCTTTTCACAATCTAAAAATAACTGACTGATACAAGGTTTCTAAAGTTAAATGACTGATAAAGGGTAGGAATATCAGACAAATAATATCATGTCCTTGGTTGATATAGATAGAAGATAACTCGTCCCTAAGTTTAATTTACTGCATTGACAAACACAATATTTTGGAAGGGGGGATATCAATTGAACACATATTGCTTGTTTTTATTTTAAGTAGCTCTAGTCACATTGGGATTTTAATTAAAAAAGAAAAGCAAAATAGATAATAAGATCTGAAATAAAAAAAAAGAATTATATAAGAATAAAAATTATTCATAGAGAAATTCCAAATACAAAATTGAAAAAAAAAGTCAGTAAACATTGTCACCAAGAAATCGAAATACTTCGCGCATATGTCAGGGACGCTCAATAGAGTTAGATTACAATAAGTTAATCAAAAGCAATCAATAAAAAATGATAAAAATAGGCATGATAAATTAAAGCACTATAAGTACATTTTGATTATGTTAAAGAACTACTTTGATATCATTTATTTCGAAGAGTATTTTGTGGTTCAAAATATACAATTTTACTATATATTTTTACTGGAGTAAAATGACACGCCCCCTCGTTTGTACAAGGGGCGAAGTCGAGGGATTTCGCGCATTCGCAGACTTTTCAAGCATTTTTTGTTTGTGATTCCATATAAACCAACCTGAGACGATATGACACGCTTTCATGGTTGCGCCCTTATTATTCCAGAGGTCAATTCCGTAGAATATATTTCTCGTCGAAATAAACTATATCAAAGTTTTTTGCAAATAATTAGAATTGGAATCCTTTTGTACTCTTTGTTAAATGTTTGGCTTGTTATGAATCTTTCCAATATAGTATAAGTTTCACGCGGATTTCTCTGCCTGAGGGTCCGTCTGCAATTTCGACCAAACCCCTTGAAATGCTTCATCCGAGGTGATAATCTAGATCTGCTTTAGTATTTCCCACGACTTACACGTTTCCTTTTACCAGTCTGAAAATAGCACCACATTGATAACGCAGAAATCTGTATTATACTTTGGTTTATTTGAGCCGAATTCGACCTCTTAAATAACAATTACCGACATATTTTATCAATTAACAAATATATATATTCTTAACTCAAAAAGAAATGTCCACAAAATATAAATTGAAATAATTAAAAATCTTCAAACGAATTTTGATCTTTCTTTTCTACTTTTGGTAGAACAACCATATAGCCGCATGTATGGGAAAAATAAATGATGCTTCCCGAGACTGTTGTTAAGGTTTATGTAAAGTGCTTGAGACCCGATTTTAAGGGCGCTTCATTAGCCAAGAAAAAGCAGTATGCCCAGGTATATTGTATATCAAAATGAAGCTATTTTTGAGGACAAGCAGATTAGCAACATAAGACCGCCAAAGCTATAAAAGCCAAAGCGGTAAAGCCAAAACATTGTAGAAAACGGTCATTTTGTACAGATCAAGCAACTGCATGATGGTTGGATAAAATTGACTCGTATTTTAACAAAGTACAGTCTAAAGTACTATCCAGGTAGTACTACAACTGTTGATATAAAACTCGGTCTCAAAAAGCTCCTTTGAAACAAATCAATTTCCATCTATTTTGACAAAATACTTGTCAAACCGGTTTGGTCTGTTTTCAAAATAGATGCTAGGTATGGTGCAACAGCACACCATAATATTGTGAAATATTTTCTGCAATTTATTTCAAATTATAGTTTTTGAATTCAATGATCTATAATAAATTACTTTATATTTATAATTCAATGAAATAGAAATTGATATATTGCTAAACAATCTTACAGGTAAATAAACTATTTATTTCTATTTACGTTGTGATAACACACCATACCTTAAAAAGATCTACACGTTTACAGAATTAGAATGACATATACGACATATGTGTTTATAATAGATAGTTTTATTTCAAAACCAGAAGGTCATAGACCCATGAGGTACAAAACGGACATACAAATACAGCATGGCGAACATAGTAAAGTCAAATATACCAGTAAGTGTGAAATTCAGTTTTAGCTTTAGTGAACGACAAACCTGTAAATCAATTATTTAATGAATTTCGTATCAATCCATTTTTCGTCGCCTTGTCTGAAACGAAAGGACAAGGTGAACAAAAGGGTTGTTAGGAGATCAATTAATGTATTCCTACACATGTAAGTCAAATCTTTATTTTACGTACATAAGTAAGTGGATAGGCGGCCAGAAAAACGCAAACAAATAAAACTGTGTTTACGTAGTCCGGTCGCACATCCACCTTGCATCACGTGAAAGGCTGGTAAGTTAATGTAAATAACATAGAATTTACATACATACAAAATATTTGTCAATGGAAAATTATGTATGGTCGGAACATCTATCCTGACATACGTGAAAAATGCATATTCATACATCGATGGCTCAGGGCAAAGCCGCCGCAACTCCCTATTTCTTTATAGGGAGTTACAACTGCTTCGCGCCGAGCCATCGACATGTGTACAAATACACAAAAATGTACATTCACATTCAATATTTATTTATATATGAGCAATAGAGACATAAAATTGTCCAATGCAAATAACTTATTTTGTGACCGTCCTGACAAACGTGAAAAATACATATTCATACATGTGTACATATACATACAAATATACACTCGCATTCAATACTTATTTATATATGACCAACAGAAACATAAAATTGACTAATTCAAACAACTTATTTTGTGACCGTCAACGTTAATGTGTTTCTTATCACGGTGTATATGATAAGAATTATCTTTTTTGAAAATTTATCAATTATTGCGATTGTTAAAGAGTTGAAGGCAAATGGCTCATGATCACGCCAGTTTTAAATTGATATGGAAACGCATATGGTACACCCTGATAAAATGATAAAGTCGACTTCAGGTACGTCGACTTGTCATGATAACAAAAGAAAATTAACTCTACCGGTTGTCTACGTAACTAATCTTTCCGACATAAGTAAGTGCATCATTATTTTAAAATATGTCATGTCGACGTATGCTTTGTCATCTTATCCACATAATTTGTACATCGATCTTCCCTGACTTATCTAGTTTTAGTAGGCATGTTGACAAAAATCCTTTATTTCTTTCCTACATCAATATTTTTGTCAAAAAGAAACAAGTCGCATTCACGTGGTAATCAAGCATCTGGAATATATATTTCCACTACTTGAACATTTAATATCAGCTTTGCGTCATAACCTACGACGACAAAAAGCTGCTGTGTATACTGTTTCGTACCACAGTAGGATACTTACCGTCTGGCAAAACTGAAGATATGCAGCGTATACAGGTAACAAAATTCTTTATTAATCTATATCTTCATTCCAAATGTATTGCATTTGTTAGCTCGACTATTCGAGGAATAGTTAAAGCTATTTTACTCACTTTGGCGTCGGCGTTGGCGTCAGCGTTGCAAATGTTAAAGTGTTTCTATACTCAAACTCCATCAACATATTGCTTTGATACTTTGCATACTTGTTTAGCATCATGACCCCAGCCTGTAAACAAAAGGAGGGTACTCTATCCAGCATTTTGACCAAATGATGCCCCCTTTTCAACTTGGAATATTGAGAAATAAAAATGTTAAAGTTTTTTGAAAAAGTTTTTTGCTTTGATACGTTGCATACTTGTTTAGCATAATCACCCCGTTCTGTAAACAAGAGGAGGGTACTCTATCCAGCATTTCGACCAAATTATGCCCCCTTTTTAATTTAGAATATTGAGAGAAAAAAGGTTAAAGTTTTTATACACACTCCAATATATTGAAAGTCAATCAACCTATTGCTTTGATACTTTGTATTATTGTTTAGCGTCATGACCCAAGCCTATAGACAAGAGGAGGATACTCTATCCAGCATTTTGACCAAATTATGCCCTTTTCGACTTAGAATAAGTTTAGTATCCAGCACCGAGAATAGTGGAGCACGCGGTTCTTCTGACCGCTCTTGTTGATATTTCGTGTTGCATTATCATCCTCTACATTTAAGTTTATAGAAAAGATTTTTATTAAGAAAAAGCTTTTACTTAATCAGAATTATATGGCCAGAAGGGTTGTCACTTGTCAGTGCACAGAGAGTCGACTCCTATTATACAGTTCTGACAGATTAGACCACTACTGGAATGTAACAATAAGACATGGAACACAAGGGGCGTTGCCTTAATCTTAAAGGTGGGGGCCCTTATATAGGTCAAAATTTTGAAAATCAGAAATATTGCATTTTCCGATCAATATTCACACTTTATATACAAAACTTAATCATTCGTCCATAAAAAAAAAACATTAAAATACGAAAAAAGAATAAAAAAAAATATTCGCCGTGGGTGGGATTCGAACTCACACCCGCCGTCATCGCTACATATGAGATATTACAGAAAACAAAATTCCCATTGTTTTATCAACTCTAATGTATTTATTGATGTATTATCTTAACGCGGACGTCTCACAAAGAAAATTTGTATGATTATACACAAAGAGAAACAAATTTTGACATTTTACTGTCGTTTTTCACTAGTATCGCTAACGCCACAAAATGAAGGAATGTGAACACTGACTCGATTCACTGTTCATTTTTGAATTGTAAAAATGTCATTATATATGTATAAAAATCACTTATAATGTTTTTAAGTGGCGGAATAGTAATGAAATTACATAATATTTGTTTCCTCAAAATTAAGTTTTGAGGCCTATATAAGGGCCCCCACCTTTAAATTGCTTCCAAAATGGTTAATGTTTTACTGAACGTTCAGGCATTTTGATGTGATATTATATTTATCCCTTAAATTAATGTGTCTTCTGTTTTATTCTTGGCATTGGCATTGGCGCTATTCGAATCGACTGAAGCGGCTCTTCAAAATGGACAAAGAGATGCATTGATTTCGTTTTATCATCGACAAGGTTATTCTCATTTGGACATATGTGGATTCTTATTATTGGTGCACAATACCGTTGTCAGTTTAAGTCAGGTGAAGCGGATACTCAGAAGGTTAGGACTGAAAAGACGCGGTGCTTCATCTCCTTTACGAGATGTGATACGCGAGATACGTGCACTATATACCAGAGGCTTTGCTGACTGTGATTATAAAACAATATGGAAAATGGTAAACACAACAACAAATGTTAAAGTTACACAAGAAACAACAAGACTTGTCTTAAAGGCTGTTGATCCTGTGGGTGTTAATTTGAGAACTGCACATCGCTTACGTCGCCGAACTTATATCAATAAAGGTCCAAACTTTGCTATACACATTGATGGTTACGATAAGCTAAAAACTTTTTAGCGTCGCTATTCACGGAGCCATTGATGGATTTTCTAGATATATTTTATGGTTGGAAGCATGCTACTCGAATAATGACCCCCGAATAATCGCTGGCTTCTTTGTCAATTTCCTTAAACGTACAGGTCGCGTTCCGCGTGTTGTACGTGCTGATGCAGGGACTGAAAACGTCACTGTACGTGATTTACAGACAGCATTAAGGTACGACGATGGAGATAACATGTCTGGAATGAACAGTTTTATCACGGGGAGGTCAACAGGTAATCAAAGGATTGAACGTTTTTGGGTCAATTTAAGACATAGTTTCGCAGTGTCTTGGAGGAACTTTTTCAAAGATATGGTCGAACGTGGTTTGCTAAGGACTGATGATCCTGTGCATTTAGAGTGCTTAAGATATTGCTTCTTACCATTAATTCAACGTGACTTAAACAGTTTTACGCGAACATGGAACTTACATCGAATTCGACAGCAAAGGCACACGGAAGTACCAAGTGGTATACCGACTGTGATGTACTACCAGCCAGAGGCATATGAAACTCGAGATTATTCATATCCTCTCCCTTGTGATATGCAGACGATCAATTGTTTACAAGAGATATATACTGTAAAGAAACCTCAGTTTGGATGTTCAGATGAATTTATCACGATTCTGGAATATATGTGTGAAATCCCGAGACAACAGCTGCCAGTTCCAAAAACAGTTGAAAGTGCCACTTCTCTGTTTCAAGCCTTGACCGAAAAACTAGATGACTATTAATTATTGGTAATCCAATATATTGGCATTACATGAGGGGTTTGGTTCACATTCTTCCAAAAGCACCAAATTTGGTACAGAGGTCGTTCATACAATAGTATTTCGATTTGGGATGAGCGCCAAGAAGGGAATAGCTTGGGGCCGTCATATTTGCAAAATCCAATATGACCGCCATTCTCATTGAAAATACATGATTAGGCACTATAGATGTTAACATATGTGTTTCCCTTTTTCTGCATGCATGCAGGAAACGTGACAAAATGATATATTGTATAATATTAAACCAAGTTTAAGCGGACAATTCTTCCACAAGGTGTCCAAAATCAAAGATGGCCGCCATTTTCTGGAAAATAAAAAACATGGCTCTTTAGATGTTAATTAAAGCAGTATTTGTTTTCGATATGCATGTAATAGTTGGTCAAGCATCTATCAAATGATATTAAGCAATTTCAAGCAACCAATTCTTTTCCGAGGTGTCAAAATCCAAGATGGCCACCATTTTCATTGTAAATTAGCAATCTGCCATATTAGAAATTTTAATAAATGCATTGTTTTTTGTTTCTATGTGTATGTTATAGGCGGTTTCAAAAACACCAGATTAAATAAAACAAGTTTAAGTCAACAATATAGCCACAAGGTGTCTAAATCCAAGATGGCCGACATTTCCATTAAAAATAAACAATTTGGCATATTAGACGTTAATAAATATGTTGTAATTTTTTGTTTTAAAATGCATGTTATAGGAGGTATATACCAGATTATATAATAATAAAGTAAATAAGGTTTAATTGAATAACTCTTCTATAATTTGTTCAAAATCCAAAATGGTACAATTTTTCATAACAGAATTTGCAAACAAAAATGTTTCCACAGGCCCTAGACTGTACCACAGTGCCCCAACACTGGTCTGCATGTCCCTACAAGCCCCAAACGCAGATGTCCTCAAGTATCCAACACTCACATGTCCATATCTACAGAGAGAGGTCCACCGGTCTACCAGTCCATACTTTGTGTATTTGTTTTATATTCATTGTATGTTTTAAATTGTTTGGCATTAGGTCTTAGTATTTTCGATGTCCCTTGTGTATATAATATATATTACAACACTGACATATGACATCAGGCAAAGGGAGGCAACCCAGTTTCCACTGTCACATTCCTATCCACTCAGGGAGGTCAATAACACTGGGATGTCCCCACAAGCAAATGAGGGCACCATCGTTCAACACATTGACATATCTACATGTATATTGGTCCAAACTTTCACAGATTTTCACACATCCATATCCGCCCATACACAGCCCAGGGAGTTTACCCAGTTCCGATCAATTAATATTGGCCAATAGTGAGTCGGGTACCCTAATCCTCGTCACTGTCGTATACCAACTGTGTAAGAAAGACAGCAGTGACACAGTTTCAAACATTGACATGTACACACCATGGTTGTTTTCTCAGACACGGCTATTATCACCGACCCATACAGGTTCAGACATGTATGCCGTGCTCCACATCTACATCTTACCGGCACATGAAGGCATCTTAGTCCCCCACACAGATACACAGGAACGTATATTTATTTCTCTGGACACACCATTCATAAACATTAGCAAGTATCCAATGACCAAATTCTGAGATGTCCTAGGCAGCCTAATGAGATATCACTATCCCAGAAATAGACATGTTGTACAAGGCCAGCGAACTATGTATTCCAGACCCATTCAGTATAATATAAAATGTACTACGACGTGGACTATGACTGTAGAAGACTAGTATGCCTTTACTTTGTCAGTTAATTTTGAACTGATTTTCTGTGCCTACTGTAATCTGACTCTGTTGGAAATCATAGGGTGCCTTCCTGGGCTGGTGGCGAAATGCCTGTACTAGGAATCAGAGCTTACCTTGGCTAGTGAGCTCATCATTGTGTGGGAGAATATGTGTGTACACCTCCCTTGTCCAGTGAAAATATATCCGTGTGGATGATGTGTTCGGATATTGGTGAGCCTATTCAGATATGATTGTGTGGGACTACGGTACCTCCTTGCACCAGTATAGCTATGAGTGTGTGGAGAAGTGCGGTGTGTCGCCAGGTCTATGGGAATAGAATTGTGACTACTTGTGTGCTTTCTTGTGTACTTGTAGATATGAGTGTGGTATGCCAGACTGCTTTCTTGTGAGATAAGGGGATACTACTGTGGTAGACAAGTGTGTCATCCTGTGCCTATGGAAGAATGACTGTGTGGGGACTAGGGTTCCTCCTTGGAACTAGGGTGCACATCTTGAGCCTATTGGGAGATAACCACGTGGGGGATTTGAGTGTCCCCTGGGCTAGTGATGTGCGGAATATGGTTTATAACTGTACATGTCTGTGTGGGGGACTACGATGCCTCCCTGTGTCGGTAAGATGATATCGATGTCTGAACCTGTATGGATCGGTGGTAATATAGCCATGTCTGATATACATCCCTGGTAGGTACATGTCAGCGTTTGAAACTGGGTTATCTTTGGGCAACCAACCCACTATTGGCCAATATTAATTGTTCGGGAATGGGTAAACTTTCTCTGGGCTGTTGTGGATATGGCTGTGTGAGAATTTGTGATGTTTTGGTCAATACATATATGCCAGTGTGTCGAACGATGGTACCCCATATGCTATTTGGGACATGCCATGTTATTGGCCTCTCTGGGCGGATGGGAATGTGACAATGGAGACTAGGTTGCCTCCCTGGACTTGATGTGATGTGTTGTAAAAAAAATAAAATAAAAACGGGACATCGAAAATCCTAGAAAACTAACGCTAAACAGTTTTATACATGCAGTGAATACAAAACGATTACTCAAAAGCATGGACTGGTAGACTGGTGTACTCCTCTGTGTAGATAGGGACAGGTCAGTGCTGGATACTTGAGTAAATGTGTTCGTTGGGCTTGTAGTGACATGCTGACCAGTGTCAGGGCACTATGGCAACGCCTGAGGGCCGCCTATGTGTTGGTGCCAATTGTTATATGAAAATAGTACCATTTTGTCACCTTGTGGAAGAATTGTTCTCTAAAAATTGGTTTACTATTACATAATCTAGAATTTACCATCTATAACATGCATTTTAAAACAATATATTCTTCACCATCTAATAGGACCAAATTGTTCATTTTTATAGAAAATGCGACCATCTTGGATTTGGACACCTTGTGAATGAATTGTTCACTTAAACTTGCTGTTATATAAAATCTGGTATTTTCTACAAACCACCTAAAACATACATATAGAAATGAAAACAATGCATTTATTAACGTCTCTTATTTGGCAGATTTATAATTTTCAATGAAAATGGCGGCCATCTTGGATTTTTGAAATTTTGGGGAAGAATTGATTACTTAAACTTGCCTTAATATCGTTTATTTTGATATTTGACCAATTTTTACATGCACATAGAAAACAAGAAATAAATTAATTAACATCTAAATTACCAGATTGTTTATTTTCCAGAAAATGGCGGCCATCTTGGATTTTGGACACCTTGTGGATGAGCTGTCCACTTAAATTTAGTTTATTGTGATACAAACTATCATTTCACCACGTTTCCTGCATGCACGTAGAAAGACCAACACATCTATTAACATCTAAAATGTCCGATCATTTATTTTCAAGGAAGATGGCGGCCATCTTGGATTTTGCCACCTTACACATTTTCCCGAGCGTCAACCGGCTATTTTTGTTGTAATATCATATAGATGTCGAAAATACATTCAAACCTTGGTCCCCGAAAATTGGTCACGGATCTGTATTAATTTTCCTTTACTAATATGGCCCCTACTGGCGGCCATATTGAATTTCGTCAAAATGGCGGCCCCGGTGGTTGTTCGTCTTGGCGCCCATCGGAAATCGAAATAGTATGGTATGAACGATATATAGGCCAAATTTGGTGCTTTTGGAAGAATCTGAACCAAATATCCCTAACAGCCCCAACTACTAACTATGTGCAGCAAGTGCTAAATGCCAATGCCTGAGATGTTTGGAAACTGTATAAAGTGAGTCCTTATTTCACTTAAGTGTAAAAATTATTATGGTCATTCTTCGACATAAAGTTGTGTGAAAATATTGATATTAAAACTGCAGTTGACGACTTTAGTTTATTGTTTATTGTTCTCTCCAGTATGTATTCTTATAGGTCTCATTAGGCCATCTGTCCAATCAGACATAACACAATTTAGGTACTTCTTTCTTGTATGTATTCTCATAATTATATGCATCATCAATCCATCTCTCCACAACAGTCAGACATACCGCATTTAAAGTATAATACCTCTTGCATGTATTCTCATATTCCTATGTGTCTAACTGGAGCAATGGTGAGATAAGGCATTTGAGAATACACACACGAGAGAAACGCTTTAAATGTGATGTGTCTGACTGAAGTTTATGATTTGATGATGCATTTGAGAATACATACAGGAGAAAAATGCTTTAAATGTGATGTATCTATATAAAAACGAAAAAAAATATTTCGTTTAAATGAATTTTAGCACCATCTAGGGTTAACTTCTTAGGGCAAAGGTTGTGACCGGTGATATACTTTACCAGAAAACTCCGAAAAGCCTATATAGACAGTCACTTAAGGTGATATTTCTCAATTGCTTAAAATTCACTGTAGTTGTGTCACCTATTCATTCTGGTCTTCACGATCATTAATTTAAGTAATATAATACCGCTTAAGTCGGTGCTAGGTGTCCTGTGCAGTGTAGGAAGACAATTGAACAGCACACATGGTATGTACTTTGAAAAAACAAAAGGTCAGCAGGTCATGGTCAAGGTTACCAAAGTCAACATTGACACTGATATGCAAAACTGCATACATGGTCCAAACTTTATGACTAAATTATACCTTCAAACAAGAGGGCTATGCCCTATAGCGCTCACCTGAGCTTAACGCAACTTTACACCGGACGGACAGACAGACAATGGACAAATGGACAGACACGAGTAAAACAATATGCCCCCGATCTTTCGATACCGGGCATAAAAATGAGTACATTTGGACAAAAAGTGTGGCCTCCAGAGTGCATACCAGCTTTTTCTAAGATTTGGCCCAGTGACCTAGTTTTTGACCCCAGATGACCCAATTCCAAACTTGTCCGAGAAATCGTCAAAACAAATTTTCTGACCAAATATTAACACATTTGGACAAAAAATATGGCCTCTAGAGTGCACACAAGGTTGTTCTAAGATTTGACACCGTGACCTAGTTTTTGACCCAAGATGACCCAATTTTGACCTTGTCTGACATATGATGGAAATAAACTTCCTGAGCAAAAATGAGTACATTCGGACAAAAAATACGGCCTCTAGAGTACATACAAGGTTTTTTTAAGATTTGACCCCGTGACCTAGTTTTTGACCCCAGATGACCCAATTTCAAAATAATCTGAGATATGATGAAAACAAAGTTCCTGAGCAAAATTGAGTACATTTGGACAAAAAATGTGGCCTCTAGAGTGCACACAAGGTTTTTCTAAGATTTGACCCCGTGACCTAGTTTTTGACCCCAGATGACCCAATTTCAAACTTGTCCGACATATGATGAAAATGAAGTTCCTGAGCAAAAATGAGTACGTTCAGATAAAAAATATGGCCTCTAGAGTGCACACAAGGTTTTTCTAAGATTTGACCCTGTGACCTTGTTTTTGACCCCAGATGACCCAATTTCGAACTTGACCAAGAAATTATCAAAACAAACTTCCTGAGCAAAAATGAGTACATTTGGACAAAAAATATGGCCTCTAGAGTGCACACAAGGTTTTTCTAAGATTTGACCCTGTGACCTAGTTATTAACCCCAGATGACCCAATTTCGAACTTGTCCGAGGGCTGATGGAAATAAACTTCCTGAGCAAAAATGAACACATTCGGACAAACGATGTGGCCTCTAGAGTGCACACAAGATGTTGACGGACGACGCACGACGGACGACGCACGACGGACGACGTACGCCGGACACAGCTAGATCACAATAGCTCATCTTGAGCACTTTGTGCTCAGGTGAGCTAAAAATGGAAGTAGGTCAGTAGATCACTTTCAAGATCACCAAGATCAACCATCGTTATAGGTATGCAAAACAACACACATGGTCCAAATTTCATCGCTCTACCTTCAACAAGAGCACCGCCTACGGGTGCCTACGCTCGGCTGTCGAGCGCTGGATGGTGGGAAAAATCTAAGTCGAAAAAGGGGAATAATTTGCAAAAAATGCATCTAGAGTTATCCCCCTTGATAGTATAGGTTGCTCTTTTGATGGTGAACATGTGTGCCAAGTTTCAAGTGAATACCTTCAGTAGAACCAGAGATATTACAAAATGTCAAAGTTTTCGCACGACGACGACGACAACGACGACGACGACAACGACACGGAGGCTATAGCAATACCTCGGGTTTTCTCCGAAAACAGCCGAGCTAAAAATATGGAAGTAGGTCAGTAGGTCACAACAAAGGTCACTAAGGTCAACCACTAACACTGGCATGCAAAACAAGACAATTGGTCCAAATTTCCGTCCTTTGGCTTTGAAAATACAAAAATGGGTAAGTAGGTCATGGAGGTGAGTAAGGTCAGGTACTAGGGGCCGCTTTGATTGAGTGGGCGGGCATGAAACACTACCAGGTAGGAACAACTAAAGAACATTTGTGCAGTACGTAATTTAAATCAGCCAAGTACATCTTGTTTGTACATATTAGAAGATTAAATGCTGCGACGGGAATAAGCGGACTGACGGACGGTCTGACACTGACTAACGGACGGAAAGTTCGAAAATAATATGCCTCCCTTCGGGGGTATAATAAAAATATTGTATCAAAGTATGAAATAAATCCATTCAGTAATAAGGAAGTAACGAGCATTTTTAGTTTGTTTTGGGCAATTTGACCGCAAGGTTAATGTCATTTTGGGGTATTTTTATTTAGCATATAGAATGCATACAAGCACTTTAAGAACAACACTAGATTTAAGATTTTATTGAATAAAGTGCAATCCTCACCGAGGCATCGGAAACAAAGAACTAAAAAGTCTTATAAAACAGCATATACAAGATGAAAAAAGTTATTTGACTAGATTATTAAAGCACATACAACATACATAGACACTGATCATGAAACATGTTCACATACAGGGTGATCCATTATTCCACACGTAAGCTTAAATACTTCTATACCAGTGATTACTCAGACATCAACTAAACATATTCTTAAAGGGCAAATGCACAAGTTTTTCCTGGTTACCCTTTTTATTGATATCTTTACATTTATTTGTGCGGCATGTCAATGAAATGAACCCGCCTTTTTAGTGAAATGTGCTAAAACATGGCTTTTTATGGAACGATTTAGCTACATGTTTGTCCGTTTGTCTTGTTGGGGAACACAATGCGTTCTTGAATAATCTCGAAAGTGGCACATGTTCTTCAAGTAGATAATAAGGAAGATGTTAAATTAAATTTCAGTATTTCTTTTCCTGAAATTAGTTGTACATTTAGCATAAAACCTCTGATTATGGGAGGTTGTTTTGATTTTTTCTAAACACTTGTAAGTCATGAATAATGCCATTTGCGTAACCATGGTAACAAAAGACATACACTCTAGGTATAGAAGTTTGGTGTTGTTCTGAAGATAATGGACAAAAGTTTTTAAGGCAGTGACAGATGAATTTCATTGCCATGGTTACGTAAATTGTATAATTAATGTTGTGAACGGTTTTAGAAAATCAAAAATTAAAGCCTGTGAAAAACAAAGACCTTAATAAGTTTTGTGCCAGATATACTCATAATTTCAAAGAAAAGTAGTGAAATTGAATTCAACATCTTCGTCTTTAGGTGTGACGGATGTCCTACGAAAAATTATTTGAGAACATATTGTAGTCTAAAAGAAGACAAATGTATTAGCAGCTAGCTAAAAAGTTCCACAAAAAGCCACATTTTTGCTCTTCTTACTAAAATGTGGGATTTATTTCATCTAAATACAGTGCATAAAGTTGTAAAGATATCCAGTGTATACCAGAAAAAACTTGTGCATTTACCCTTTAAGAATATGTTTGGTTGATGTCTGTGTTATAATTGACGTAGAAGTTATAAAGCTTTACTAATGTGCGGAATAAATGGATCACTCTGTATATCATAGTTTCACAGCACAAAATTAAAATCTCTCACAAAAGAAACACATTCCTCAAATGCACTCTTAATATTTGGGATGTTTACAAATACATGTAATTCAACAAAACAATATTTTAATCTTCTGGTGGCAAAAAGACATTAACAAAAAAGTAATGACATTTTTACATTTAAAGTACATGTGTATTCAATGATAAAATGCGTGACAGCCACTTTTACCACTGAATTTGATTATTGCTAATTTCTGCAACAGTTGATGAAAAATCTTTGCAAATTTGATATATATCTATGCAACAGAATGTTCTGCTTAGTTTACGACCTGTTTGATCCACCCTAGAAAAACAGAGAATTAAAAAATGGGTAATTTTTGCTGAAATTTTGGTGTGCATTTTATTCGTCCAAGTTTGAAGCCAGTATTTCTGCAAAAGAAATAAATAGGACACCAAATGCAAGCTAAGGTCTCAAACTAGTGCCCCTATACTTCAAATCAACAAAAATGAAAATGTGCACATCATTTATGCCCCCAAACTTAAACTGATAGCCATTTTTGTAATTAATTAATGCATTACCATCAAATGCCCACAGGAAGGATGTTTTTGAAGTATATGGGGCACTAGTTTGAGACCTTATCTTGCAATTGGGGTCCTATTTATTTATTTCACAGACATTCCGAGGTCAAACTTAGACGAATAAAATGCATACCAAAATTTCAGCAAAAATAACCCATTTTTCAGTTCTCTGTCTTCCTACGGGGGATCAAACAACTCGTAAAATAAGCACTGAACAAAATGTTGCATAGATATGTATCAAAAGTTGAATGCAGAAATTAGCAGTAATCAAATTCAGTGGTAAAAGTGGCTGTCACGCGTTTTATCATTGAAAACACATGTACCTTAAGAAATACAAGAACGCCGAAGGTCGCAACATACGACCGTCGAATGTGCGCGTGCAAGACAGCAAAGGTACAGAAAAATGGTCACAGTTAAAACGCTGATATTTTTGTAACGGAGTCAGACAAAGGGTAATGAGTAGGTGGTCATGGTGCCATGTTGAAGAAGACAGGTAAGTTAAAACGGTGATTTTTTTAAATTAATTTTTCGGCATAAAAACACCAAGGTGCACATATTCAATATGTGTAGAACATGTGCGTATAGTTTCAGACCATTGCACTGAACGGTTTCAGAGGAGTTGTGTACACAAAGTCTGTACTCTATATAGAATTGTACAGACAAAAGTGGAAAAAAAATGGCTAAGTTAAAACAGTGATATTTTCGTTAAAAATTATTTTTTCGCGTGTGTATAGTTTCAGATCCATCCAGTGAACGGTTTCAGAGGAGTTGTGTACACAAACTATGCACTTTATCTGCCCGCCCGCCGGGTGGTAAAACATAATACGTACGTTTTTTCAAAACGGTCGTATAAAAATGTTCCTGTACTACAATCGATCAAAGTAAACTGATTTGAATTTGAGTGTTTTTAAATCAACCTGTGTCACCAGATTTGGTTCGGACTTTGTAACAACCTTACAGTCAAAACTTTTATTCATAAAAGACTATCTTGCGCTTTCTAAAAGATACAAGTAATAAAGTGGAGCTTATTTTCAGTTCAATATTCAATACATGGACCAAACAGTACTGGAATGCATGTAAACAATTACAAACAACTTCATAACCTCACATATAGATAAACTAAAAAGTCTTATCAAGCAGCATAAACAAGATGAAAAGAAGATTGGCCCGCTGGTTTGGGAGAAGAAGTTTTTTAAAAGAATTGTCTATTTTCCCCTTCTTTCATGCCGCGGCAGCAAGAGTTTTAGACTGAATCAAATTCTTTGAACAACTTTAAAAGCCCTTCACCAAAGGATCATTCCTGATAAGTTTCAAGAAGATTGGCCCACTAATTTGGGAGAAAAAGATCTTTAAAGAATTGGCTATTACCCCTTTTTTCATGCCGCGGCAGCCAGAGTTTTTGACAGAATCAAATTCTTTGAACAACTTTGAAAGCACTTCACCTAAGAATCATTCCTGCCAAGTTTCAAGAAGATTGGCCTACTAGTTTGGGAGAGGAAGATTTTTAAAAATTAGGCTATTTTCCCCTTTCTTCATGCCGCGGCAGCCAGAGTTTTTGACGAAATCAAATTCTTTGAACAACTTTGAAAGCCCTTCACCCAAGGATCATTCCTGCCAAGTTTAAAGAAGATTGGCTCACTGGTTTGGGAGAAGAAGATCTTTGAAGAAATTGTGGACGGACGACCGGACGGACGGACGACGGACAACGACCGATCACAATAACTCACCTTGAGCACTTCGTGCTCAGGTGAGCTAAAAAGTCATTGGACTAGATTATTAAAGCACATACATAATTTATAACATACATAGACACTGGTCATAAAACAGGTTCACATATACCATAGTTTCACAGCACAGTATTAAAATCTCTCACAAAAGGAACAAATTCTTCAAACGCACTCTTAATATTTGGGATGTTTTCAAATACATGTAATTCAACAAAACAATATTTTTAATTTTCTGGTGGCAAAAAGACATTAACAAAAAAAGTAATAACATTTTCACATTTAAGAAATAAAATGTTCTTGTACTACAATCGATCAAAGTAAACTGATTTGAATTTGAGTGTTTTATAAATCAACCTGTGTCACCAGATTTGGTTCGTACTTTGTAACAATCTTACAGTCAAAACTTTTCTTCATAAAAGACCATCTTGCGCTTTCTAAAAGTATACAAGTAATAAAGTGGAGCTTAATTTCAGTTCAATATTCAATACATGGACCAAACAGTACTGGAATGCACGTAAACAATTACAAACAAGAGGCCCATGGGCCTCAAAGCGCTCACCTGAGGTTATTTGTATATTGGGCACACATTGTTCCCCATGGGAAGGTATTTTTGACCCCAGATGACCCAATTTCAAACTTGTCCGAGAATTCTTAAAACAAAGTTTCTGACCGAATAATAGTATATTTGGACAAAAAAATGTGGCCTCTAGAGAGCACTCAAGGTTTTTCTAAATTTTGACCTAGTGACCTAGTTTATAACCCTAGATGACCCAATTTCAAACTTGTCTGAGATTTGATAGAAAAACTTCCTGAGCAAAAATGAGTACATTCGGACAACAAGAGCGAAAACAAAGTCAATAATGGCAATTTTGTCAAAAACAAGGGCAGATAATTCAAGATGCATGTTTCCGATCAAGCTGAAAATTTTACCTATGAACGATCTAATCGTCAAAATATTCAGTCGAAGTTTTGTATTGATTGATAAATATTTGTGGATGCAAGAGGGAAAACAAAGTCGAGAATGGCAATTTTGTCGAATTCGAGGGCAGATAACTCAAAATGCGTAATTCCGATCAGGATAAAAAAATAACCTGTGCAAGATCTTATGGTCAACAAAATTCAGTATAAGTCTGGTGTTGATTGATAAATATTTGTGCATGCTAGAGTGAAAACAAAGTTGAAAATAGGAATTTGGTCAAAATCAAGGGCAGATAACTCAAAATGCGTAATTCCGTTCAGGATGAAAATGTTACCTATGCAAGATCTTATGGTCAACAATATTCAGTATAAGTTTGGTGTTGATAGATAAATATTTGTGGATGATAGAGTGAAAACAAAGTCGAAAATGGTAATTTTGTCAAAATCAAGGGCAGATAACTCAAAATGTGTAGTTCCGATCATGCTGAAAATTCTACCTATGCAAGATCATATGGTCAACAATATTCTACCAAAGTCTTGTGTTGATTGATAATTATTTGTGGATGCTAGAGCGAAAACAAAGTCGAAAATGGCAATTTTGTCAAAATCAAGGGCAGATAACTCAGGATACGCAAATCCGATCAAGCTGATAATTTAACTTATTCAAGATATTATTATCATTAACATTCTGTCCAAGTTTTATCTTGATTGGCCAACATTTGTAGATGCTAGAGTGTAAACAAACTCAAAAACTGCCTTTTTTGACATTCAAGGGCAGATAACTCAGTACTTTCTGGTCCGATCAGGCCCATATTCGAACTCATCCGAGAACTTATGTCCATACTTGTTTTGACCAAGTTTGGTTAAGATTGGCTAATGTTTGTGGATGCTAGAGTGTAAACACCAAATTGTTGACGGACAGACGGACGGACGGACAGACGGACGGACGACGGACAAAATGTGACCACAATAGCTCACATTGAGCACTTCGTGCTCAAGTGAGCTAACAACTTCATAACCTCACATATAGATAAACTAATTATTGTATTGTCTCAAACAATTAACGGAAATCAATGAATGATTGCAAACCAATTTCTTAAAAAAATATAATCTTCCAAAATTCAAGATTTAGCATCCTTTGCTTTCGAAAAGTATACAAACTTACAACCCATTGTTTGCTATGAGTGCTGGACAGATGATTTTGTATATAGATTGTTGAGCTTAAAATAGCATGTAGCTTTTTACTAAAGTTAATACAAGACAATCCCACAGGCAGAATGTCGAGCCCGTTTGTCTTATCTCAAACCTGGACAAACTATGTTGAGCTCAACACAAGCTTGCTCGTCAAAACTCCTCTGACCACTGAGCAAGATACTGCCGAGACAAACGATTTTCTGAGCAAGGGTTTAAAAATCCTGTGACCACTAAGCATAATACTTCAAAGCATAAGCAAGGTACAGTATGGACAAACAAATTTTGATATTTTTATTTGACCTCTTGTGACCTTGACCTTCATTTTGAGCAAGACAACTCAACTCACCATGGAGTACATTTGTTCAAGTTATATCAAAATCTATCCATGCATATAGAAGTTCTTTGAATAGCCCAGCTAAAAAGTGAACAGTTCAATGATAATGCACTAATCAATTTATAAAATCATTATTTAATAACTGAAAAACATAACTATCATGGAAATAATAGAATGACGACTGTCACCTAATTTCTTAACATAAAATCTTCACAAAATAGCAGACATTGGACAAACTTATGAAATGAAAGGAACTTCAGTACCTAATAGGCTGTGTATACTTTCAATTGTCAGTGCTGGATGGTATTCTTAAATGTCTCGAAAAAGTTGTTTAGTCAGCTATATAAAATGACATTCCCAAAATTAACACCTAATAAAATCTTAAGAAATAGCATCTGATGCCTAAAAATTATACAATATCATCTTTGCAAAATAGATATACAATAGCATCCAGTGCTGATCACTGAAAAGTAGACAGTAAAAATGTTTAAATGTCTCATACAAATTAATCTTCAAAATCATTGAAGATTGATCGCACTTTTCCAATTTCTCTCCTGCAATGTGGGCATCTTCCACCATTTTGTTGCAGATGCAGGGCACATACTAGACAGCTAGTATGGCCGCAGGGGTAGTAAAATGCATTTGGGAAGCGGTCGTAGCATACTATACATCTTCGCTCTATCTTCATTCCCACCTAGAAATTGAGAAAAATAAACAAATACGACTGATAGGAAGATTTACAAATGATAGTCATAAAATATATAACAAAAGATGGTCTATCTTTAGTTCTAATGCAAATGCATGTATATTCCAGAAACATTTAATTCACTGTTAATAGAGTATTTTAACATTACATGTACTTTGAATATTTGGATTACTGTTTACCGTATTGTTGGCATATGGTAATGAAGAGTTACTAAGTGAAATATATATCTGAAAGTATGCACACGATACTGTCACAGATGTAACCTTAACAAGAGGGCCATGATGGCCCTGAATCGCTCACCTGCTGACAATGTCGGTAAAAGTCCATGCATGAACTTTTCATGGTAATATGTGAAAGCAATCCAATTTTACAGCCATTTGAAATATTAAGGTTACGGTGATCTTTAAGCCTTAAGATGCACTTGATGATGCTTCATGTGAAATATCTTAGAAGCTCTGGGACACATGGTTCTAGAGTAGATTTTTGAAGGTGATATCATTTCACTTTAGTGACCTAGTTTTTGACCCCACATGACCCAGATTTAAACTTGTCTGAAGATCATCTAAATTAACAAGAGCTGTCCATAAGACAGCAAAACTGTGGTGTCTAGAGTGTAAACAAGCTTTTTCTATCATTTGAACTAGTGACCTAGTTTTTGACCCCACATGACCCATATTCAAATGTGGTATGATAATAATAAAAGCGCTAGAGTGTTAACGTCGAAAAAATTGCATTTCTGGGCTATGTTCAAGGTCGCTGTGACCTTGACCTTGACCCGACATAAACCATTTTCGAACTTGCCCTAGACTGCATTGAGATACAACTTCTGACCAAGTTTGGTTAAAATCAAAGCAATAATGAAAGCTCTAGAGTTTTAACGTCGAAAAAAATGCATTTCTAGGCTATGTTCAAGGTCGCTGTGACCTTGACCTTGACCCGATATGACCCATTTTCGAACTTGACCTAGACTACATTGAGATACAACTTCTGACCAAATTTGGTTGAAATCAAAGCAATAATGAAAGCGCTAGAGTGTTAACGTCGAAAACTTAACAGACGGACGGACGCACGATGGACAAAAGGCGATCACAAAAGCTCACCTTGTCACAATGTGACAGGTGAGCTAAAAATGTTAGATTCAAAATTTGTTGGAGACAGATGGGAACACACATGAACCATGAGCAAATCCAATTAAATGCCTGGTTGCCATGGCTAAGCAATAGCTGTAATATGTATATAACAACTCATTGTGGTGTTCCTGCCTGAACAAGATGAGTAGTTGGCGGTGAGACGGCCATCACCATCGTTGTGTTTGGATTTGACGCCATTGCCATTGTCATGGAGGGATTCAAATCTTGTAAGACCTTTAGAATAAAATTTACGAACTAAGTAAGTTACTGTCTCACATAAAAAACAACATGATTGAATCTGTGACTATCAATAATTGCTATCTGGAGTCCAAAACATGTATTACACAAATTGTATAAGATTTTACTATTATTTGTCCCTGTGACCTACCAGCAGTATTTTACCCCACGTGACCCTTATTCAAACTTATCCTAAATCTTGTCCAGGTAAATATTCCGATCAAGTTTCATCAAGATTTGATCAAATCTGTGGCCTGTAGATTGTCCACAAGAAATTGTTGAAAGACGGACGCACGGATGATGGAAATGGACTATCTGTGTGATAGTCATCTTGAGCACCTGTACTAAGGTGAGATAAAAACAGGGACAAACTGGTATTACACTGCTCACCTGAGATGACGATCCGGGCATGTCCTGCATGTCTGGCAGATGAACATCATTAAAAGTAATCTGAGATGATGATCCTGGCATGTCCTCTATGTCTGGCAGGTGAACAATATTAACTGGTCCAGGAGCTGACGATCCTGTCGTGTCTTGCAGGATTGGTGGAGTAACATTATTCAATTTCAAGCCCTGAATAAAACAGCAAAAGGAAATTCATATTCATCTTCACTTTGGAAATTTAAAATGATCTAAACACAATACCTAAATACTTTTTTAGGACATGTAACATTTAACCTTTTTGCTACCATAAGAGCCGGATATATCCGGCGCAAAGCAGTCACCTAATGTACCATACAAGCCGGATATATCCGGCGAAACAATTTTCATTATGTAGCTTTGCTGGTACATCGCGTTACGTTTACTATGGTATATAATGTATTTGCAGACAAATTGTAGCCGATATTGGTTTTTCTGTGTGTGTGACGTCATTCCTTGTGTCGTCTGCAGCCGGTGCAAATTTGTATTATATCCTTGTAAATTAGTAAACAATGGCTTCTGCGATGCGTACTAAACTTTTGTCACGAGAATGAGTCTGAGATTTGAGTAAAGCTTTGTAATCTGGACCCCTAGAACAATACTACATACTATATTCATGTGAATGTATATAAATCTATCCATATCAGACTAAGTTCTCAAGTAATATAGTTGGTCAATACTGAGCGTATGATCAGAATTAGCCAATCAGGTTACTCGCGCGTGAGTCTGAGTTTTGAGCATTTTCTTGTAATTTGACATAATTATAGAAACATAATTCCTACCATATTTATGCAAATAAAAGGTTGTAACAAGGTATTGTGAAAAAATATGTTTTGCCATTTTTTCCCTGGTACACGGCGTTCACCTTCTCCTGGTAGCGAAAAGGTTAAACTTTGAAGAAGTCACATCCAGGAAGGAAGCACAATACCCTAACTGGTTCTCTAACAAAAGCCTACCAAGCCAATATGGTATTATAATGGTGTTATTAGCCAATCTTGTATGTTAAAACCAAAGGTGAATTCCATCAGCCAATTAATAAAGTAAAAATCTATTTAGCATGTGTGAGCATTGGTGATCTTGACCCTAGACCCTAACTGTTACACATTGCAACTTGACAAGTATCAATTATCATACATGTACAGAGCCAAGCCAAATGGTGTTTAAGATCAAGTGATAATGGATTTTTACAAGTGACACAGGTAGGAGGAAAATTTTGAAGAACTCTCACATCATTGTTATCTGTACTCATCAAGTCTCCTTCACTGGTGACTGTGATGGTTCGATGTTTCTTTGGGAAAGGGATGTGCGGCAGTTCAAAGTCGGAATCAGAGCTACTGTCTGTTACAATCCCAGAAAATTTCTGAAAGATACATAAGATTTTATGAAAAGTAATTTGAAGACAAATGCATTTGACATTACAATAGCCATCATTTATGAACAAACAATAAGCCCTGCCTTATGTGACCGATTTGGTCTCACAAGTCTCAACAGTAGCTATTTAAGATAATGATGATGATTGATTGGGGTTTTAAGGCCCAGCAACTTGTATGTTAAGTCATTTAGAGCCGGTGGTAATGAGGCATGATTATGAAATGATGTCTGTGCAATTGAGCAGTGGTTGGACGTGAGAAAATCTCCGTTCACCGCGGGGATCGAACTCACGGCCTTTGGTACGGGCAGCCGACATCCTAACCTCTCGACCACCACTGCTCCTAGCTATTTAAGAAATGTTGCTTCAGAAACTGCTACTTACTACACCAGCAGGTGCACAACAGATACAAACTAGGGCACGTTCTTCAGCAAAGAACATAATATCATTATGTCTCCCACCACTCCATGGTACAACAGGCAATGTGCACAACTACACATGACACTGATCACTACTATCAGGTTTGGTGTAAATCTGGTCAATGGTGCAGGAAACATGCATAAATGTATTCAAATTTGTATAAATCAAGGGCATAATTCAATTGAAAATCACTGAACCGGAACATGCTGATGATATTCACAACAAGGCATGAAACTGATCACTCCTTTAAAGTAGTGCCGGGCATCGGCTTTATTTAGCCAGGAGGTAATCTTGACCCCAACATTGCAGGCACATATGTCTGTCCCTGCCAGGGCTCGATTCCGCGACCGCCGTATAAGAGGTCCGCGGCTCTAACCACTGAGCTATAAAGTTTGGTGGAAATCTGGAGGAGTTGTGAGGCAAACTTTGTGACGGACGGATTGACATACAGACAGACAGCACCAAAACGTGGGAGATATAATTTATGCAATATTAAAACAAAACAAGAGCCAGAGTGGCTCTAAATCGCTCACCTGAGTTTCTACAGCCCTCTATTGATATCTTAAGGTACCAGAGTTTTATACTGAATCAAATTCTTTGAACAACTTTAAAAGCCCTTCACCCTAGGATCATTCCTGTCAAGTTTCAAGAAGATTGGTCAACTGGTTTGGGAGAAGAAGATTTATAAAGAATTGGCTATCACCCCTTTTTTCATGCTGTGGCAGCCAGAGTTTTTCACGGAATCAAATTCTTTGAACAACTTTGAAAGCCCTTCAACCTAGGATCATTTCTGCAAAGTTTCAAGAATATTGGCCCACTGCTTTTGCAGAAGAAGATTTTTAAAGAATTGGCTATTACCCCTTTTTTCATGCCACGGCAGCCAGAGTTTTTGATGGAATCAAATTCTTTTAACATCTTTGAAAGCCCTTTACCCAAGGATCATTCCTACGAAGTTTCAAGAAGATTAACCCACTCGTTGGGGAGGAGAAGATATTTTAAGAAATTGTGGACGGACGACCGGACCGAATTCCGTGACCTAATTTTTGACCCCAGATGACCCAATTTCGAAGTTGTCCGAGATATGACGAAAATAAAGTTTCTGAGCAAAAATGAATACATTAGGGCAAAAATTGTGGCCTCTTAAGTGCACACAAGGTTTTTCTAACATTTGATCCCGTGACCTTATTTTTGACCCCAGATGACCCTATTTCGAACCCGTTCGAGATATGATGGAAATAAAATTTCTGAGCAAAAATGAATATATTCAGAAAAAAAATGTGGCCTCTAGAGTGCACCCAAGGTTTTTCTATGATTTGACCTTGTGACCTAGTTTTTGATCCCAGATGACCTAATTTCTACATTGTCCAAGAAATCATCAAAACAAAGTTTCTGACAAAATATTAGAACATTTGGACAAAAAATGTGGCCTCTAGAGTGCACACAAGGTTTATCTAAGATTTGACCCTGTGACCTAGTTTTTGACCCGAGATGACCCACTTTCGAACTTGTCCGAGAAATCATTAAACTAAAGTTTCTGACCATATGATAGTACATTTGGACAAAAAATGTGGCCTCTAGAATGCACACAAGGTTTTTCTAAAATTTGACCTAGTGACCTAGTTTATGACCCTAGATGACCCAATTTTTAAGTTGTCCGAGATATGATGTTAATAAACTTCCTGTGCAAAAATGAGTACATTCGGACAAAAAATGTGGCCTCTAGAGTGCACACAAGGCAGAGTTTGACGGACGGACGATGGACGACGGACGGACGACGCACGACGGATGCCGGACACAGCGGTATCACAACAGCTCACCATGAGCACATTCGTGCTCAGGTGAGCTAATAAAAACAAAAACAAAAGTTATACAGTTTAAACAAGCACAAAATAGCCATTTGGGGCTGATTTCTAGGTCACTGTGACCTTTGCCTTCATTGGACATGACCCATTTTCGGACCAGGTGAGCTATAAAAGAAATCACACAACAAGATAAGTAAAGCTTACCGGTTTTGACAGAAGGTATATTCTTGCCTTTGTTTCTTTAGAGGATACAAACTCTCCCAGAGTGAGTGATTTATCTATTTCCTGTCCTTTGAACGATCAAACACAGAATGTGTACCTTTTCTCATGTCCAATAGGGCTTCTTTTACCTGGAAAATAATGATTCTTAAGAGCAGTTTCAATTTGCTCAAATGTGGAATTTATTCCAAGTTTAAGTTGTGTCGGACCGGAATTTGGCCTATCTCTCGTCCCTTTTACAAGCTTGTAACGGTTTTCTCTGAAGGAAAAGTTCTGCCATCCCACTTGTACAGTCATTACACGACTTGGGTCCTTCCCTTTCTGAAAGAATGAATATATCTAATTGCAACTGTTATGAAGTAACAAGAGCTGTCACTAGATAGCGCGCTCGACTATTCTCAGTGCCTAAGTCGAAAAAGGGGCATAATTCTGACAAAATGCTTGATACATTTACCTATTCTTGTGTAATAGCTTGAGTGATGATTATAAACATGTACGTTGGGTGATCATAAATTACGTGAACTTTCTTTATAACTTTGCAACTTTCCAATATATCAGACTGATATTTTCTATTTTCATGAATCAATCTATTCAAAAGAAATAAAATCTGTAGATTTTATGAAAAAAATGCAAAACAACAAATGTTACGCCAAGTCTTTGGTACTTAGTTGGGGTATGGTGGAGCACGAAAAAAATAACGTCATTTTTAAAGTAATTAATTTTGGAAAAAGTACTGTATTTTTAAAAATTGTTACTGTAAAATTGTGAAACGCTGTACATCGCATGTATGACATCCACATAACGTTCAGTTTCATTTTTGACCATATACGCCTCGTTGTTCTGCGCACATAATCATTCGAATACAACCGGTGCTTCTCGTGGTCTTAAAAAATGGCGTCGAGAGAAAATGTTGAAATAAGTTGGGTTGCAAAATTCTGTGCAAGTCTCAGGATGACGCTAATAGAAACCAATGATTCTTTACAAAAGTCGAGATTGGGAGATCAGTCTCTTGCAGCTTGGTTTTGAAGTGGCATAAACGCTTAAGAGATGGAAGAAAAATCGTAGAAAACAACAACGGTAGCGTAAGAAAGACGTTAAAATGTATGACGTTAGTCGCGCCAGTTAATGACTGACTAGAAGATGACAGAAGATTGACAATAAGAGAGATTTTTTTTCGGTAGATATTAGAGATAGATGGAGGTTTTCGGAAGATTCTGAAAAACAACCTGCACATGTCTATGGTTTGTGCACACTGGATGCCATGACTTCTGTGGACTGATAAAAAGAAGAGACGAGTATCTGCTTGCAAACACCAATACAACGTCGCGAGTGTCAACGGACTGCTCCCCCTACCCCTACTAGGCTTGTTCAAATGACTATAATTTCTTTGTTTTATGGAATATCTTTGTAAAAGTTTGGACATTAGTAGAATATACGTGCAATGTTTTCATGTCAAATTTTACTCAAATAGAAGCTACCATATGAAAATTATTAAGAAAGTCCACGTAATTAATGATCACCCCTGGTATGTACAGTTTCAAAGCAATATCTCAATGCACTATGAAAATATTTGAGGTGGTACCAAAACTTTAATATGAATTTTATCAATATTCTAAGTGGAAAAAGGGGCATAATTCTGCCAAAATGCTTGATACAGTTACCAAACCTGGTCTGCTGGTTGGGATGATGATGGTAAACAAGTGTGCAAAGTTTCAAAGCAAAATCTCAAGGGACTTTGAAAATATTTGAGGTAGTACCAAAACTTTAACATTTACTAACCTCTTTTCCATCAAATTTTCTTTTTCTTTTGCTCTCTCTCAGTTTTTCAACCATCTTCATTACCTCTTCATCTGGAAAACACAAGTGACAAGAATAGTGTGTAAACCTCTC
The DNA here is from genome assembly GCA_948146395.1 of Fragum whitleyi. Taxonomy (NCBI): domain Eukaryota; kingdom Metazoa; phylum Mollusca; class Bivalvia; order Cardiida; family Cardiidae; genus Fragum; species Fragum whitleyi. Next base: position 74,410,315 of record OX411544.1, on the reverse strand, counting down.
AAAAATATGTCTTGCACACCTACAATGCCTAGTGACTATTCCTGCCAAGTTTTATTGTGACACAAATATATAGGTACTTATAAGTCATATATGGAGATTAAGAGGACCATGATGGCCCTTTATCGCTCATCAGTTGAAAAGTGCTTACTGGAAAAGTACAAGGATTTACTTTATCCAAAATACGTCTTACACACCTCTACTGCCTAGTGATCATTCCAACCAAATGTCAATTGAATCAGGTAAAACCGGAAGGAGTTTGCGAAACAAGGTAAAGATGTAAAAAGTGACAGACCGACCAACTACTCGACACCCTGACAGACATGGTGATTCAAGTATACCCCCATCAAACTTCGTGTCGAGAATATGAAAATATACCTTTATTATCGGGCACATTTACAGTAGCACTGTCTGGCTTGCAAGCTGTCCATTGTTCCTCTCCATGCAGTACCATCAACATACTATTTGTCTGAATCATTTGTAAATAATCAAAGTCAACCTCTGTCCCATCTTCAGCCAGTACAAATGACAACTCCCCTTGCAACTGGAATTTCTGACGACCTGTTTTCATAGAAAATATGATTATTAGACAAGTTTATAACATACTGTATTCATGGAAAGTAAGAGTTTTAAGCAATTTTTTGTGCCATTTTCTTTAGTTTGTGTCTATTGCGCCCCTTTAACTTAATGGGATATATATAGTACTTTTAATAATTGATATTCTTTGATGTTCTTGCACAATGTGCACTGTCTTCTGATGATCAACTTTTGTGCCAAGTTATTTTAAATTCTTCCAATTAATGACAGAGTTAATGCCCAGACAAGCTGTTGTTTGCCTATTTTTCACATTTGACCTTGAATTGTGACCTTGACCTTTGATCTAGCCAGACGGTTCTTGCGCAATGCGCTTTGCCTTATGGCAATGCACATGCACACCAAGCTTCAAGTAGTTTCTCCTTAAGATGACAAAGTTATACTCCGGAGAAACATGCCGCCCGCCCGTCGCCCAACGCCAGGCAGCCTACCAAGGGTGATACCATAATAAATCCTATCTTTGATGGGCGTATAAAAATCCAGCCAGCTGACATTGTCTACAGAATGTGTATCTATGATTTGACCAGGTGACCTAGTTTTTGACCCCACATATCCAGTTTCCAATTTCAACTAGAAGTCATCAAGATCACCTTTCTGAGGATTTCATGAAGATCCAATGACTGTGGACAAAAGATGATGCTAAAAGCTCACCCTGACCTTTTGTCAGCTGAGTTAAACAAGAGGGCCATGATGGCCCTGAATCGCTCACCTGTCTTTAATAGCATAAACTACAACAAAGTATATAAGATATATAAATTCTAAAGCTTAACAAATGTGAACATTTGTGCAAGTTTGCCTTGGGGCAGGGTTAAGGTTGATAGTAGGGGAGATCCACTTGTTTCATGTCAAATATCTTAAGAGGTCACAGTGACTTTCACTCCAAAATGGCCTGGCAGGTAGAGTTTATCAAGTTGCACCAGCATATGAAGTTTCATGGTTATATGTGAAGCCATTCCACTTCAGGGGCCATTTGAAAAATTGAGGTCACAGTGACCTCGACCTCTGACCCATGTTCGAACTTGACCAAGACTACATTGAGATACAACTTCTGATCATGTTTGGTTAAAATCACAGGTACTAGACACAAACTATTAAGATTAGCTTAAATATGCTTATTACATAATAAGCCTATTTAAGCTAATCTTAATAGTTTGTGTCTAGTACCTGTGGTTAAAATCAAAGCAATAATGAAAGCTGTGACCTTGACCTTGACCCAATATAACCCATTGTCAAAATTTACCTAGACTATATTGAGACATTGAGATACAACTTCTGACCAAGTTTGGTCAATATCAAAGCAAAAATGAAAGCGTTACAGCGGCAATGTCGAATTGTTGACGGACGCACGCATGGACGACGGACGGACAAAAGATGATCACAAAAGCTCACCTTGTCACTCTGTGACAAGTGAGCTACAAACAGGAGAGCAGTTCCACTTTTATTTTATAATTTTCTATTGTAATGTTACTTACATTTCATTTAAAGTTCACCCATACTGGATGCCATTATTCCCACTTTTCTTGAGCGAGAGTTGTTGGTGACCTTGAATGCTCTCGTTACGTCCACCTAATGAGAATAATGGTAAGAATCAGTCATAATATTTTACATATTATACAGTCAGCGGTGTAACTGTCAGATTTAAGTTACTTTTGTCAAATTTCTACGGCAAGGCACATAACGTGCAACAACAATGAGATGTTTGCAGTGTTAATATCAATTTTAATGCATGTGTGATCCCCTGTTTTAGGCAGCGCGATTTCCAATAGTTTTGACAAATTTTTCGTTTTCATTAGTTAGCCCTACAGGCAGGCGACTCATTTAGTGAACGGACCCATTTTTGTGAACAGTCGCGTAGACGCTTACTTTCAAGTTTTCGCTCGTGCATTTTCGTCTCGATCATTCGTGTGTTTCTATCTTTTACTAAGACGCTGCGTAATTGTCATCTGCTGAGTAGTTTTTACATAATCTGTTATTATCTTCAGCATTGTGTAAATATGACCTTGTTTACCTGCGGCGGAAACCCCACTACTACTGCGCATGCGCAGAAAAAAAATATTGAAACGAGGCATAGAATAAGGAAATGACTTTCTGTCAACTGATCGTGAACTTGCATATACGATAAAATACTTATTTCACCTCTTAAATTGCATTTACAAAAATCCCCTCACCATATTATGAAAATTATCAGGAACCCGCGGAATCGCCAGTTACCGTTGGGCTGTGTAGCCGTGGCGTTACAAACACATCATTTATTCGTATTTGATACCACTTTACAAACATATATTTGCATATGTCACATAATAATAAACCTGTTATTGATAATAATTAATTCCTGGGTGTATTAAAGCTGGTTTCTTTAAAATATCGACGAAAAAAAACGTGTTCACAAAAATGGGTCCTGTCGCGAAAATTTATTTGTCCTCTCGGGTACCATTTCCAATGGCCAATTTCAGGTACGTTAATGGATGAAATGGGTTGGTTTCACGCTTGTCGACGTGCAAAGAGCTAACCTTTTTATTGGTACAAAAATAATGAAAATCTGAAAACAAATATTGAAGTTATGCTAAAAAAAACACGATTTTTGATCCAAAATGGGTCTGCCTGTAGACACCAGGGGGAGTAAATTATGACCTGAAATTGTTATGCACTACTAGTCATTTGTAACCACGCCCCCCACCCCCGGGGATTAGCGGGGACTTTGACTTGTGGCAAATCAAATCACTGGTAAAACCTTAGCTCTGGCTTCCATAACTTTATTAGTCTTTAAAGTTAAATTCCGTCATCTTGTTTACTGATAACTGACTTCCGGTTTTGTAAGGGAAGTAACTGTCGCGCTTTACTTAACAGACAAGACCGCCAGGGTTTCTTCCGGTTTCTTCCCCTAAATGGCAATTCTCAATATTGCATATTTTGGTGAAAATCAATGTTCACTAGGCCACGGCGCTTCAGAACTGTAACATCAGAGGCATATTAAGAGAAGTTTCTTTATTAGGTCTTTGGTTAGGACGATACCAGTTTAGTCCCCTCTGGGTAGTACACTCAGTGGCCAAAAGTGAGCTCCCAAACAGCAAAAATCATGATTTTTTTCGAGGAAATTTTCACTTTAACTTGACCTAATGCTACTGGTAAAACTTAAATTTGTCAACTTTAAATGCATATATGAAGGTTTATCATTACTCAATAGATTCAGAGATGGTTTGTTGGTGTTTTACGCCTCTGTAACTACTAAGGTCATATCGCGGCGGCTGGAGCACCTAACCATGGATTCCTGTCTTCTCTCACCAGTACAACCACAATATCCAAACCGAGCCTCCAGCTGCTCTCTCACATAGATGATTCACACCCATTGGTGAGAGACAATTGATTTTTGTCAATTGTCAGAATGGATATTGGCCGAGCCGGGGTTCGAACTCACGACCCCTGGATTGACAGACTCCGACGTTACCGACTGAGCTATCGGGGCTCGACAAATAATAGATTCAGAGAAGCAACGACATTGTACCAGAAAATGTGATGTGTTGCTAGGCAACCTAAGAACGCTACCCAAAAATGATGCCCTGCTCACTGAACACTGTTGCCATGGTAACACATATTCATATTTTGGCTTATATAGATGTATTTCAAATGCAGAACATATCAAGGATTAAACTTATTTTTGTTTCAAGTTGATAAGATATTCATTTTTAAAATGGCACATGTATAAACTCCGAAGTCAGGTTCATGAAACTTGACTTCCCATAGACTCCCATGTTAAATTGGAAAATTTTGTGCTCAAAATTCACAGTGTTGAATTGGTTTTTGTAAAATTAATTTGAATTCAACTTTTCACAATTATTTATAATCTAACAGTGTGTAATACAGGAACGTGGTTTGGAGTTAACTAATGTTACAATTCAGATGCTCTTTGCTACCATGGCAACCATATTTAGCAGAAAGGGGTCGAATATTATAGTGGTGTTCTTAAGTTGCCTAGCAACCGAATATATGTCAAAGTACCTAAATGTAAATACTCAGGTTTTACCAGAAACCATTTGTTCTTGACAAAAATATTAAGTTATAAGGAATAATAGTCCAAATGATGTTTTACTAGGCTATCATTTATGAATATTTGACTAAAAAAATAGCACATTTTTTCATTTGGGAACTCACTTATGGCCACTTAGTGTAAGTGCTTCACAGATTGACGGAATGAGTGGCTCATTCTGTCAGGTTAGTGTGGTTAGGGGACTAAACTGGTATTATGCCAACCTGGCTAGGTTCATAAAGAAATTGCTTGGGTTTAGATCTACGACAAAATACAATACGCACCTCAACAGAAGCGTTGCTGTCTCCCGCCTCCATGCTTTTATCTGAAAATACAAATGATGTTTTAGAAGAAAGGGAGAGTACTCATACAAAAGCAATCGGGCGATTAGAAAGCTCATTTGCATATTAACATTTGCTCAGGAATTAAGGTCAATCACCGCCAAATGGATTCACTATATAAATACATCATTTTGTACAAATTCACTGCCCTGTAAAATGTTCGTTTCAGGTATGGATCTTGGGAGACATACCTGTCCATAAACTGCATCCATCCAGCAACAAACTGTCACTAAACAAACCACATGTTGTATTACATATAAGAAAGTTTTCGAATGAACTATCCTGTGACCCTGTTTTTTTCCAAAACGAAAGTTACACCGGGAACCGCGAGACATCCTACCATCATGGGCCACCTGTAATCTTTCAAATATGACAAAACCCTCCAAAAATGCGACCTAAATATGAGCAATTGGTCTGTCAACATAGCTAGCACACGAATTCATCAAGGTTTGACGGGAAAATGTACTTATCACTAAAACAAAAGGGGAATATTTCTTCTAGGAATTACTTTTAACATATCATGCGGAGGGACACTGAGTTATTTGGTCTATTTAACGGGATAAAATTCTGCGAATTATTCCCGACTAGTTATTGGCCAAATTCTGATATTTTTTCAGTAGGCAAGAGGTGGTCATAGAGCGCTCTACTGTACCATTAAAGTAGCTCTCCTAACCAAGCCTCTGTGCATTTACTACTACAGATTGTGATCTGCCTATAAGGAAGGACCTGGTCCAGGAAACGACTTGGTCTGGAGCGCCGCATTCTTGGAGTTTGAGAGAGATATAAGAGAGATGTCCGTCAAGTCAAAGCAAATAAAGAGAATGAAAGCAAAAAAGAAAGTTTGGAAAACTTACCGCTGCTGGAATCCATGACTGTATGATTATGACTGGCATGGTGCGTCCTGATAAAATGATAAAGTCGACTTCAGGTAAGTCGACTTGTCACACAATGTCGTCTTAAATTACTATAGATGCCTACATGATACATACAAGACGACTTCACATTGTCGAAAAACCGCCATCAACAACGAATATTGTCATAACATACGACGACGTGACTTGTTTATATAAATAAGTCGCGATGAAATTGAAGTAAAAATCAATATAAAGACAAAAGTCAACATAATTTGATAAGTCGACATGGGAACTAACACCTAATATGATAATGTCAGTTTTCAATGACATGAATATATTGTCATGATCTGTACTTGTCGTCTAAAACAAAAAATGACAAGGCAGTTAAATCCGACATCTCGACCTATAGCAAGTCATAAAGCCATAAACAACGAGCATAGTCAACATAGCAGTTTTTACAAAATACGTTATTATGTAGTTATGTCGTTTTATTTTGAGACGACAAGTCGAGTTCTGTTATTGAGTAATGATCAGATTAAGACAACAAATCGTGTTCTGTTAATACCTCATGATCAAATTATCATATTATTCTTTAAATTTTATGACAACTTGGTGTGATCATCTTCGCATCCAATGACATCATCAGGGTGTACCATATACGTTTCCATAAATAGATCATAAAAGCCTTGAGAATACACTCTATGGAATCTCAAGAAGATTAAGTCGTGATTTTCAAATTATCCCAGAATGCAAATGTTTTGCTTTGTACATTCATTGTACTCGAAAGTGATGAAAGGCAGTGCTATACCCTATAGTGCATATCGGTGAATGGTCCTGATAAACATTTCGCTCCCGCTCTACCGGATTGTTTTTATTTTAAAAGTATTATGTTTAACTCATTTATATAGTATTTCATTTCTAAGATTAAAAGCTTTACTTACATAGTAACCTAGCCTTTTAATAAGGTCGCAATTTTCTGTGTTCATGAACTCTTGAAATTTTTGCATATTTGGATTTTTCCAGAAGTATCTTGGGAGAAATTGTTTACGAATTTCAACAAATAGCTGACATTGAATGACGAAGTGATATTCGTCTTCAAGACTATCACAAAAGGTACATTTTCTATCATCAAATGGTATACTGACAGGTTTGTTCCATCTTCCCGTTTCAACACATAATCTGTGTGATGAAACTCGAAGCTGGGACAAAGCCTTTTTATGTTTTCAGTATTTATTGCATCTACGTATGGTTGAAATTTAAGTTCGGAAATATTCCTATAGAAAATAGCTCTAGTAGAGTTATTTAGCCGATCTGACTAATTTTGATAAAATTGATCGTGAATTCGTTGTTTGGCTAATGATAAAAAACTTTGAACGTTTCCAACTGTTTGAAAATACCAGGCATCTGAGAATCCTAAGTCGTTCAATAAATCTCTACAAAGAGAACACCAATTTTTACAGTTTGGTTTTTCAATTACGTCTTGATAAAGAGTTTTGTAGGTTAAATGTATAAACTTTTTGTCTTCAGATAGAATTATTATAGTCCAAAATTTTATAATAGAAAAATACCTGAAATTTTGTAGAGGTGCTCTACCTAATTCACCATATATGAAATCATTTTGACAATTTTTCTTCACACCTAGTATTCTTTTACAATATTGCACATGAACTTTTTCTAAAGATTGTCCTTTGTGAAAGCACCAGACCTCGCTTCCATAGTTAAGAATTGGTAGTACTAATTCATCAAAGAGTTCTAATCTATGCCGAACTGTTATGTGAGTAAATTTCTGTAAATATGTTTTTAATTTAAAAATAGCTTTCCTTTAATGCTTGACCAGCTAGGGTACTTTGGGTATTTCAAAAAGATCCACTGGAAGAGAACATTATTCCTAGATAAACAAATGTATCTACATTTTCAATTAGTTCGCCATTATAATTGAATAACACGTTTCTAGGTAATCTTCCGCCCTTTCTAAATAATAACGACTTTTGTCTTTAAAGGGTTCACAGATAATTTCCATTTACTACAATAATCAGACAGCATGTTAAGATTGCATTGTAATTCATCTGCACTATTTGCGAAAATTACAATATCATCTGCATGAAGTATAAAGAACATTTTAAACATATACATTTCTACCCCTTTACCATTTCTGAAGTACATATTTTCAATATCATTCAGAAACATTGAAAAGAGAAAAGGGGACAGACACTCGCCTTGTCTGACTCCAAGTGTACAGTCAAAACTGTCACTTATTTGATTCAAATATTTAACTCTTGATTTAATATTACTATACATAGATTTGATAATATTTAATATTTCCCCCCTTAAGCCTAATTGAATCAATTTCATCCAAAGGTTGTCCCTATTTATGTAATCAAAAGCCTTACTAAAGTCTATAAAGGGGCAGAATAGCTTTTTACCATTATTGATTAAGTGATTAATTACGCCGTGTAATACAAAGATGTTATCTGTAGTACCCATGTACTTTCTAAAACCAGCTTGTGCCTCTATATAAACGCTGTATAATTCTGCCCAATTACATAGTCAATTATTTGAAATTCGAGTGAAAAGTTTTCCTAATGTGCTACGAAGAGTAATACCTCGAAAATTATTTACATCGTTTATGCTTCCTTTTTTGTGCAACGGTATAACCAAACCTTCAGACCATGATTTGGGGAAATATCCAGATTCAAATATTTTATTAAAAAGAGCTAAAATCGAAGGGGCAAGACTGTCTTTTCCATAGATAAAAAATTCATTAATAAACATATCTCGGCCAGCAGATTTATTTACACTTAATTGATTAATTGCTGTAAATAATTCGGCTTCGGTGATAGGTACATTTAATTCATTAAACATAACATTAAATTCATCTTTTTCATACCGTTCTATTAAATCTAAAACATCCTCATCAGCTGTATAAAACTCAGTATCTGGGTAATTGACTGATTTGAAATACGCTTCAAAATTGTCAATTGATATATTTGAACTTTTAATTCCGCAGGTTTGCTTAAGCATTTTCCAATAGTGTTTTGGCATTTAGTAACTTACTTGTTTCCCCCTTGTCATATTCGAACTTTGCTTTTCTTGTAGACATTTTATATTCTGATATACACTTAATCATAATTCTTCTATTCTCGTCAGATTTATCCTTTCTAAATGTGTTTAAACTTTTGTAGAATAATATGCGTTAATCATTACATTCTGAGTTGTACCATTTTGCGATGTTTTGCAAATATTGTTCGATACACGTTTTATATTTTGTTTAAAAAGCGGGGAGGTAACTTTGTCTATCAAATTTCCAAAATCTTCGACACAAGTGTCTATTTCTGAATTATCTCTACATAAAGATACATTACTTACAAATGAATCCAAAAGATGTTTTATTTGTTGTGATGCTAATTGATCTTGGTATAGTTTGGATTTATCTATATTCCATACATATTTAAAGTCGATTTCACAGTATTGCTCTTTACAAGAACTTAATTTTGGAGTATCTTTTGTTTGTAAATCAAATGAGAAATCAATCAAACAGTGATCAGATAAAATATTTGGCTCATGTACATCAAATTTATTAATTGTTGAAAAAAGGTTTTGTGTTGTCATGACATAGTCAACCACGCTAGATCCTCTTGTCCCTACAAACGTATAAGCACCCACGTTTTTATCGTTACCCGTTCGACCATTCAAGATGCGTAATCCTGTCTGTTTGCATAAATCGAGAAGCAAGTTCCCATTATTATTTAATTTCCCTTTATTTATCGAACTACGTTTAATAAATACATCACAGCAATAATCTTCTGGTAATAAATCAATATTTGAGAAGTTGTCGTTGGGGACAAAATCGGGTAGGTCCGAGGTATGAGAATTTAAATCTCCACATAAGACCAATTTCAAATCGTCGCATTTTGAGTTTAGATCCACTAGAAAATCTAATAGTCTATCAAAAGTGTGGGTATCATATAACGCTTGTCTACTACTATTCTCAGGAATTACATAACATAAGCATATATACACGTCATCGGTCAAACAAAGTAAATCTTTACAAATTTTTATACAAATTATGTCATCGGAGCTTTGAAAAACAAGCGTATTTTCATTTACTAAATGTGTTTTGATGTATATTATAATACCGCCTGAAGATCTTTTGCTAGAAGACTTATTTTCTGATCTGCTTAAAACAAAGTGATCAAAACCATTTACTTGCAGGTCAGAATACTCATTTGTCCATGTTTCACTTAATAGTATTATTTCATTATCACGAAACATATTTTGTAATTCTACAAGGTTCAATTTATTTGTCCTTTTCGTACACAAACCTTTTATATTAAGTAACGAACACCTAAGCGAGACCTTCTCATCGTAGCATTAAAGTTCAGACTGGTTAGTGTTAGAATCCGGAGGACCTTGAATAATGGTTCTATTTATAGAATCAGGTAAAACCGTCTCCCTTCTACTTTCGACCCCGTTACTATTTTTGGACAAGGGGAAATCCTGTATATTGCCTGAAAGTTTATTTATAGCACTATATGTATTTTTTGGTAAGCTCGTGTTTCTCTTGTAGGGGCATGCAGATTCGGACCTATAGACTGAGCGTGATGTCGCACGAATGAGAGTCCTTGATCTTGCTCTTGTGTTAGAAACCTCTGGAGAGTTAAGTTGCTTTTTAGTCGTTTGTGGCAATAATGATTGTGAATTTTCGTCAGTTATTGTCTGTGATTGTGAACCTGGTACAGGACTCGCACTGTTCGAATTATGTGATGAATGACTTTGCTGAGGAATATCCACCGTTAGAACACTGAATGGACTATTTACTGGAACATTGTATATTTCAGTGTTTGGCATATTCTGTTCATTTTGGATATGACTTTAGGTTTGTGAGTCTGTTGTATCATCATTTTCACCCACTGTTGAAGCAGTTTGTGCGAATGACGATAATTCCATCATTTGCGGCTCCCCAAGATCGTTTTGTACAGTCGCTTGATTTTGAAATACTGTAGATTGTACCGTTTGCAGGTCATTTTCATTCATTGGATTTGTGAATACATGGTGCGTGTTATTATACATAGGTATATTGTTAAGAACTGGATTCGGGCACGTAAAGTTCATACCACGTGAGGCCTGGACTGACGATAGTACATATGGAAGTTGGACTGGATCCATTACACAGTTAATTGGTAAGTTGTTTGAAACCATTTCACTTGCGTTTGAGTTTTGTAATTGTTGATGAGTGGCTCCATCGCAACTTTGTACATCGGCTATTTCATAAACTTGATCAAGCCTATTTGACTGCGTATATTTGGTCCCTTCTGGGAGCTCGTCTTTCACTATTCGCCCATTTCGAAGGAGTTTGGCAGGATAAACAATTTGAATTTTCTCATTTGAAAGGTCTTGTTTCATCCTCTTAAAAGTTGGCCATAAACGACGGCGGGCTTGTTGAATCTTTTTTGAAGATCATAGTCGATTGACAACTGCGTTCTTTTGAGGAGATACACTTTGCTCATAATGTATTCCGTGTCACAAAAATCCCTGAAATTTACGATTATGGGTCTCTTTTGAAAATGATTTTTCGGATCTGATCTACCAAGTCTGTGGTCACGGGATAAATATATACGATCAGCATCAATATCTAGGTGATGTTCTAGTACGTCTCGAACGAGTTGAAAGCAATTCTCCCCTCGGTTTTCGGCCAAACCTCTAAAATTATCAAATTATTCCTCCTTGACCGAGCTTCAATATCGATTGACCGATATGCGAGAGACTTTAAGAAATCCATTTGTGCGCTCTGTACGTTTATGACGTTTTCAATCGTTTTGTTCACGTTCATCAATGTACTTTATTTGCTCATTACGTATTAATCTTAGCTCGTCAAACATGAAGACCAATTTTCCATCGGCCGAAGAGTTTAATAATTCTTGGCGTGAATTATCTTGTTGCGTCTGCATCGTTTATTGGAATTTAGTTCGTTTGTCGTACTTTTGTAAGCATTCAATAATATGCTTTAATTCTATCTATAATGTTATATTATTGTTTTATTATGTACTTATATCTGTAAATATTACTTAGCTTTCCATATAGTCCTATCTAGTCCTATCTAGTCCTTATACAACTCTTATAGTATGATCCACCATTTTCCGTTACTCGTGATCACATAACGTGAACACAAATCAGTCAGCTATAGGTAAATTCACTTTAAAGTCATAGCATAATATCAAACTCCCCCGAAAATATTACACAAATAGCTCAAAATCATATTCCTTTAATATTGCTCCAGTTGCTAAGGTTAGTTACAACGTATTTCTTCAAATTATTTTTTTTCAACAGCGCTTACAAAAAATCCTAGCGTAGTCCGCCATTTTTAATCCCTAATCCCTAATAAGTAGTTGTATTTAGAAGATACAATCGCATGAGCATTGTAGAATTTTGTTTTGCTTGTTCTACATAGAATTTCATTTACTGCCAATGGTTCAATCCCCGACGGTGGCACATATCCTTGTTTTAAAAAAAAAAATGTCTCACACCAATAAAAAAAGTCAAAATAAATTGCTTGCATAACTACGTTTTGGGCTCGAGTTTTATACCAAACTTTGAATTAGTACCTGGGTCGTACTTTAGACTGTAATTTGTTAAAATATGAGCCAATTTTATCCAACAGTCATGCAGTTGCTTGTTCTGTACAAAATGGCCCTTTTCCACAATGTTTTGCTATTACGCTATATCTTTGGCAGTCTTATGTTGCTTAATTCCTTGTGCTCATAAATAGCTTCAATTTGATATACAATATACCTGGACATTTGCCTTTTTCTTGGCAAATGAAGTGTTTTAAAATCGGGCCTCAAACATTTTACAAGAACCTTAAATAGATACGCCTCGCTTGACACCACCGTCAAAAAAGGGTGCACACGATTAAACGGGTTATTCCATAATGGCTAAGAGTACCCATTACGCAAGTTAGCTCTATCGCAATGCCCATACAATAATCCGGTTTTAAAAAGCTGTTCATTTTGTCTGATAGATCTTTTGTAACCCACTCTCAATACATGGTTGGAGAGTGTTTTGGGTAAGCATTCATCCTGTAATTATGGTGAAAACCCGCCTGAAAGAGGATAAAATTTGAAAATTTATGCTGAATTACGACTGACGAGTTACAGAAATTTGTCGTATACGATGCGAGTTTGAGGGTTTACAGGAGTCATAATGTCAACCAGACTTGTTTCTTATTACTTTGTTAATAATTAAGAGATCGTAGTAAAATAACAATACGGACTTGATGTCTTGTCTTCGCAGTAGCCAGCAAAGATTAAAACACATGGATAGAAGCATCAATCTTTGAAATTCAATAGGAAAACTGTTCAAAGCAGCTTAATCGTTTCTAAAACCATCCTTCAACTTTTAGGAACAGTTTGGAGTTTGTATTGATAACACAATACCTACTTTTAATGGATTGCCTAAGTGGACCCAAGATTGGCTGATAACGCTCTTACGTTACATTTGACGTCAGCAAGAAATTAAAGATCTTAAAACAGTTTATTGCTAGGTGCTAAAATGTCTTTCAATTCACATTATATTTTTTCCAGAAATTATTTGTGCATAAGACCCTGCAGGCTTAGGGGACACGTTTACTAAAAATCCATTCATATTAAAGCACGTACAAAGCCGAGTGAGAATAATTAGATTTTTATGCATCGAAATGCAGCGGTCAGATTCGGTTCAATAAAACCGCGCTATAATCACGGTTAACTAGGCAAGGTATATAGCGAAATAAAATGACCGCCTGCTGCGGCATTTGAGAATCGAGTTCGGAGAGTAAATATATGGTTTGAAGTGATATCTCATTCATTCAATACCGTTAGGATTAGACTGATCTAAAATATTATACAGCACATGGTATAACGTGCCACGCAGACACCAGAAGGTACATGGACACCTGATCGCTGTTTTCGTTACCGAAGAGACGGTGGAGTAAGTATTTTACTGATTTGTAAACCAAAATAATCATTTTCATCTCAATTTGTAGTATCACTGTCGAGATAAATGTTTCTTCCTTGAGGAAACAAGAGGGCCATAGTGGCCCTTAATCGCTCACCTGAATGAACTGTCGAAAATTTTCAAAAGAAGTATGAGATAGAATGATGAATGACTGAGCTAAACAAAGCTGTTGCTTCTATACAACTTGAGAATCCTTTTTTAACAATATTAAGGTTGACGAACAAGGATTTATATAATTGATTTCGTGACCTAGTTTTTTACCCCAGATGACCTGATTTCGATCTCATCCGAGGATTTCAGCTACACAATCATTCTGACACAATTTCAGGTTAATTGGCCAAAAATTGTAGCCTCTAGACTGCAAACAAGGTTTTTCTTAGATTTGACGCTGTGACCTAGTTTTTGACCCCAGATTACCCAAACTTGTCCGAGATTTCATCAAGACAAACTTTCTGACCAAATTCCAGGTTGATCAAGCAAAAAATGTGGCCTCTAGAGTGCATACAAGGTTTTTCTTAGATTTGACCCTGTGACCAAGTTTTTGACCCAGGTTGACCCAATTTTAGACTCTTCAGAGATTTAAACAAGACAATCATTTTGACCAAAATTCGGGTTGATCGGGCAAAAAATGTGTCCTCTAGAGTGCATACAAGGTTTTTCTTAGATTTGACAGTGTGACCTAGTTTTTGACCCCAGATGGCCCAATTTCTAACTCATTCGAGATTTTATCAAGACAATCATTCTGACCAAATTTCAGGTTGATCGGGCAATAAACGTGGCCACTTGAGTGCCTACAAGGTTTTTCTAAGATTTGACCCTGTGACCTACTTTTTGACCCAAGTTTACCCAATTTCAGACTCGTCCAAGATTTGATCAAGACAATCAACCTGACCCAATTTCAGTTTGATCGGGCAAAAAATATGGGATCTAGAGTGCATACAAGGGTTTTCTAAGATTGGACACCGTGACCTAATTTTAGACCCCACTTGACCCAATTTCGAACTTGTCCGAGATTTTATCAAGACAATCATTCTGGCCAAATTTCAAGTTGATCAAGCAAAAAATGTGACCTCTAGAGTGCATACAAGGGTTTTCTAAGATTTGACCCAATGACCTAGTTTTTGACCCCAGATGACCCGATTTCAATCTCATCCGAGATTTCAGCTACACAATCATTCTGACACAATTTCAAGTTGATCAGACCAAAAATGTGACCTCTATAGTGCATACAAGGTTTTTCTCAGATTTGACCCTGTGACCTAGTTTTTGACCCCAGTTGACCCAATTTCGAACTCGTCCGAGATTTTATCAAGACAATCATTCTGACCAAATTTCAAGTTGATCAGACCAAAAATGTGACCTCTATAGTGCATACAAGGTTTTTCTCAGATTTGAACCCGTGACCTAGTTTTTGACCCATGTTGACCCAATTTCAAACTTGTCCGAGATTTTATCAAGACAATCATTCTGACCAAATTTCAAGTTGATCAGACCAAAAATGTGACCTCTAAAGAGCATACAAGGGTTTTCTAAGATTTGACCCTGTGACCTAGTTTTTGACCCCATTTGACCCAATTTCGAACTCGTCCGAGATTTCACCAAGACAATCATTCTGACCAAATTCCAGGTTGATTGGGCAAAAAATGTGTCCTCTAGAGTGCATACAAGGTAAATGTTGACGACACACGACGGACGACGGACGACACACGACGGACGACGAACGACGGACGACGGACATCCACCCAACCACAAAAGCTCACCTTGAGCACTTCGTGCTCAGGTGAGCTAATAAAAGTAGAAGGTGACGACTAAGCAAAAAAGGTTTTTCACTATTGTATTGTCAAATAACCTGACCATTCTTCATTATTTGCATTTGTATAAGATCATTTATATTTCTTCTGCACGCATACCTAATTTCTCGGCGAAAGATCAAACTTAAATGTAAAATGAAAAGCTCTATTGACCTTGCATTAATAAAAAGAGATGTATTAAAATAATCTGATGCGATATTCAAAATGAAAATAATATATATTATAATGGTAAAATCGACGATTTTCTCTTATCACACCTGTAGCCCGCTATTGAAACTGACCTCTGACGTCATTGCAGTTATGAAGGTATTGACGGAATAAGCAGATCATATAAAATTACAGATTTTCGTTCAACCTATCGCAGATTTTCACAAATTTGTCGTAAAAACGATTGTCAGTAAGATGTTGCGGCAAGATGTAAGGGTCTAGTCAATTTAAAATGTCCGGATGTAGCATTTATAATAGTATTAATTATCCTAATTGAATAGAAAAAGGAAATTTGTACCGACAAATAATTAAAGTTTGAAGGAATTTCATACAATCTAATTTTCAAAGCCCTGTTTGGGTAGGGTTTTATTCAATATCTTGATTTAATTTTGCGTAATATATTTGATTGACTTTCTAGTAATATGGTTTTGACCAATTATCAAATGTGTTATGTCAAGCCTTTTTTATGATTTTTTATATATCTGTATAATAAACAAAAGTTGAAGCTAAATATTTGGTCATTGTGAAATATTACTCTCAATTAGATCAAATTGGATTTCCTTCCGAAGTTTTTACCATTTACGAAGTGAACAGTCTGATAAATGACGATTTTAATTTGTGAGAGTAAAATGTTTGATTTTAACACGATTACATTATTACAACGGCGTGAAAAACACTCTAACCATGCCATAGTTTCCGACTTACGTTTATCCGGACCTTGTTGTTAGACTCGTGACTAGATATCTCAGATTAAGGGTATAAAGTAAACATATGTGTAGTTTCCGCTTGCTTAGGCTGAAACTGTTCTGACTGCACAAGTTGGTAGCCGTATAACAATATCGAACTTTCGTGTTGTTGTTCGATAGCTGTGATAATAACAAGCGTTCGCCATGTTTACCTTCGAGAGGAATGCCTGCAATGACGTCACACCCAGTGCGCAAGCGCGAAAATCCGTTTTCGGCTAGGTGAAAATTTCCAATAAATCACGGTCGTTCTTCTATAAATATTGTTCCTTTGGGTGTATGTTTTTCGACGCGGATTTTTTTTATACCTTTTTATTTCAATTAAACTGATTGAAATACATATTTAGTTCTTTTTCGAAAAATAGCTTTTCATTTGATCCTTAGGCGAAAATTTACGTACCTTTATGGCTCTGGGTAGTGAAAAATATGAGAACAAGAAACCCCGTGTCTTGTCAGCGATGGGAAATAGACACCAGAGTTTAAATAAGTTGTGATAACGCGACACCTACCTTTAAATCATCTATATACCTCCCTGAAAGCTAGTGTACTGATCGTTTACGGAGCAGTTTATGTACATTTCAGCTCGATGATAATATAAAAGCATATCCAAACCAATCCCGTTACTTATGGCTCTTATTTTCTACCGTTCTTACATTGAAACAAATTGGTCAACTCCGTTTGAATTTTGTATCATAAATGCGATCTTTGAAACATTTAGACTTTATTGGCTGGTTTCAATTTCAATGTGTCTAATTGGTCCACGAAGACACACAAACAGAAAAGTACGTATATTTTATTAAAATGGGTATTTAATATCGCTAATTTTGTTCAAGATGAACAAAATTAGCGATACAGGATTACCTCCCCTAAATTTCACTTAAAACTCGCTCAACAAATTCATTCAATTTCATTTCTAATTCATTCCAAAATCATTCATCTTGTCAATTTCACGATGTTGTTATTTTTAGTATTCATTTGAATATGTAAAATTTAAATTGAAAAAAAAGAGGAAAAAATGCGCATCAAAGATTTATTTACGTTTCAAGCAGGTAAGCGTATATTTCATGTGAGTCGTTTCTGTAAACGAATAGGCTTAAGCTACTGTTAAATATGTAGTATTTTTTCCCATTATTGACTTCTTCATATCTCTAGTTGCGTTTCTCAATAATTTATTCTTATTTCGGATGAGGATGGTGAGTGAGATGCTTTGTAGCGTTATTCAAATAAGCCTGTGCTTGACATTTCCAAGAATTTGAAATGTGCGTGAGGTGTCAACATTAAGCAAGGTAGACAGCGTCCTACTGTAAGTCTAATGGTTCCTCATGGTGTAAAGTACTTTGAGACCTTTTCTTTCTACTAAACGCATAGTGAAGACTCTGGTCAGACTGTGTGGCTGCACAGGCTGGCCAGAGTCTTTGCTATGTACATATATGAAATTGATGGAAATCTCACACAGAGGCTCATATATTATAAAGGTATACGCCGTGTTAAGGTCATTTATATCTAAAAAGATGTAATTCGTATTTCATATGTGAAGAAAACCTCTGAGCTCGATTAAGTAAAGAGGTTCATAAAACATGACCAATTAATAATAAGCTAAATGTTATATGATAATTATTGGTGAGGCTGGCTTTGACTTTGGCTGAGTTATGTTGTATTAATTCATATTAATTTCTGATATCGGTGTTGTATTTGCATAATGATAGAAGCCTAAATATGAGACCTATTGTGAAGACTGAAATGAACCTGTTGGATATAATGGCGACGCGTACGGTATTGCGACACCTTAAAAAGGCAAAAACAAAACAAAACAAAACAAAAAAAAAAAAAAAACAACAAAAAAAAAACGTGACCTTATAAGTTTTCAACTTATAATTAAATGCCGCTTTTTTCTCATCATAATTCTATCTTATTTTAAAGTGACGAAACACGTGTGCGTGAAGCCTAATTTACTCCATGAGGCTTATAAAAGTAGATCTTTAAAGAAATATCGCGGCTTGGAAATGGCACTTTGAAGGAAGGAACAGTGATGCACGTGTATATATATTTCATTTGTTACTAGTTTTGCATTTCTTTACAGTTAACAACATCGTGAAATTGACAAGGTGAATGATTATGAAATGATTAAGGAATGAAATAGAATGAGTGTGTGGAGCGACTTTTGAGTGAATTTAATGGGAGGTAATCCAGTATTGCAAATTTTGTTCATCATGAACAAAATAAGCAATATAGATTACCTCCCTTTAATAAAATATGCATACAAGTTCAATAGATATCTCCCTATTTCTTCAAGAGCCTATCAGACGATTACAATTTCAATTAAAATAAGTGAAATCAAGATTTTTTCCCAGCTATTTTCATTTTGAACGAAGTTGTTGTTATATGTTTTTCGGTGAGTTTGGAGCGTTTTTGAATGGTTTGAGTGAGTGTTTGGAATGAATGAATGGAGCGCTGAGTGAGCGATTTAGAATGGTTTTGATTTAGTTAAATGTCAATTTCACGTATTATAAACTGTAATTGTTGGTTCGGTCTTCTTTGCGCATTGATTTTTTTTCCGTAAGGACAGATAAGGGACGGGGGCGTACCGGAACTAACCATATTTTCTAAATTACGAGGTTAATAAGCCTCTGCATTACAACTCAAATAATGTTAACAAGCGTCTAGTACGATACATTTTCACATTTGAATATACACTACTGCTAATTTGAGAAGGACCACTAATGAGATCGCACATAATTTTTACCTAAGAATTAAAGGTACGAAGATTTCTTCAAATAAAAAAAAAAAAAAACAGTTCATTTGACAAAATGTTTGTGCTCAAAAATGAAAATGTTGGCAAACTATGGAGTTTGAACTTAATTTTGGATAACACGGAACGAAGGTTGAGGAAGACATTTTTTGAGTAATCAAGGAATTCGTTTTAATTTTGTTGCTATAATTGCTTCTCTTAGTAGTTGTGGTGTACCAGCCTCTCAGATCAGCCTCTCAGAATTATAAAAAAAATCTTTCGTAAGCTTTTGTAATGGGATTTGAGTTTGTCCATAAATAGTTGTTTTCTGCACTTACAGTTAACAACATCGTGGAAATTGACAAGGTGAGTGATTTTGGAGTGATTTTGGAATGAAATTTGAACGAGTGTGATGAGTGAGTTTTGAATGAAATAAAAGGGCGATAATCCAATATCGTTTATTTTGTTCAAGATAAACAAAATTAGCGATATTTATTACCTCTCTTTAACAAAATGTTCATACAAGTTCTATAAATAGTTTCATATTTCTTCAAGAACGAATCAGATGCTCATTATTTCAATTATAGTGCGGTGCCTTATGTAATCCCGTAGGATTTTCGTGCTGAAATTGATTTTTTGGCTTTAATTGATTGTTTATGGGTCAAGCAATCGGAAACAATGCGGGTCCAAATTTTTCGGGTCTTTTCCCTGATTTTATGGGCTCTCAAAATAGCCCATATGGGCAAAATGGGTATTTTCCTATTACAGGGTTCAGGAAAGGCGTTTTTTTAATTCTTCTTAAATGTTTTCTTTAGGCGAACATTGTATTTAGTGTTAAAACATTTTAGAAAATACAGTAACCCATTTTCAAAAGCTTTTCCACTATTTTTGGGCTCTCACAGAGCCCAAAATAGCAATTTTGGCTTTTTCCTATTAATGGGTTTAGGAAAAACATTATTTTGTTTAGGGATGATTTTTAAGCTCTGTTTGATATAAAGTGTTGGTTGGCATTGAAATACTTGCAGTTCGATGTTCTCTATAACCATTTCAGGATTTTATGGGCTCTCCGGCATAATAGCCCATGCGAATTGATCTGGGTGCTTTTTTCAATAAGGATCACAAAAAAGGTTATTTTCATTGCGGTTGAACCGTTCTCCAATTACTTTCAGCCGTTATTGTATTAAAGATAGCTTTGGTATAATAAACAATAAGCCCCTACTTAAAGTCTAAGTTTCCTTTGATTGGCTTGCAAAGAATCCCATAGGAGCCGGACAATGAGTTTCCGAAGTTTGGTTTAAAGAACATCGGCACTTCTTATGGTGCTCATGGGTACCAAAATTGCTGCAAATGATTCTTTAATGGTTGAAACAAAATGTCGATCGAAATTCTCTTATCCAACAACGAGATGTTTAATCAATTTAACTGGACTTTAATGAGCCCATATGATCCAACATGGACACTTTGCCTAATGATAGGATGGAGAAAATCCATTTCTTGTCTAAAACCTTTCTCGAGCTTTTTTTTCTTAAATTAATTGGAAATTATGACTTTATCGCGTAAAAAACTCTACAATAAAACGATTCGATCTTGTTAGGAAAAAAAGACAGATATTCCTGAATTTAGCGTATTTCATTCTGAAAAAATAAAGCTACTACTAACGCCTAAAATATTATTCTTGAATTTTGAGTCAACTATTTACGCTTTAAATTCCTTCTGTTTGTCCCATTCTTTCAAAGGTCAATGTCGAAGTATTTGTCAATTGGGGAACTTCATATCGAAACATGCGAAAAATATAACATTATACATGAAAATTAATAATTTCGAAATTTATAGACTGGATATAACAAGATAAGTTCCTATTTGACATTGCCGATTCGAACATTCAAGCTACATTTTTTTAATGAGTTATTGTTAGTGCCATACCCATGTGCGATTCTTAAACATCGAAAAATGCACAAATTTCCGAATTTAAGAACCAGATTTGTAATTGTTCTAGATGAGGAACTGTGAAAGAGTAGCTTTAAGCACACAGCCATGGTCACCACACCCGTTTTACTGATAGATTTGACATTACTGTAAGATACAGGATTGTGGAGAGGTGTAAGGTCAAGAAGGAGAATTATTCTATTTTTGTCGAATGAGAAACACAATTTCTAGACAATTTTACTGATGGAGACAATCGCTCTATCTGTAATGTGGTAATCATGAGTATTCTGATCTTCGCAATCGTTTTACTATATCTTCTTTTCAGTTGCCACATTTACTGTCTTTATTGTTTCGAACTGAGATAGTCAAGATACTCAGTACAAGGAATGATAATATATTTCGATGATCACAGAAGCTGTTTCCATGACTTAGAAGTTTCATTAATAAATCGAATTGTAAAGTTTTCGATGTTATCGAGCTGTTCTTGTGGGTCTTATTTTGAAATGACTGGTAAAAAACAATCATTATTATTCTGTCTTGGCTTAAAGAAATTTTCCTTGTTACCGTGCATGTTTCACACGTCTTCTAAACCAAAACAACATGCTTATCGTTGGTGATTTCGAAAAAAAAACATTTACCTCCTCGCTTGTATGACAAATGAAATCTAGTTGGTCAAAATCTGTTTCTTTATATTTGAACGGGCATAGCTATTACCGGAACAGTGAACTGCAGGAGCTTTGCGCTTGAAGCGGTTATAACAATGTCCGTTCATATCTAATCTAATTGTTGTTCCATATTGATTTCAACCTTTACACTTGAGAAAACTTGAAGTATATATTGTTTTCTTTGAAGACATATCAACCATAGAAAAACTTTCCAAGTATTTCCTTCAACTTTGTAAATCAAGCAATACTAGAGCAGTCTAGCTTAGCCGTAGTCTGATATTTTCTCAATGGTATTAATGTAAATACCGGTAATCATTATCTTGATATGCATCGCCTTTTTAGTACAATGTATATACATATGGCCAGCAAGAAAGTCCCTCCTTTAGCCATAACCAATCCTCAGTACCTACATGCATCCATTGAATATAGACATTTTTCAAGGGTTTTCGTTTGCACTGGGTTGGTTGCAAAATTAAAATAAAAATCAGATGACAATGCCAAATGATTTTCTTTAACAAACATGCATTTCCCGAGGCAGAAATATATAATTCAAAGCTGCAAGATTACATGTACACAGATTGCTGTTAAGTCGATGCGATTTAACAGACATCAGATATCGTGCATTTCATTAAAATTACGGGTTCCTATGCTTCGGTCTAGTCCATGATGTTTCTTTTATAGACATAAATGCACCTGTTTAGAGATTATAAAATGTCAAAACGAGTTGAAATGATAAAGTTGTTGTAAATGCTTTGAATTTTTGGTAACTGATTTCTATGAAAAATTAAACAAAATAAGAGTTTGTAATAAGCATTTCGTAAGGACTCGATAATCTGTAAGTGTAAACCTTGTATCAACAGCAATTGTGTGCCTTTGATAGAAATTTCAAAGGAAGAGAGCTGATGCACATATTTATCACTCTTACTCTTAATTGATGAACTTGTTGTTTGATACAATTCTAAATCTATTCGCATAAGCGAACTATGAATTATGTACATGTATACTTTACTCGAGACAATAAAGGACAGTAACAACAATTTGAAACAGAGCAAAGCGGACAAATAAGCAAAAATAAGACAACGTGATTTTTATTCGCTGGAACATATAAATGTCAAAACAAAAATACAACATTGAATTAAAACATATTTGTCCATCGTATATTTACAGATTGCCGAAAAATGCTCTAATGGGTTTCATTAAGCGCCAATGGAATAGGAATGGGCTTTGAAAAATTGATTCACATATGTTTTACCGAGACCCGCATCCATTAACTCATAGGGCTTCAGAAATACCATTCTTCAGAAATCTTTTCTAAAACCAAATTGTTGACTAAGTAACCATGTTGACTCGTATGGGCTTATTAGGGGTCCTTATAATCGATAAAAGTAGGGCAATTGGTTAAGAAATTTAAACAGAATATTTCCGACCCAAAGAGATCATTGATACCATTTGCGGTTCGAGCGAGCAACATTGAAAACAAACATATTTTACGAAATATGTAGTTTATTATTTTAAACTGTCGTATATTTGCATTAAGCAAAACACATACATTCACGCACGCGCACACACACACACAATCTTCTCTTATGGGCTTCATTTAGCGCCAAAGCAACGGGTACAATTAATAACATCATGAAATTGACGGATATTCCTAACAAAATCATTCTAAATCATTCATTCGACGCTCCATTCATTCATTCTCAAAACATTTAAAGGAAGGTAATGGATATTTTGAACGCAATTAGCGATTCCATATTACCTCCCTTTAAAGTCATTAAAAAAACGCTCCTCCCACTTATTCAAATTCATTTCGATGTAATTCAACAATCATTCACTATGTCAATTTCACTATGATTTAATTGGGTGGGTTTTGAAAATTTGTGGTACAAGTAGACATCATGAAGAGGGCCATATTTTTTTAAAAAAATCGCGAGTTTGGAAAACTCCTAAATCTGTTCATATGGGCTCATTTAAAGGCCAATCAAAAAGCATATCAGAAGTTAAAAAATTAAAAATGATGTACATCAACACTAACCAACGCTAAGTATTGAACGTAATTTGAAAAGAATAGTCAAATGAATGTCAGTTTTTTGTGAATCTTATTTAAGGAAAACACCCCAATCGGCTCATATGGGTTATTATGAGAGCCCACACAATTTCCAAAATGACCCTAGAAATATGGACATGCAAGTATTCCACGCCAACCCATACTGAATACATGTACCGAACAGAGCTTAAGAAATCATCTCGAAACAAACAAGGTTTTTTTCCCTTAACCCAACAATACAGAAACACCAAATGGCTATTTTGGGCTCTGTTAGAGCCCATAAAATAGTGACATAGGCTTTTAAAACATGGATTTTTGTAATTTTTTTTCAACAATACACACTAAATACACAGCCAAACCAAAGAAATCACTTTAGGAAAAAAAGTCACATCTCATGAGCCTTCTTTTAGGAAAATACCTATTTTGCTCATATGGGCTCCTTTGAGAGCCCATACAATCGGGAAATGGGCTCGGAAAAATTGGACCCGCATAGTTTGCGATTACTTGACCCCTAAACAATCAATTCAAACCAAAAAATTAATTTCAGCACGAAAATCCTACGGGAGCCCTTTTTCGTACATAAGGAACCGCTCTATTATGTCAGTTAAATAGGCTTTGTTCTTGCTATATTTATTTTGAATGAAGTTGTTGATCTTATATTTTTTTAGTGATTTTGGGGTGTTTTTGAATGGTTTGAGTGAGTGTTTTGAATGAATGAATGAATAGGGCGCTAAGTGAAGGATTTAGAATGGTTTTGATTGGGATGAATGTCAATTTCAATTTGTCACTTTCTGTACAGAACCGTGATTGACCTTACTAGTCAGGGAATTATTGCAGCCTGCTACATTTTCAATACAAATACAAACGTTATATGTTTTGTGGATTTTGGAAGCCAGTTTCTTATCCTCTTAAGGTGTAGTCTAGATGTACTCTTTGTTGATCTCTGCCTTCTGCCATTCGGAACGTCGCTCAGTAAACTGGAAAGTACCTCGGACGTAAGTATTGTAGTAATTTTCGCCCGGCTTCTGGTGTTGCTTCGGTCAGTATGCTTGGAAAAACAACAAATTTCTTAAATACTTTCCGATCGTCTATAAAGATTTTTTTATATATACTCTAACTTGATAACAAAAGGCAGTAAAGCACTGCGTTTTGTTAACTTATTATGATATTCCAAGTTTTCATCTTTAGTTGATTATTATGCCAGAAAATGAATTTCATTGCCTCTAGCGATCGTAAGGAAATTTCAAGAACTACTTTCAAAGAAAAATGTTGGACTAGGTGTCCACTTTCATCCGCCAAAAGCAGTAGTTCCTGAATAAAAACCGCGCAATATTTTAATTCTACAACAAAAGTAAAAGTATTGCGGGGATAGATATTTAAAAGATGAGGTCATCAAGTCACAATTATATGACGTCATAGAGTCGATGTCAATTTTCGAAATAAAGCAGAATATGCAGACTTTAAGAGATTGATGGTTGTAAAAAATAGTTGTTGACTGATAACCGAATTGTCGTATCTACAGAATTTATTCATTTTCTAGGTAAGACATTTAGTTCAAACGGCGATGGAGTGGGAATGCTTTGAGATTTCGATGGCTTTATATCTGAATCACGGTTTTCAGTGTTGCTGTTTTTCCAAATTAGAATGGTTTAGTCATATCGAAAGAAAATGTGCATTTAGTTTAAGAGATTATGTCTCTGTCGAGAAAAAGAAAGTTACTGTTTGATGACCGGAATATTGTATCTATGGTTTTATTCAAGCTGCAGTTACGACAATTTGGGTCGCACAACCGAAAATGACAAAGCTGTATATTTTCATGCTTTTGCCTGCATATCCGAAACACACCATTCAGATGTTTCACAATGAGATGTAAATTTTAGTTAAAGCGACATAAAAAAATGACCAAATGAAATCGAACAAAATGCCCATTCAAGGCACTGAAAGATAGTAAAGAAAATCTGAATCGGTATCATCTAACGCATTAGCACGAACACACTCAGCTTTCAAGCTGCAATTATGGTGTTTAGGAAGTAAATCAGGTGGCAATGACGATAAACGCCCATACCGCAGTTCAGGATTATACAGTTCACGCTGGGGCCTTGTTACAGTTAATTACTTCATTATATTGACATTCACCACGATCAAAACCATTCTAAATCGCTCAATCATAGCTCTTTTTATTCAGTCCAAACATTCATTAAAAAATGCACTAAAAGGATAAGAGCAACACCGTCTTTTAAAATTAAAATCATAATATCACTGACTAAATTAAATTTGAAAGCGGTTGGTTGGTTCGTTTGTTTCGAAAGGGTTTTACGCCGCGTTAAACCTTTAAACAATCTTTCAGTTATATCGCGGCGACTGAAGCCCTTAACAATGTATATTCCTGGTATTTCTCTCACCAGTGCTACCATAACATCTAGCCTCCAGCTGCTATCTCATATAGGTCTGCTATTATCAACCCATTGGCGAGAGATAAATAGTCGGAAAAAATGAGTGTCGCCGTAGGGGATCGAACCTGGAATCTCTGGATTGACTGTCCGACGCGCTACTAACTGCGGCGGCTGATTAGTTCATAAAAACAAATAAAGCTCTTTTTAGATCTTATAAGGCATATCTTGCTAAAGGGAGGGGGTTAATAATTTTCATTATTTTTTTAAATATTGAACATAATTAGCGATAATGGATTACCTTCCTTTAATTTCATTCACGACTTACTCATCGCACTCATTCATTTCCCTTTAAAATCATTCCCAAATCATTCACGGTGTCAATTATACGATATAATTGAACTGTCATATTACCTTTCAACGTCATTTGAGATCTATCTAGTGTGTGTCCCGAGAGAAATTGGTCGTGAGCGCCTTTTTTTATCATGAAGACAGAACTAGGTTAGTGTTGTACAAATAAATGTGGGAAAGAAATGTGACTTGATAATAATAATTCAAATCCTTCTTTCAACAGTTTTTTATCACAGAAACAAGAAACTTCGGTTCATATTTCTTTCTACAGGCTTAAATTGACCACTTTTTTAGTTCTCATCTTACAAACTTAAATATTTCCTGGCCTTCAATACTATCAGTACTTTGATTTTCTACTGTTACGTACGAACTGTCCTCAACCGAAGTATAGCTGAAAAATATCCGACGTGAGCCGATGTCGAACCCACGCGAACAACAATATTCAATTAATTGGTTTACATGTCCAATGCGCTAACCACTTAGCCCTAGAAGACGCAGGTGTCAGACTTTGTTTTAACCCTTTGCTGTTTAATCCCTGCTTTTTACGTGTCTGTGATTTTATGATTGAGAAAACATTTTGAAAAAAGAAGAAATTGCTTCTGACAAGCAATTTCTTCTTTTTCCACACTATTTTTTACCCTACTGAATGGTTATTTTTCAAATTAAATCCACTTTAGATTTTCGTCTGTAAAACCTCTGAATTTGGACAGGTCCAAAATTTTGAAAACAGGAAAGGGTTAAACCCACGAAGCTATGCAGGACAGTGGTGAGAGTGATTTCCCTTAACACTACTCTAAGACAACTCATGTTTGTGTCGTCAGCTAAACCAACATGCAAAATGACGCTCATTCATGAATGTGCTCTCATTATTCCCGAGGTCTATTCCGCGGAATCGTCGGGGCTTCCCGATTGGTAAATGAAATATTCAAAGCACTGAAGTGCCAAAATTTGTGTTGTATTTTGCAAAGTTGTATTATCCAAGATTAATGCCTTGGCAGGGCGGAGCCTAAGTAATGGGTCGTTACACTTAAGGTTAAGGTAAATCAGCATTTATCTAAAATAACCTACTTCTAAAGAGAGTCGACATAAAAAACTCGAGACCATAAACCGTAGATTGGTAACCAAATCCTCGTAACTTCAGCTTAATCAAGCTGAAGTTACGAGGCATTGGTTACAAACGATGAAATGTCTTCACTCTCTCAAAGCACTTGAATCCTTTAGGTTTTAGGATACAGTTATTTGCACGCGTTAACGATGATTACCGACTTAAATTCGAAAGAACCCAAACTATTGAAAAGTAAACTCGCCAAATTACGTCACGGTTAAGCCCCGCCCTGCCAGTTCATTAATTACGCAGAATAAAAACATTATTCGATTTATTATATAAGACTTATACACACAGATCGTATAACGGTTATGTAAAGGGTAACTATTTCGCACATTACATTGCTTACGCGACTGGGTAACAAGTCTCCTATTGTAATGAATTGAAAAACGAAATTAACAATAAAACTGAGAAATGCACCCGCCTTTAATTGATCAGTAAAGAAGAAATAATTTTTAAATGGAGATGCTAAATGATTCCTTTTATAATTCGGGTTTTCATAGATGCCCTCTTTATACGCAACATAAAAAATGAACAAAAATATCGACTCCTTCGTAGTAATGGGGTTTTGCCTGAAGTTGGTTACAGTAGAATATCAAAACTGATATTTATCGATAATTCGTAATTTTCATAATGTCACTGCAATGTTATCTCTTTATCTTAATGTACTGCAATTTACGCAAGGGTCTATATTTCAGTATCATATCAATATATGTTTTTAAAATATGACCTACGTTGCCGAAGTTAAATAACCACGTTGAATATTTTTGATATTACACGGATGTTATTACACTAGTGGAATAACTATGCAAATGAGCTCAGAGTTCAGAGCGAATAGCAACGCTATTTTGTAACCGCGAAAATGACGTCATAATCTATGTTTTGTGACGTCAGTTTTTAACGGCGTTATAAGATTCGCGGAAAATTTAAATGCTTAATTTCAAGAATTTTGACGATTTTTCGCTAAAATTCGGGTCATATAATAAACAGAATGTAAAAGATGTGCTCATAAAATACATATTAAACTCGTCATCTAAAACAGATAAAAACTCGGCACAGCCTCGTTTTTATCTGTTTATAGATGATTCGTTTAACAAATTTAGTATTCAATGACCACTCATTCAATATCCTCTAATTTCCATATTATTCGTAATACTCGTGGGAAGTATTGTAATCTCATTTCAGACAACTCGAGAGAATGATGATCCGTATGGTATGGATACTTTATGGTTATACTCTGATTATTATTTTACACGTAAATGATTAAATTCTATATAATTCTATCAGTTTTTTCTGGATTCTGATCAGCTAAAAAATTATTGATTTCTCAATGTAAACAAATTTTGAGTATGCAGCTGGAGTGAACTCACTTGAAGGTCGGAGGTCGTTGTTGGTAGAAGTAGATCTTAAAGAAAAAAAAATAGTTCTGCTTGAAAATAACGTTTTGAAGTTGAGAATAGTGATCCACGTGAATTTTTATTTGATTTTTTGCTAGATTAGCATCTCTTCTCTAATATAACACTTAGTTCGATCTTTTTAGTGCACGATTTCCTTTCCGGGAGGATGGATAAGGGACGGAGGACGTACCCGAACTTACTGTCCTCTTCATGGGTGGGAAAAAGACGGTGCCTTTACTCTGGCTTGAATAGCCCAAAACTTGAACCTGATTGATCCAGTTCTCAAAAGTGGATCTATGAATGTAGATGAAGCGCTGATGACGTTATATATACGAATTATGTTGTGGAATGCGCTACAGTACCTGAAAGTTGAGCAAGTTTATAAAGAACTAAAAAGGAAAATAAAAAAAACGGGTAGGGTTTGACCAGTTATTTTCTTAGCTTCCACAAAAAGTAGTCCCCTCCGAAATCTATAAATATCTTTTACTTTTGCTTCAAGGTGTTGATTACAAGATTTGATGAGAGTATTTCTTATTTTATGGAGGTATAAAACTAAAACTCTAATAACATGTTTCGACATGTTTTTAACTATTTCGGAATGTTTTGAATGGTTTGAGTGAGTGTTTGGACTGAATGTATGCAGCGAAGACTGAAGTACTTTGAATTATTTTGATGGAAATTAGTGTCAACTTGCCCACTTGCTTTCGTGAGAAATGTTCGGTTATACTAGAAAAGTCTAGTATGACCGTTAAAGAAAAATCAAACTGACACCCATCTGTTCCTTTTGGCCAGAAATGGAGGAAAGACGGTAAGGGGTCCCCAGTGACAATTTTAATGATTTCAACATTGATGAATGGTCAAAACATCTTTACTACAGCTTGAAAAAACTATGGTGACGATGCTAGATCAATAATCGACAATATTTTTCGATAGAGGTTTTATTTTGTATAACGCACTTGCGTTACGTGCTTAATGAGAATTACGCCCTTGGTATCATCAGTTTTCGCCTTAAATCGTGTTAAATAAAGTAACTCGGGTTGGAATAAAAGATTTTTTTTCATTCAAATAACCATACATAAGCTCAGATTCAATACACTGAAACGAACATCTTAACGAGCTCTTAGTTTTTACTGAAAAAAATTATATTTTCTTTGTTATTTAGAACGCGTATCGCATTAAGTCGACCTGAAAGAGGAAATTCATTCACGGCTAAACCTCTATTGTGTTTGACCAAACAATGTTGAGGCAAACAGCTTCTTCGGTCAACATACTCCTGGGGCCTGT
The DNA here is from genome assembly GCA_948146395.1 of Fragum whitleyi. Taxonomy (NCBI): domain Eukaryota; kingdom Metazoa; phylum Mollusca; class Bivalvia; order Cardiida; family Cardiidae; genus Fragum; species Fragum whitleyi. The sequence goes on along the minus strand of OX411544.1, from coordinate 74,379,859 downwards.
TTTACTAAGCATCTTACGAAAAAAATAATCGTAAGTCAAAATCACAAATTGTACCTGGTGTTTTCATTCATTGCTCGGTTCTGCCTTGCACTATCTCATTAGAATCGTCTTTTGAATACAAACTCCGTGAAAGGTATCTATAGTCCGCTTGACTTCTATATGGACCAACCTTTTCATCAATAACACAAAATTGCATTTGAATGAAGGATTTGTATGCGGTAAAATCTAAATTTCAACTGAATACCATTCCAAAAAATATTTTTGGAAATGAAATGATTTCAAAATTATAACTTTGTCTACCTAGTTAATGTTAATATATTTGCATTTCCGCTCTTAAACACGAGGGGTGATGGAGGCTGTTTAGTAGTAAGAATATGTAAACATATAGTAAAAACACGTGGTTTTTTACTAAACATTTTACAGATGAAATGTCCATTATGCCTTTTTTGGACATGCTATTTAGCATATCGACGGTCATGTCATCTTTAACTTAAGTATTAAGGGATTTTTACCGTTATTACTCGCCTTCTTACCGTTATTACTCGACTTCTTATCAAGTTTTCCCCTTGAAATTCCCATCGACTTCGTAAATAAATGCTTTTTGATTGATTTAAACATGTTAATGGGGATTCATCTCAGAATAGATAAAAACAATAATCAATCATTTGGTCTAACGGTTTGTGAACAAAGAGATAATATATTAAGATTTGATATCGAAAAGAATGTAAAATTCTTCGACAAACTTAATTTTGTAAAAAAAAAAGAAAATCGATTTTTTTATTAAAACAACACATTTAAAGTCTTACACTTTTGACTCGCCCCCCTCTATGCAAACCCGTACTTTTTTGGAATATACAGTTCGCTGTTCCGTTGAATACAGACACAAAAAGATATAAAAGGCTGAAAAATAACATGTAGACGGACGGACAAAATCATAATTTTACTTAGAAAACAAACAAACTTAAAACAAAACACGTTATGGTATTAGTTAGAAAATATGACATGACAAGAAAAAGATACGTTTCGATAATCTATTTCAGAGATTGTTGGCAGAATGTTTGTCCATATAGAATTCAAACGGACTATACCTTTAAACACTTGACCGTCCCGCGGAAAGGAACGAATTTAGAAGTGCGTAAAATATCTAATCTGAGTAGCCTCTGCAAGTTTGATTTCGCTTGTCCCGTCCACTTACCGTCACAACACACCCTGTGGCGGATCACGAAAAAAAATTATAAAAATCTAAAAAAGGAATCGTACCTGGTGTTTTCATTCATTCTTAGATTCTGCATTGCAATATCTCATTTGAATCGTCTTTAGATGAAGATTCGAATGCGATATTGCATTACAGAAATCCATATTTAGTTACTACGGTAGAAGCAACTTTAATTTTTGGCTTTCGCAAAAAGTGATCGTAAGATGTTTAGTAAAACAGGCCCCAGGACTTCTGTAAAGGGGTTCGAACAAACAAAAGGGGGTCGTTTTCCAAGGAGAAAGCAGGCAGTGTATCCAAAGATCAGACTGCACAAATGTGCAGACTGATCGTAGTCTATACTGTCTTTCAAAAGTTTTGCAACAATGATAAAATACAGTAAGAGAAGCGATAATTGAAATTCTTCATGGAAAAAAAATGGGAGGCGTATTTGAAGACCCCGAACCACCTCTGGATCCGCCACTGTCACCAATAAGACACTCAAAGGTCATTTTTGTGGTCAAGGACATGATACACACAGCGGCTCAAGCTGTAGTTACGACATATAGGTCATCAACGTAACGAATATATTTGAAGCGAGATGTTGGAAAAATGTCTGAGTTCAACAGACATAGAGATCAAAGGAGTCTTTTGATTGGTCAATGAATCATTTAATTGACAGCAAGATCTTTCGAACCTGGGTCCCGTTTTACTTAACTTCTTACGAAATAATTGATCGTAAGTCAAAATAAAAAATCGTACATATTGTTTTCATTCATTGTTAGATTCTGCTTTGCAGTATCTCATTGGAATCGTCTTTAGAGCAGAACTTCAGAATTCCATATTTAGTTTCTACGGTAGATGCAACTTTCATTTTTGACTTACGCAAAAAATGATCGTAAGATGTTAAGTAAAACGGGCCTCTAGTATGGATATTCCACAAAGATGTATTGTTTCTTTCGAAACAAACAAACAAACAAACAAACAAACAAACAAACAAACAAACAAACAAACAAACAAACAAACAAACAAACAAACAAAACAAACAAACAAAACAAAACGAACAAACAAACAATAAAAATAAAATTAAAAAAAAACTGCAATTTATCAGAAAATGGCGGTTTGGTACTTAAATGAAGAAATCAGTCGTCAACAACAGCAACAATTACAACAACAAAACAACAACAAAACTTCCTTTAGATTGAGTCTTTTGGTTGTCATTATTTCACATAACTGCTTTTGATTATGGACATATATAACACGTACTTAGTGTTTTGTATGAGAAAAAATATCTTACGAGGTTGGGAGAATTGAAATTGGCGAGGCTCTGCCGAGACAACTATCAATTCTCACAACCGAGTTAGATATTTTTTTTCATACAATACACTTAGTTTGTATTATATATATCTTATAATCTCTATTTGTCTTTTTGCGTCGATGTTTCTAACTGAAATGCAAGTTTCTAAAAATAACCGCTAAAATATCATTGCTCTAAAAAAAACTATGTGACATCATAAAAAATATCATACGGGATGTTATCACACGGATATTTGTATATAACTTTATAAGATAAAAAACAAAGTTCTTGTCATTAGAAAAACACATACTCATTATGAAGAACCTCTCACTCACCGTACAAAGGTTCAAAATGTCAAAGTTCTTTTATTGTATGTATATTTACCCTTGTCATGCTGAATAAATTTTGGCTAAAAATTTGCATCAAAATCAAAGGGCAAAAAGCACTGAAAGTTCCAAATGTAGGTCAGTTTTGATTTGAAAAAATAAATCTATAATTGATAGTTCTGGTTTGAAAGTGATAAACAGGTGGTGTAGACTAACATCAGACTGCACATATGTGCAGGCTGATGTTTGTCTTTAGCGTCTGCCAAAGTAGGACTATTCTAGGTTCAGCATGACAGGGGTTAATTATCAGTGCCCTTCAAAATATTACACTGACCTTGACTTTGGTTTCAATTGAAAGGCCTTGTCATTAGCAATACCTATGAAAAATATGAAGGCCTTATCACTTAAAATAAAAAAAATTATAGAATAGCTAAGAGGTTTTAATTTCACAAAAAATGACCTTGAAAAATGACCTTTAACTTGACTGATGACGTAGAAGTTACAACAAACAAAAGCTTTTGTTACAAGAAATACACATGTAAAATATTGAAATTCGATCTCTTACCATTCAAAAGTTATAGCCAACGATTAAGTTTTTATGTTAAAAAGAGTGACATTGGGAATATGATTTGGGGCTTGATGGGCGGCATTGACTTTGGAATCTACTTAGAGGCATAGTCATAAAGCAATACCCACGTATAAAGCAGTGAATAACATAGTGAAATTGACATTTACCTCAATCATTACCATTCACTCACTCAAACCATTCAAAAGCACTCAAACCAATTGAAAAATATAGAATCAACAACGTCATTCAAAATGAATTTTGATTGAGAAAAATCGCGATTTCTTTGACACACTTCAAATTGTTAGCGTCTCATATGTTCTTGAAGGAACAGGAAGCTATATATAGAACTTGTATTGTTATTTTATTAAAGGGAGGTAATTATATCGCTAATTTTGTTCATCCTGAACAAAATTTGCGATATAGGATTACCTCCCATTAAATTCACCCAGAACTCGCTCAACACACTCATTCAATTTCATTCCTAAATCATTTCAATATCATTCACCTTGTCAATTTCACGATGTTGTAAAGTGTATACACGCCATTTTACATACCATTAGAAATGTTACAACCTAATTTTAAGTTGTTATTTTGCTAAGATTTGACGTTGAAAAATGGTCTTGACATCCACTGATAACCTTGAACAGAGGTCTTATCACGTACAATTGAAAAGATATATAGTCAATGTTAAATACTTTGTTCGAACGGTCAACTGAAAAACAGACCCGACAAAAACTGTAAGCCCACAATCTATCCATGTGGAACAACAGTGTTAATTTTGATTACCCCACCCCCTACCCCTACTCCCCACCCGTTCCAACAGAGGCCAATTTTATCTCGATTTCGAAATTTTCAAAATGAGCATTAAATCGACGTGCTTCGGAATAGTCATTGTGCCTCCTGACAAAAATCGGCATCAAATCTGGATAAATCAAAGCACTGAAAGTACTGATGGTGAACGATTCTGGTGACATTCTAGCGATTAGAGCTATTCAAATCCTACAGGGTATTTCTTACGTGGTAACACTGGTCAAAGAAATCATCGTTCACCAAAAAATGAATCGGGGTAAAAATTTCACTGCGTAAATTTTTCTGCCGTTTTCAAAAAAAGTGTCGAAAAAGGCGTGACTCGGCTTACATCGTCTTTGCTCGTAGTAGGCAAGTCGGCGTTCTTCAGTGTTAATCGAGAACAGAATCGACGTTCCTGCCTCGGCGATGATTCCCGAATAACAACGATTTACTAATAGCAGTCCCGAATTATGCCGATGAACAACGACGAGGTACGTGACAAGCATGTCGAGCCTCACAGGCCTACACAGATGAAATACGAATCGTTTGGAAATCATTGCCTAGAATTCCGAGAAAGATCAAGCTGCAAATAAACTTCGCAGTCTTTTTATTTAGTTCTTTCAATTACAATTATCTCCATCATATGTATTTAGATAAATCGGGACCAGAAAGTACTTGCGACTTCGATTTAAAGGCCAGCAGCTGTAACAAAATATGCGTCCTCCATCGAGCGTTTCAGCTTAACCACTAGAATAGAGACACCTTTCCCTATCCTTTATATGGCTATAGAGGTAACGCAAGCTTGTATTTATATGAAGTTTTGTACAGTATTCATTGCGTTGATTGTTGTTGGCAATCTATCACTTTTATATCAATTGGATAGGGTTATTGTTGTTGTTGCTGTTATATTTTCTACTTTTTTACGGAATTAGATACGAATCGTCAGAAAATTGGACATTACTTTGAAGAAAAAAAGAAGCTCGTTGTCGATCGGTATCCCTCGACACACGTAGCTCTTAATCTTTGTTTGTTAGTAGTACATCAAAGTAAGAAATCGGGAGAGTCGGTCTACGTCGTTCTAATCGTAGTAATTCGGCTCCTTAACCCGCGTAGTTCGGAATAAAAATCGCGATGGATCGAAGTAATTCGGATCGCATCGTAGATTTTCGTTTTAGTCGGGAACACACTGATGGTGTCTTACTTCCGGATCCCAAAGACGGCGATTTCCAAAATAATCGTAGTGAGTCGGTATAGCGTTCTTTCCCAGGTCTACCTCAAATATGAATATTTTTTCTCCGACCTTCCTTGGCTTTGGTGTTTTTTTATGACACCGCCAGAGTGTCTCCGACTGTTTGCGAAATAACCGCGTTTTAATCCGATAAACAACGATCTGTCGCGATTTTATGCCGAAGCAATTATAGTTATGGATCCGAAGTACTACGCAGAAATATGATGAAGACCGACTCTCCCGATTTCCTACTACGAAGTACTACGACGAATATAGATATAGTGCGACATGCGCCGATAGGTAACAATTCGAATAAAATTTTCATTTTTTTCCAATGCTATGTCCCGATTTCTATATCTGGGTATGTTATTCTTATTTTTAATTCTTATTCTTATAGTATTTAAGGAACTTAATAATAACAATAATAACAACAACATCAAACCGGCTATCATTTTGATCTTAAAGTGACAAATTGCCAAGCCAAAGACAAGAAATAGCCATATTTTTAATTGCAGTCTTGGGTACCCTCTGTCGGCATTTTAAGGTGAGGATAAGGTTGTCACTGTACCTAAAAGTTGAAGTGAGGTAGAGTTAACAACATCGTGAAATTGACAAGGTGAATGATTATGAAATGATTTAGGAATGCAATTGAATGAGTGTGTGGAGCGACTTTTGAGTGAATTTAATGGGAGGTATAAAAAAAAAAAATACTCTAGTATTGCAAATTTTGTTCAGGATGAACAAAATTAGCAATATTGATTACCTCCCTTTAATAAAATATGCATACAAGTTCAATAGATATCTCCCTATTTCTTCAAGAGCCTATCAGACGATTACCATTTCAATTAAAATAAGTGAAATCAAGATTTTTTCCCAGCTTTTTTTATTTTGAACGAAGTTGTTGTTATATGTTTTTCGGTGAGTTTGGAGCGTTTTTGAATGGTTTGCATGAGTGTTTTGAATGAGTGAATGGAGCGCTGAGTGAGCGATTTAGAATGGTTTTGATTGAGTTAAATGTCAAATTCACGATGTTATTAACTTTACTCGATGAAGGAGGCATATTTGTTCAAGCTGGAGGTCTTTCTGTCGTAGGCGTCTTTCTTTAGGTCCCGGCGTATCTAGGTATGTAAATGACAGCTTCATAATAGATGATCAAAATGACAAACATGTAATCGCAGTTAATATTCACTTTGATGCAATTTGAGGTGATTCGTAATTCTACGGGGTGATATCGCAACAGATCGTAGATGATGTGTAGATCAGCGTGGCTCAAGCTGCTAGTCTCGTATCTCTTCATAAGTTCATCGGCAAGTATCGGGGCTACTCGTAGTACATCAGCGTTATTCGGATTTCATCACCGAAGCAGGACATTCGGAACACCACTCGGCCAATCTCACGATCAACCTAGGATGTACATAGACGGACTTTTTTCAAAAATTACGGGAAACCCTTGGAAAAACTCGATGACGTCAGTTAAAATGGCGTTTGCCCTCGAAACTTTGAGTGAAAACATTCGACGTCGTCAACGCTACTCGTTTAAGTCACTGACGTGAAACCATCGTATTCTTATATAAATATCTTTAGATTCTTAAATAACGGCTGAAAAATCTTAATTTATGAGAATGATTCGTCATTCTCGAAAATTATGATTTTTCAGCCGTTATTTACTGTAAAAGATATAAATCTACAGTGCTATTTTTCCTACACTGTTTCCGCCTGACAAAATGCACGAATTCGTTACATACCCATTCGCCTTACAAACATCCGAGGTCTGTTGCAGTTTACGGAAATGGCCGAGTGATGTTCCGAATACGAAGCAGGAATGTAGAATCTGGCTAGAATATCGCCGAATAACGACGATTTGCCTACTACGAGCAACGAAGACGTTCACCGAGCCACACCGATATCTGTACAATATAAGAAATTGGAAAAAAACCCTTGTGTATGTTAAAATGTTTGTTCCGATTTATTTTTGATCCCGAATTGAAGCCGATTTCAGTAAAGAAGCACTTTCCAGAGGCATGACGATTTCATGCCGATCTTTAGAATTTCGAAATCGTGACCAAATCTGGACCAGTGGGACCTGGGTTGGGGGTATGAAAAAGGCATATCCAAGGATGGTCGGAAAAAAATTGTTCAATTTCATAGTGAATCGGGGAAAAAGAGTTTTGCCGATACACTACATGTATGATTAATTTGGTAACGGGGTCTGTGGGACCGGGGGATAACAAGAATCCATCTAGATTGAATGTCCATGAATAAAAAGCGTCGTGTTGTAACATAATATATATTTTTTAAACCTTAAAACTATTGCGAATTAAAGAAGCAGTGAAATGATACAATATACCTTAGCATCTTATTGTCCGAACAGTTTTCATTAAACTGTCCATTAGATCAGCCCTGCATTTAGGACGGTGCAAACAGTTTATTAAATATACAAATGTACACTATTACAGCATCAATAAAGACTTTCTCTGTTATTTTTTTTTTTTTTTTTTGATGTACAAAATTTAAATAAGCTGTAATTACGTACTACATGTATCTAATACACGAATTGAATAATTAAATCACTATCATCCCGGTTCAAAAAAGTGATTTGATTGACCCATCGACGTTTTAATTGATAGAATGAACGTGTTGAGTTTGTTGATAGTCAGTGACGTTGAGCAGACGTTAAGCAGTCACATAATATCAATCAATATATACTTAGTACATTTACAAACGCAGAGGTGAACTTTCTTCCGATATCTTCTTCTATAAACTACATAACTGTCAAAGGAATGCCATTTTGGAGTCGTCAGTCTTTGAACAACAGTTTTAAGCATTAAAAACCATACAATGATCAAAGTAAATCGGTTTTCGTCATCCTTAAACCTCACAGGGGTAAAAATGGAAAATCCATTTAGGACAACTGGCAGAATCCATCAACATCTTCTAAGGATATTGGCACTTGTAAGGCAATATGCGCATTCACGAACGTGACTGGAAACAGATGCATAGCAAAAACAACTTAATTAAAAAAAAGATTATTTGTAAGGTGTACTAGGCAGGCTAAATGTATTACTATCGTTCACTAATGCTCTTAATCAAACATTGATTTTCTTAATCCCCACTCAATTTCCGGTTTTCTCTTAGCAATAGAAGTTGTTCTCTATTTATGCCAGTTTTGTCATGATAAGACATATAATGATTGGAAAACGCAAAAAATAAAGAGGCCAGAATAGTGAAAATTGTCTGATCACAAAGATTCCATCTCTTTTTGCTAAACTCTTTTTAAAATTTGAATTAGTTAGTTTTACATCGTTTATTTAATCGCTTATGCAATTTTAAAACCACGGTTCATCAAATTGGAGCTTTGATATCAATTTGTTTAATACTTTGTGGAGCTTTAGTCACCGTGTAAAAATAATGTCATCAGAAGTTGCAATCATTGGTAATTTTGCAAAATCTAGAACGGATGAAAAGTTAAGTAGTTGTTAAATTATCATCCGCAATTACAATAATAAGCACATAATGTAAAAAGTCAAAAAGTGGGCGTGCTTATGGAAAGCCCCTTGGTGCAGTCCCATGTGGGATGAACCCATTTCACGTAGGAAGAAAAAAACACAAAACCGGATTTTATCCAATTTCGAAAAACGCACTCGAGATTGAGTATTAATTTTGACATTATTTTTCAAAGAAAAAAATGAGAACTAAGAAAAGGTAAAATCAGTATCAACCTGATAAGCCCGAAAGCAATTGTAAGAAAACGGCTTTTTTTATCACAGACTACGAAAAACTTTTTTGTAATACAGCGTGGTTATCGTTGAGATACTCAGTGCACAAGGAATGTCAATTTGTCTTGATTACATTCTCTGCGTTTTTAAATGTACTTAGTATAGTTCTTAAATGATATCATCGTTTTTTAGCTCACCTGAGCACATCGTGCTCATTGTGAGCTTTTGTGATTGTTGAAAGTCCGTCGGCTGTCGTCCGAAGTGCGTCGTCTGTCGTCAGACATTAACAATTAGAATGTTTACATTCTAGAGGCCACAAATATTTCCAATCTTCATGAAACTTAGTCAGATTGCTTTGCAGGTCACAAGGATGAACCCTTTTAAGAATGGGAATGATCCGTGCTATATCATGGGAAAAGGGGCCTTAATGGCAATTTTCTTGTTCACTCTCTAGAAACCACAAATATCGTCCGATCTTCATGAAAATTTGTCAGAATGTTTGTCAGGTCACAAGAATGAACCATATTGAAAATGGGATGACGTGTCTTATAACGGGGAAATGGGCCTTAGTGATTATATTCTTGTTAACACTTTAGAGGCCACAATTATGGCCAAATCTTCATGAAAATAAGTCAGAATAATTGTCAGGTCTCAAGGATGAGCCCTATTGAAAATGTGAAGGATTTGTGTCATATCACGGGAAAAGGGACCTCAACGACAATTTTCTCGTTTACACTCTAGAGGCCACAAATATCTTCCACACTTCATGACACTTGGTCAGAATGTTTGTCTGGTCGCAAGGATGAACTCTATCTAAAATGGGAAGGATCAGTGCTATATCACGGGAAAAGGGGCCTTAATGACAACTTTCTTGTTTACACTCTAGAAACCCCAAATACGGTCAAATCCTCATGAGACTTTGACAGAATGTTTGTCAGGTCACAAGGATGAACTCTAATAAAAAAAATATTAAGGATATATTTAATATCAAGGGAAAGGGGTCCCCAATGATAATTTTCTTGTTTACAATCTAGAGGCCTCAAATCTTAGAACTACAATTACGACTTTTGCTGGAAAATTAGATAATTATTAATTTAGACTAAGATACGAAGGTAAGCGATATAGGACCATCATGGCCCTCTTGTATCTATTATATATTTTCTTTAAAAAAATGGACGTCCTTTTAAATTACAATCAAAAATAAAGCAACGAGAAAATATAAGTTTGATTTAATCAACTTGATATTTTAGTCTTTTGCGTTTCATGGCTCAGTGTTTTTTCTTCGTCGTTTTTACAAACAAGAGACTTGTACTTCTCAATTGTTCTTCTATTGCAAACAAAAGATAAGAAAATGAAAAACCCTAATCCCCCATTTAAGATTATGAAAAAATATTCAATGATTTCGACTTTTGTAAATACATACAGAAATCCAAGTATCCAAGTTAAGCCAGTTAAAGAGGATAATTTTGCATAAATTACAAGTAGATTCCTGTTTTTTCTTGAACTGCTAGTGACATTGGATGCCTTGCTTATGTTAATTATAACGTAAAGGGAAGCTAATATATTAAACAGTAGAACAACCCCTAATGGTATTGCAAACACAAATCCGATCATTTTAGGCTGTGAAATATAACATAACCCCTTCCCATAGCCTATTGTACTGTCATCATTGCCCAAAAGTGAAACGATTATATTAACTATTACAAAGAAAATAGAAGATATTACACAATAGGTAACGTACAGAGAGGATCTTAAACAGTCTGATCCCCTGTTGGAGCGATTCTCTGGTTGTCCTTTAAATACCGTTACCATGTGAAAACAACAAACATTCATTGCAAATATTACCATAAGCCAAAAGAAATGGGTCAGGACACCAAGCAGGGAACACGCTAGTTCAGAGACAACACCGACTTGCGGTGTCGCAAACGTGAAAAGTAACTGTGCACAAATTAAATAAATACACAAGTACATATTATTTATCCCTGGCTGACTCCGAAGATCTTTGAATAAAGCATATGTTGTAAACGTCATAAAGGAACACACTACAGAGATAGACGAGAGAGTTACGGACAATATCCCTTGCACTGTGGTGACATCGTCATCTAAATAAGTCTTAGATGTGTGGTTCGGGCTATATCTATTTGTTACTTCCAGGAATATTTGTTTACATATTAAATATTTCACATTGCTAATTCCATCATATACCTTTTCTATGTAAACTTTTTTGAATGTACTGTTTAATTCTTCAATGTATATGCCTTCAGAAAGATCGGTAATATTATATTCATTTCTTTCAATCTCAATAAGGGGGCAAGTCAGTGTTGGTTTTACCTTTCGATATACCATATCAGGTTCTAGTAACTGATTATACATTTGATGAAAATAGGGTATTAGGCTTCTATTCTCATTTGGTTCAATTGGAAATTGATCGTGGTCTAATTCATAATCTACTATAGAAAGAGAAAACGAAAGAAATGGTCTTTTCACTGAATCGTAAAGTGAAACAATTCTTTGGTCAAGATCCAAAATGTGTCCAATGAGTTCTGATGGTTGAGAGCTTGCATCATCTGTTCCTAAATAAAGGCGCACCTGACAAAGAACATAGTCATAAACTTCTACAGCATATTCCGGTCGTTTGGTTTGCGAAGATATGGTTGGAATGCTTGTATTGGCCATTGGTCCATTAGTGTCTTCATTTAAACCCAGCAAAATTTGAGAGACAAACACAAAGGAAGTCATACGATAAAAGGAATAGTCAGTTGTGTATTGAAATACGTTCATTGACTTTAATTCCGTCTGTACGTAATCTTCTATTGATATTTCCATAAAAAGGTCTGAGAAAGTGCAAACCTTTTGTCGGTCTAAATATGTGAATTTCAGTTGGAACAGATAACCAGCTCCAGCAACACTCCTTAGGACATTTTCACATTCACCATGTATAGGAATCCCAGGAAATGTGCAAGAAATATTTCTGCAGACCCTCTGAAAAAAAGAAGATACATATTTGTTAGACAAATGCTTAAAACTAAGTATGATTTATGTAAGCATTAACCTGTTACGTTTGCACATTTTGTCTTTATTGAATGGGGGAAACCCTTATTAATTAATAAAATATATTAATAATGTAACGAATATATATCTCATTTACGATTCAAAGGACTGAAAATCTTGGAACACGATTTGTCTGCACACTTACAGTTTAAAGTCCCATTTAGGATAGCTGATACGTATATACAAACGTTTTAGAACCAACGACACAGAAAAAATGGGACGCTTTCGACATGAAGTTTATCATTGCGGGGTTGGAATTGTTAAAGTATCTTGCTGACAGAAATCTAACCACGTTTATTTTATTCTTGTGATCAACTGCATGCTATAAAGAGAGTATGTTATCACTGGATCACGCGGATATCCCGATTATTTGATGACAACCATGATACTTGAACACTGTGCTTGAAATATGATATAGATGTACAAGTTTTATTTTAGTGATCAAAGGTCAAATTTGTCTATACCTACATTAGACAAAGTTGACATTTGATGATCACTCACTTTGATAAGTTCATCTATAGATACCCTCGACGTTTCCCTCTTAGTAAACCAGAACATATTTATACCTGAATAGTTGAAATTGGCTGCATTTTTCACGTAATTTCTCCTACTATCGGTCTGATTTCATTATTATTGTCACAGCATGTTCCAAGTCAACTGGCCTTATGCATATTGTATGGATTTGTGATGTTTTGCCGCCTTATTGAAAAGGGGGACCTTCAATTCACAAAACTTGTTTATGCAACTCTTCAGGTGGGTAATTATCTGTTTAACGATATTACTCCTACAACTTTAATTAAATTTGGATGAAATTTTCACAAAGTGTTCCTACTCAACTCATTTTGTGCATGTTGTCAGGTTGTGCAATATCCTCTGTATTGCTGAAAAAGGGGCCACATTGCCAAAATTTTATGAACGCAAAGAATGTTCCAATTAACCTAGCCTTATGCATAGTTCGGGTGTTTTGTTATATTTAGCCGCATCACCGTAAATGGGGCCTTATAACATTTTGTTGATTTCATACAGATATATGTATCCCCGCTATCTTGGACTAACTTCAATATTAGTATGCCATATGGAAGGGATTGTCTTCAGCTGATAACGCAGATATGTTTGTATGAAATCAACAGAAAGATGTTAGGGGCGAGGGCATTCGAAGTATTCCAACATCGCAGTACTTTCAGTGCTGTGATTATGACATATCAATAATAGTCTAGCAATTCTATCACAGAACGCCAGATTTATTTGATTCGTTCGTTCTTGTGCATTCAAAAATAAATGGATATCAAACGGCGCATTAGGTATTATAATATCTTGTTCAATCCTTTAATATTTTCTATGAAGTGCCCCTTTCACGTTCCTAGGTGATTATAGACCATGTGCTATAAGATTATTCATTACTTTGTTTGAATCAATCTAAAAATGGTAAATTACGCTATCGTTTTAATAAAATATGAAAACAAATAAATGAAAAATAAAGAAATGCCGTTTTTTTTATCAGAAATTCTCTCGGAACAGCCAACGTTTCTGCCTTTTAGGCTTGACATCTCTTAACGATAATAATTTTTGTTATCAACTCTGTAGGTTGTGATCAATTCACAAATGTTTATTTAAATATGTTTAATATTTTGTTCTCTATATCCTTAAAGAGACCCAAAGAAAGGTTTCAAAAGGCATAATCTTCCGATAGGTGGCATTTTTAAATACTGACGTATCTGATTTGACATTCTGGGTAGTGTTATGCGTGACAACTCAGCCGATTCCGTCGAACTACTTTAAAAATGTCAGCGGCCATGAAATTCGGTTTCCCCAAAATCTATATTAGGAAACTGTGTACAGTATAAAAAGATCTCAAGCAAACAACTTTAAAAAAAAAATACTTTCGCAATTTAAATCAATATTTTTGTCAATTAATTAAAGGCAAAATTAAGTTTGATTTCCACAAAAATTAAGTTTTAATTGAAATTCTTCATTTACTACTTTTTGGCGATAGAATACGGAGTTATGCGTTTGAGGTAGTAATATTTATCCCAATCTGGATAAGTGATACGGTCCCGAAGACAGGTCAATATTAGTTATTACAAAACAAAATTAATTTATCAAAAATATCCTGCATGTATTAAAGGTCAATATTATAAATATGTTTGCATACGCGAATTTACCGATCGCCGTATTTTTTCAAACAATGATGAACCGCTTTGCATTTGAAATTACTAAAAAATACATCGCATACAATCTGCTTGTATAAGTGTACTACGTGATTTTAGGTCATTATGGGCGGAGACATCAAAACAAACCATTTATGATAATAAAATAGTAAATAAGTGAAATAAAGAAAATACCTTGTAATTGTCTAGCACTTGATTATCTGTACACTGCAATGACAACTGTGTTTGTGCTTTTGTTTCTTCTTCTGGCTGTCGATTAAAATCTAGAACTGCGGAGAAAGAAAGTCTCAAAGTGGAGCCTACAGAATCTGTATCAGCACACCTTGAGATACTTTCACGTTCGTTACACATAAAACAGAAAATGTTGTTATATTTGAAATTATATATAGACCTGTACGTGTGGCAAGCTGTCTCAATAAGCGCGTCGTATTTTGCCCAACTTCCTGTTCTGTTACACTCATTTGTTACGGCCCTACATATATCCGGATCAAAATTTACAGAATTGTTTGGCCAAGAGAACTCAATGTCACATTTATTAGCTGATAATACGTCATTTACTAAAGTTTTAACGTTTACATTCTTGGACAAGCTACCTCCATCATAACAACGCAAACTACTTGTAAAAGAAACTATACTACTTTCTTGAACAAAATCACATAATGCACAATAACGATTCACATACGTCCTTTTTGTTAATATATCAACAACAGGCTGTCTTGTTTCCAAAGTAAAGTAATCGCTAAAGTTCTCACATTTGGATATTATTTCTAAAGCTTCCCTGTTCGTCATCTGGACATTGAATTCACTTGAACATCGACCGCTCATCCAGTAGGTATAAAAATTGTGTATACCTTTTAAAGCTGTTTTTCTGCACGTATATCTCCTCGGTTGAAGAGCTTCTTGCAGGGGCGGTAGACGATCTAAAATATCCGGACAGCAGTTCCCAAAGTCATGACATGTTGTGATATTACAAGAACAAGGTTGGCAACAGTCTTCGTGTATTTCATCTGGTGATGGCAAGGGAAGATCACTCAATAACCTAGTGCTGTCATTTAAGCTTTTTGCATATTTCGAATCACACAGTTTATTTTCACCACAAAATTCCTTTTGCACTAAGGCTACAAACTCTAAATCAGCGGAACTAAATTCTTGGGCGCTTACAACACAAACAACAATATATAACATAACTAGCATGATATGATACATATTGATAATTACTTTTTTAACTTTAAAGTCCACTGTGTAGTTTTAGATTGTTTTCTTCTAATAAATTAGAAATTGAAATCTAAAGTGTGACTTAGTACTGTCTCTAATATGTTTTCATATTCAAAGTACACGTATGTCCGCAAATACCTAATCCTAATATCTTACTGTTTTACGTTATATTACATTGATTCATAATTATACTTTGTTGGAAAGTTTCCACGACCCATATTATTACTTGAGTGCAATATGATCAACTGATCGAGTGCTTTATCGAAAAAACCATCAGATAATAGTTTTGACATTTAGGTATGAGATCAAAACCAATAATAACAAAGTTTATAATATGACCAAGGTCGCGGGAGTGAACCAACCCCGTTGAATATTTTTGATATTACACAGATGCAAATGAGCATAGAGCGGCCATTTAGGTGATGTTTTCGCTGTGAACATGACCTCAAAATGGATTTGCTCACGCCATTTCGAAAACGGCGTTTTATATTTCGCGGAATATCTGAAATTGATATTTTGTTTCTAATTTCCTCGTTTTATCACAAAAATAAGTGTCATATTATAAAAAAAAAAACATATATAAAATTTGTGCTCGTTAATTACCGAATTTAATAAACTCATCATCTAAAACAGATAAAAACTCGGCACACCCTCTTTTTTCTGTTTATAAATGACTCGTTTATTAAATTCTGTATTTCATGACCACTCATTTAATATCCTCTATTTATATCAATTTGCCTGTGACCATTCTAAGAACTCCGCATTTGCGCAAAAATAAGAATCTGGTCAGCCGAACTGGCTTATCAGAAAGTTCCGATTTCGTTCTGTTGTTTCAAATGGTGTATTTTTCTATAAGCGAAAAACTTGTAAACTACCATCTTCACGAGTCAAGGGATGTCGTATCGATAGCTTCTTCATCGTCACGAGTCAAGGGGTATCGAATCGATAGCTTCTTCTCGAAAAAAGTAAAACATTCGTAACCCTTTGTATGACAAGATGGTAAACTACATGTAGCTGCCTATGCTGCTAAAGGGTTGTGACTCGCACACATTCGAAATTGTGAAGTCTAGTGACGAATCTACAATACAATAAATTTAACACTGTTGTCAAATAACTCAATTCCATGAAGAAAACGGACCAGTTGGGAACTCCGTTAAACAGATATTTGAAATCAGAAATTGGTTTAATGCCGGTCAACCAGCCCTGCGTTCGGGATGAAATAACAGTGCAAACATTTTGCGGTTATCTTGTGAGTGTCATTTATGATATGACATACGTTGCGGGGGTGAAATAAGCCCGTTGAATAATTATGATATTACACGGGTGTTTTTACACTAGTGGAATAACTATGCAAATGTGCTATAAACGAATAGCAACGCTATTTTGTAACCGCGAAAATGACGTCATAATGTGTATATTGGGACGTCAGTTTTAAACGTCGAAAAAAAATTCACGGAAAATTGAAGTGTTGAATTTCATGAAATTCGACGAGTTTTCGCGAAAAAATCGGGTCATATTATAAATAGAATATAGAATTTGTGCTCATAAAATACAGAATTTATTAAATTCGTCATCTTAAACAGATAAAAACTCGGCGCAGCCTCGTTTTTATCTGTTTATAGATGACTTGTTTAATAAATTCAGTATTCCATGACCACCCATTCAATATCCCCTATATACCCATGGGTAAAAGATTTTATCAGCTCCGTATAACGTCAAAATAAAGGAATTCCCAAAATGACGTGCTCAGCGGACATTATACTATGAATAAACACCAAGAGTCAGAATAACCAGAATACCGTTTTCACATTACACCTCTTCGTAGGTAGCGTTTGCTCTGCCGAGTTTTCTATGGCTGCCCAAACGGAAACCCTTGGCGATTCTTTGGAATGGAGCTCGGGCAATTTACGGGCGCAGACATTAAAGCACAGCATGACCCGAAAGTACAACACTTACCTTCGACGTGCTTTCCAGTTCACGGAAACGTCCGAGCGATGTTCCGTATAATTACTGCGTTGGAATGCCTTTGGACGGGCTACAAGTCAGAGCTTCGTAGACTCAAGCCATTAAAATCTTGAACTTATAACATCTTAGTTCAGAATTCAACGCATTACCTTGAATATTGTCCATAAAATCAGAATTAGATGAGTTATATTCTTAATAAGGTAGTGGAACCATACTAGTTTCGCAACATTTCGGACAACGTGTTTTTTAACAATGTTAACCAAGTTTTCCTAATGCAAATCATTAGGAAACCTCGGTTGACACTGTTAAAGCTCATTACACCCAAGACATTGCAGAACTATTACGGGTCTACTACCTTAAAGGCTTTCTAGAGTATTTCAAAGAGTAAAGATGCTGCATTTAGGTTAACTCTTCAACATCTTGCACTTACCTAGAAATCTTACTTTTAACTTATTCAAAATGCCATTGACAGTTTAGAGGGGATTATAAGTCATCAACGTTTAGTCTCGTTAGGTATTGGACCCGTAAGGGTTCCGCAACGTTTAGCGAGGAATGACCTTAAACGCTGTAAGCCAACATTGTGAAAGAGCATCAGTTCCGAAATGTTGCAGCAGTTTTACGAGTCCACTACCTTAATTAGAAAATTGTCAACAATTTTAAGAGAAGATAATGATAAAAAATCTGTGATTTTGTTTTTAAACACCAACTTCGTTAACACCTGGATAAAATTATCAATTTTGGTTAGGCTATTGAAAAAATGAAGCTCAGTTTATAGATAAGATTGGCGTCAATTTAACTTATGACAGACATGGTTTGATTACTTGTAAAGTAGTTAATACTTAATATTTTGATTTTTGATTGCATAACAACTTTGATAGAAGATAATTTATTTGGTAAATATGTTTGACTTATAACTATACACATATTCATGTGATAACATCCAATATGATAATTTATATGATATCTCGTGGATATTTTTAGAATAATGGCATAATGCGTTTATTTTTAGAAACTTGCATTTCTGTTAGAAACAACGACGAAAACAAGGCAAATAAAGGTTATAAGATAAATATGACACGCAATTAGTGTATTGTATTAAAAATATGTAACTCGGTTGTGGAAATTGATAATTGTCTCGACAGAGACTCGACAATTATAAATTTCCCCAACCTCGCTAGAATTTTTTTTCATAAAAAACACTAAGTACGTATACTATAGACGTTACGCAAGATACTGGTGACCTTTTGCGTTACAAATAGTTTGGACGTCGGCGTATATATAACGTTCCATTTTAACTTAACTATCTTCACGCCAACATTTGCAAACGATATATTTCCTTCATTGAAACGCTGTAAATCTCTGCCAGGATTCAAATACATAAAGTTGGTATTTTTTATGACAAATATGGACACGGATTTCCGAAGATTCCGGCGCAGATCCAATGATATAATGACGAGTAGGACTGATTCAGTGTGGTTTTGAAATACTCGTTCAGAGTAAAGATATACGGACAATATCAAATATTTCTAGCTGTTAAAAAATAAGATTTTGATTTACAAGTAATAGGTATTAAAGAACAAGTCGTAGATACAAAGTTGGTCTAAGGTAAAGGGCAAGTCTTAATAATTAAAGTTTATAAAGTTGATAAATTATTTATAACATGTAATTATATTGTAATGTTGAATATGTATAGAAAATATCATAATACTGTATGTAATCATACTCGGAAAATTTAAGTTAAATTTGAGTTTTTTGAATATATGTCAATGATCAAACAGAAGGTCACCCAGTCAATTAAGGTTCATGTAAAGTGTTTGAGACCCAATTTTAGGGGCATTCATTTGCCAAGAAAAAGCAGTATGTCCAGGAATATTATATATCAAAATGAAGCTATTTATAAGCACAAGCATTTGAAAAAAATAAGACTGTTATAACTATAGCGGTGTAGCCGAAACATTGTGGAAAAGGGTCATTTTGTACAGAACAAGCAACTGCATGACTGTTGGATAAAATTGGCTCATATTTTAACAAAGTCTAGCCTAAGGTACCATCCAGGTAGTGCTACAACCATTGGTATAAAACTCAGCCCCAAAACGTAGTTATGTAAGCAATTTATTTTGACTTATTTTATAAACACATATGTCATATATGTCATTCTAATTTTGTAAACGTGTTGATCTTTTTAGTGTATGGTGTGTTATCACAACATAAATAGACATTAATTGTTTATATAACTGTAAGGTTGTTTAGCAATATATCAATTTCTATTTCACAGAATGATAAATATATAGTAATATTGTAGATCATTGAATTAAAAAAAAAACTATAATTTGACATA
Organism: Fragum whitleyi; assembly: GCA_948146395.1. Classification (NCBI taxonomy): domain Eukaryota; kingdom Metazoa; phylum Mollusca; class Bivalvia; order Cardiida; family Cardiidae; genus Fragum; species Fragum whitleyi. The sequence continues at coordinate 74,360,006 of OX411544.1, read as the reverse complement.
AATCGCAGAAAATATTTCACAATATTATGGTGTGATGGTGCACCATACCTAACATCTATTTTGAAAACAGACTAAACCGGTTTGACATGTATGTTGACATAATAAATGGAAATTGATTGTTTCAAACGAGTCTTTTGAGACTGAGTTTTATATCTAAGGTTGTAGCACTACCTGAATGGTACTTCAGGCTGTACTTTGTTAAAATATGGGGCAATTTTATGCAACCGTCATGCAGTTGCTTGTTCTGTACAAAATGACCCTTTTCCACAATGTTTTGGCTATACCGCTATAACTATGGCGGTCTTATGTTGCCTAACTGCTTGTGCTCACGAATAGCTTCATTTTGATATATAATATACCTGGACATACTGCTTTTTCTTGGCTAATGAAGTGCCCTAAATATTGGGTCTCAAACACTTTACATGAACCTTTACTTGATGGTAGATACATAATACGTACTTAGTGTTTTGTATGAAAAAAAAAAGAAAAATCAACGAGGTTGGGTGAATTGATAATTGTCCAGGCTCAGCCGAGATAATTATAAATTCTCACAACCGAGTTAGATATTTTTTTCATAAAATACACTTACTACGTTTTATATTTATATTATCATCATTATTTGCCTTGTTTGATAATCCATAATTTTTGCCTTTCATGGACAGGGCTTAAAAAACGAGCCGTTAGACATTACAGTCATTTAGAGCATGTTAACGACTATCGGATTAAAACTTTGAACTCTCGAGCGTTAACAATCAAATGTAATCGACCGACGGACAGACAGAAGGACGCCAGACGGGAAAACCGGTATCGCTATATCGCATCTGACCTTCGGTCAGTAGAGCTTAAACTGTTTTAACCTGAACGAATGGGCATTTTCGGCCATGTTTAGTGGGTTTTTTTTTCTATTTTCATAAACAAGCTGTGTACAAAATAAACTAATTCTGGTTGGTTTAAAGGCCAAAAAATTTATTTAAATGATTGTACAATATTTCATATTCAAAACACATATAGCGGGCGCATATCAACTTGAACCTGACCTTTATGCAAAATAAATAATTAGGCTCGTGAATACAATTACGAAGATACTTCGGCACGTGACGATCAAGCAATGACATTCTGTTATAAGCCTAGTCATGTTGCAGACGATTCGATTTCAAAAACAATTATTGCGACTGAGAGAGGGGATTTCGTTTCATTTCCATTCAAAACACATAAATTGCATTTAAAGAAATTTGAACATTTGTATTTTTCTCACCCGCATTTAAAGCTTTTTAAATAAGTAACTCAATTTATGTATTGATTCACTAGTTCAATGGGGTGACCAAATATCGCCGTTACAATGAACAGCATGTGCGATAACGGGTTAACAGAGCTAGCGCGTGCACCCCAACTTTACGTTTGGATTCCGTAGGTTAGTCGCGTTTAGCCGAGGAGAAACGACCGGTATTTAATTTATTTAAATCACAAAGGCCAGGTTTAGGTCAATATTCTTCCACTATACAACGATGTAAACAACAATAATATAAGTGACTTATGACAAGAAGAAGTCTAATCATTAATTACGTGAACAGTTCCTGTAAAACAAATTTTCTTTATCTAGGAAAGACTTAAGGTAGTGGAACCGTAATAGTTCCGCAACATTTCGGAACTCATGATCTGTCACAATCTTGACCGAGGTTTCCTAATGAAAATCATTAGGAAACCTCGCTTAACACTGTAAAAGTTAATTACATCTGAATCATTGTGGTACTATTACGGATCCACTACCTTAAATTCTTACTTGAAATAAAGTTAACATCCCCTAACTTGTTTGTTTTTATCCTATATCTCGACTCAAGATGGAAAACGGGCACAGGGGCCTGATTTACAAAGCATCTTACGACCATTTTTTTGCACAAGTCAACAATCAAAGCATCTTCATGAGTCAAGGGGTCTCGAATCGATAGCTTCTTCTCGAATAGTAAGATAAATTAAACGTTCATAACCCTTGGTTCGACAAGATGCAAGCAAAGTTGCTTGTACAGTAGTAACTAAATATGGAATCCTGCCGTGCATCCTCTCATTGGAATCGTCATCTAGAGACGATTTCAATAAGATAATGCAAGGCAGAAAATAACAAGGAATAAAAACACCAGGTACGATTCGTGATTTTCACTAACGATTAATTTTTCTTAAGAAGTTTAGTAAAACGGGCCCTAGGTCTTCACATGACCTATCTCACCTTTGTTTTTAGCAGATCTAAACTCCCTTTGTGATTCATAATTCTCAAAAACTAAGGCATTTTGAAACGTTGCGTTGGCCTGAAGCCTTAAATTGAAACTACTAATATGGAAATATTTTTTTCTTTTAAAAATTGGTGTTCAAGAATCATTACACATCTACGTTTAATCTTTATTTTTACAACACGGTTCTTTACGAGAAAGTAGAAATCGGGACGAGATTTGTCGAATGCGATATCTCCACACGACCGTGAGAAATTAAATGAGCCTGTGCGTGACATTACAAGCAATTTGAAATGTTCGTGAGGTGTAAACACTGAGTAGGGTAGACAGCCACATACTGTAAATAAAAAGTTACCTGATGGTCTACAGGTACTTTGAGACCTTTTCTATCTACTTAACGTATAGTGAAGACTATGGTCAATCTGTGCGAATGCACAGGCTGGTCAACATCTTTGCTTTGGGCAAATTTGAAATCGTTGGAAATCTCACGCACAGGCTCAGTTTTAACTGCAGTGATTTAATCCTCATTGAATATAGTTTTCTATGGAACAAAGTGGTAAAAATATTCTTCAAATACAAGTATTGGAAATTAATATTTCTCAAAACTCTACTGATGGACTTAAAGCCCCCGTCTGCGTTAAGAGTAAAAAGTCGCTCTTTCGTGACCATTCTTTGAATATGTTTTCTTTATTAAGTCATATAAAAAGATGAATTACATAAAAATCGAATAAATCGACAATCGGCAGCTTTTTCATGAAATGCATAATCTGCCGTATATAGTTAAATATGTAAATGAGACTTTGGTCACGTGAAATACGCCCACGCGCAGGAGCAGTAATGGAGCAGTATTTAAATTGGAGCGCGAAATGTTGTGGGTCATAAATATTCATCAAGAGAGGCCTATATTTAGATCATCGCGTCATAATTATTTGCATTACCTAATATTAAAATGACAAAGTCAAGGTTATCTCTGAGAATTAAAGTCTAGTGTTTGGTACAAAGTCGTCTAAGATCATTGTCTTGCGTTTCAGAAATGTTCTCAAATACAGACAGGGGCTTTAAAATGGATGTTTTCAAAATACAAGAAACGGAATACGATGCATAAGTGAATTGTTTTTATGTTTCCTACGCTGATGGGTATTAATATACCTTATTTTAAGTGACGATATGATCTACAGCTAATAACATCGTGAAATTTACATTTAACTGGATCAAAACCATTTTAAATCGCTCCCTCAGCGCTCCATTCATTCATTCCAGACACTCACTCAAACCATTCAAAAACGCCCAAAACTCACTCAAAAACATATAACAACAACTTCGTTCAAAATGAAAATAGCTGGGAAAAAATCGGGATTTCACTTCATTAATTCAAATTGTAAGCGTCTGATAGGTTCTTGAAGAAAAAAAAAGCTATCTATAGAACTTGTATTCATATTTTATTAAAGGGGGGTAATCAATATTGCTAATTTTGTTCATCCTGAACAAAATTGGCAATACTGGATTATCTCCCATTAAATTCACTCAAAAGTCGCTCCACATACACATTCAATTTCGTTCCTAAATCATTCCATAATCATTCACCTTGTCAATTTCACGATGTTGTTAACTGTAAAAATAATCGCTTACGTCGCCGTTCTCTTAATATTATAATGAAACACTTGTTTAGCTTGTCACCATTTCACAATAGCGATGAAAGAAATTTGTAAAGATACATTAAAAAATATAATAGATACTAAGTTTTGTTCGTGTGGACATACTTTTCAAAAACGGATTGTTTTTTAACGGCTCACGAAACTATATTGTGCGCTGTCCTTTTCTGAGCAATCCATGACAAAAATGATTAAAGCTGATTCATGATAAAATAACTATATTATGTCCTATTCGGTATATTACTTATATACAGTTAACAACATCGTGAAATTGATAAGGTGAATGATTCTGGAATGATCTAGGAATAAAATTGAATGAGTGTGAGGAGTGGGTTTTGAGAGACTTTAATAGGAGGTAATCCTACATCACAAATTTGGTTCAGGATGAACAAAATTAGCGATATTGATTACATCCCTTTAATAAAATATGCATAGAAGTACTATACATAGCTTCCTATTTCTTCAAGAATCTATGAGACGCTAACAATTCAAATCGTGTCAGAGAAATTGCGATTTTCCTCCTTCCAAGTTGATTTTGAATTCAATTCAATGATTCAATATTTTTTTCAATGGTTTTGAAAGTTTTTGAATGGCTTGAGTGAGTGTTTGGAATGAATGATTGGAGCACTTCAAGTGAGCGATTTAGAATGGTTTTGATATAGGTGAATGTCAATTTCACGATGTAATTAACTGTAGCAATTTTAAATGGCAAAATCTACATGCGATTAACAAGAAGCGCTACAGAAAAGGAGTTGATGGAATAACGTCTAAATAGAAATCGACATTACAAAATGTTTAGCATTAGCGTGCGGAACGTCTGAGTGGATATTTTCCGTTAACATAATTGGTTAAGACGTAGAGGGTGACATCTCCGATAAGGTTACCAGGTATAATTTAGACGTATTCAATTAGCGGAAAGAGCGGATGCGTAACGCAATGGACGTTTGGACTACGTACGATGAACGGAAACAAGACAGATACATCACCGTTCCTTAACTCTGACGCGATGCATACTATTACATACTTACTCATTTCTGATACCTCCTTTATTAATTTTTTCCGCATACTTGATAATTCCGTCCTCAGGACGTTTAAATCCATAGCGGACGAGAATAACATGAAACCAAATTGATACATTGAGGATATAGCTAAATTATAACGGGTTGTAGCGGATACACAGCGTTTTTTCCTCGTACTTTTCCCCATATACAGCGTACTAAGCGGAAAGGCTTTTTGATTTACAAGATTTGTTCGTTTCAATTTTTTCTGTTTGGATAAACCTCAATGTTCAAACGAATGATGGAAACAGAGTAAGCAAAGCGTTTACTTGTATGGGGTAAACAACAGATTAATGACGCCTTTTCAGCGAATGTAGATTTGAATTCTCAATTTATCTTATAACTATACAAATATCCGTGTGATAACATCCCATATGATATTTTTTAATGATATCACATAGTTATTTTTAGAACAATGGTATCATGCTATTATTTTTAGAAACTTTCATTTCAGTTAGAAACATCGTCGAAAACAAGACAAAAAAGGGTAATAAGATAATAATAATACGTACTTAGTGTATTGTGTGAAAAAATATCTAACTCGGTTGAGAGAATTGACAATTGTCTCGGCAGAGCCTCGACGATTTTCAATTCTCCGAACCGAGTTAGATATTTTTTCATATAATACACTAAGTACGTATTATATATGTATTCGTTAGTGTAGTGGGACGTGGCATTTACCTACCTTTAATTAGGGACCCTGCAGCCTTGAAACGACGACATTATTTCAATACACAAAAGAAGAGCCAACTATAAACGCGCCAATTAACGACACTTGTACAGATAGTTAAAAAAAAGACGGAGGTACAAGACATTTTCGGTATAAAATAAGTCTTCTGACAAAAGAAACGATCATTACGAGTCACGAATGCCTTCATATGTTTTTTTAAACGTATTTCTTATATCATTTATCATATATGTCATTCAAAATTTAAATAAGTTACGAAATTTAAAATAGAATTTCGATATTAAAAACAACAACACCATTAGGACCAAGATGGTCCTAGATCGCTCACCTGAGTCCCCTAGACCCTTGGGACATCGCATCAATTTAAAAGGTAGCTGTCAATAAGGAGATAATTTCTACAAAAGATCATTACTATGGACTGTTTTTAGAAAAGAGTAAAAAGGATATTCCGGGGCACAGCTCCTTATATGAACACAGGCGTATGTAATGAATAAACTTGATAAAATTCTATTAAATGAAACTATTAAGATAAGTCCCTGCCTTCTGTTTTAGGTATTAAGTTTTTTTAAGATTTACTCCTGTGTGTCTGTGTAAAGAAGTTCTGGGGCCATTCAAAGCCCAAACCAGACATAAATGCTGTCAGCCTTCTGGTTTCAGAGAAGAAGATTTTTGAAGATTTACGCTCTTTGACTCTGTATAAAAATTGATGAGTCCGGGTGGGGCAAAATGCAACCCGGGGTTTTGTTATAAACAAACTTGATAGAGGCAAACTTTAAAATGCTACATACTGAATATGAAAGCCGTCTGCCATCTGGTTTCAGCGAAGTAGATTTTTAAGATTTCCTTTGTTCACCTTTCGTGCTCAGGTAAGGTAAAAAAAAGATGCGCCAGGGAGGTGCCTAAATAAGACCCAAAGGTTTTGATATGAATACTGGGTAGAAGTCTACTAGATGAAGCAACATACCAAATATAAAACCTGTCTGCCTTCTACTCTAAATAAGAAAATTTTGAACACATTCGCTCTTTTATCCAATGTTAAAAGGGATTCGCCCGGGTGGACCGAAAATGTGACCCCAGGGTCTTGATATGAACAAACTTGGTAGAGGTCTACTAGATAATGCTTCATGTCAAATATGAAAGCTGTATGCATTCTGGTTTAAGAGAAGAGGATTTTTGAAGATTTTCCTATTTTCAACCTTTTAGTTGCTATGAAAACCAGAGTTAAGATTGGATTTTATTCATTTGAACAACTTTGGTAGAGCTTAAGGAACATTCCTGCTAAGTTTCATCAAGATTGGAACACAGGTTTAGGAGAAGATGTCTTAAGAAATTTTGGACGACGCACGACTATGGACTGACGACGGACATTTAGAGATAACCATAGCTCACCTCGAGGACTTCGTGCACAGGTGAGCTTACAATAAAAGAAGCAAGTTAAAAAAGAAAACAATAAATAAACAATAATTCTTTATCAAATTGACATTTTACTCTTTTGAGTTTCTTGACTTTGCGTTTTTGCTTCTTGGTTTTTGCAAATCAAAGATTTGTACTTCTCAAGTGTACGTTTATTGCACACAAAAGATAAGAAAATGAAAAATCCTATCCCACCATTAAAGATAATAAAGAAATATTCAATAATTTCAGCTTTTGTAAATACATAAAGAAATCCAAGTATCCAAGTAAAACCTGTTAGTGAGGACAACTTTGCATAAATTTTGAGCAAATTCCTGTCCTTCTTTGAACTGCTACTAACATTTGACGCTCTGCTTATGTGTATTATGACGATGATCGAAGCTGTTATGTTAAACAGTAGAACAACCCCTAATGGTATTGCAAAAACGAATCCGACCATTCTGGGCTGTGAAATATAACAAAATCCCTTTCCATAGCCTAAGGTACCGTCCTTCTCGTCGAAGAGAGAAACAAATATATTAACTATAACAAATAAACTAGAAGACACAACGCAATAAGCAGTGTATATAAAAGTTCTATAACATTCTGAACCCCTATCGGTTCGATTCTCTGGTTGCCCTTTAAATACCTTTACCATATGAAAACAGCAAACATTCATTGCAAATATTACCATAAGCCATAAGAAATGAGTTAGAGCACCGAGTAAGGAACAAGCTTGATCAGAAACAACACCCTTTAATGGTGTCGCAAACGTGAAAAATAATTGTGCACAAATTAGATATACACACAAGCACATATTATTTACCCCTGGCTGACTCCGCAAATCTTTGAATAATGCATATGTTGTTAACGTTATCAAAGAACATATTGCAGAAAAACATGATACAGAAATAGATAAAATAATTTGCACTGAGATGACACCTTGTTCCTGAGATATCTTAATTGTATGGTTTATAGTATATTTATCTGTGACTTCAAGGAATAATTGTTTACATATTAAATATTTAATCTTTGTCGGTCCGTCTTGTACTTTTTCTATGTACGCCTTTTTAAATGTACTGTTTATTTCTTCAACATATATACCGTCGGAAATATCGGTTATATTATATTCACTTCTTTCAATCATAATTAAGGGACACGTAATAGTGTGTTTTATTTTTCGGTATTTATCAGTGTGTGATACAAACCAATATCCAAACTGGTTATCGTGTATTAGGCTAATATTTTCATTTGGATCAATTGGTTGATAATATTTGTCTACTTCATAATCAACTATGGAAAGAGAAAAAGAAGCAATTGGTTTTCCCGTTGAGTCGTAAAGTGAAATATTCCTTTTGTCAAGACCAAGAATTTTTTCGATAACATCTGACAAATTTAGACTTAAATCATCTATCCCAAAATAAAACCACACCTGACAAATAATATAGTCATAAACTACCGCTTTACGAGATGGCTGTGTTTGATTGCTTGAAGTAGACATGTGCCCAGATATACCTTTATTTGAATCCACCTTAATTTCAGAAACAAATAAATGCGAAGTCTTACGAAAAAAGTTATATGTAGTGCGCTTTAACTTCATAGACTTTAATTCCGATTGCACGAAATTCTGTAATGGTCTAGCTGCTATATTAAAATTTGAATCACAGACAATGCGGTGGCCCAAATACGTGAATTTCAACTGGAACTTGTAACCAGCACCACCAATACTCTTTAAAATATTTACACATTCTCCATGTCGATAAAGGCCAGGAAATGTACACGATATATTTCTGCATACTTTCTGCAAAAGAAGAAGAATTATATTTTGATATACAACAAACTAGATTTGTTAAATGTAAGTACTTTTATAACTTGTTTAATTTGAACTGAACCCTGTCATTCAGACTAGTAAAAATTTGGTAACTTCTTCTAGGCTTTGTGCGTACTTTCATAGAAAGGAATTACTAACGTTATTGAGTGTAATGTATATTTTGTATAATTGGTGTAATATGCTAGTGTTTGAATACCTCAGCAATTTTTCCATATAGGTCAAACTCGTGTCAAAAAACCAATGTATACTAAAAATGTTTTATTAGCTCAGCTGAGTCAAAAATGCTTTTTTGTGACCCGAAATTTTCGTGTAATTTAGAATAACCCCCAAATATGGGCGTGTCAGTGTGGGGCACAATTTGACTACGAAATCTTCAAACATCTTCTCTTCGGTAACCGATGGGCGGAAATGGCAGAAATGTTCTATTGGTAACAATTCTCATGTTCGCGAACTTTGATTGACCTTCTTAATATAGGCACTCTTTAAAGGACTTATCCTCTCTAGCCACTGGGTCATTTTCAACCGAGCTTCTCTTGAGTAACCCTTCTTTTAAGCTTTATTCTTGAGATTTTGATTTCCTCCAAAATATGGGAGTGGCTTGGGGGGATAGTATTTTACCCCGAAAACTTTATACATCCTCTTGTTGTACGGCTAGTTACATCGTGAAATTGACAATCACCTCAAAACCATTCTCAATAGCTCCCTCAGCGCTCCACTCATTAATTCCAAACACTCACTCAAACCATTCAAAAACACTCAAACCCATTGAAAAATATAGAGTCAACAACATCGTTCAAAATAAATTTTGATAGAGAAAGATCGCGATGTCAATGACATAATACAAATTGTAAGCGTCTCATAGGTTCTTGAAGAAATAGGATGCTATGTATAGAACTTGTATAGATTTTTTATTAAAGGAAGGTAATCTATATCGCTAATTTTGTTCATCCCGAACAAAATTTGCGATATAGGATTACCTCCCATTAAATTCACTCAAAACTCGCTCCTCATACACATTCAATTTCATTTCAAAATCATTCCCAAATCATTCACCTTGTCAGTTTCACGATGTTGTTAACTGTAACCACTGGGATCTTTAAAACCTATTTATGTGCAGATTATTATCAAAGAGCAAGGAAGGGGTTAATGACATTATGAGAAAAAAATTATGTCAACAATTATTTTTAACTAAATGCCTCTTTTCCCATTTTAAGATTTCATGCATGCATAGTTCCATCACGAGAAACAATCGGTGAATTTTTCTTGCAAATCTGTCAGTGAATTTACAAGTTATGCTGCAGAAATGCTGCATCAAAAAGATCCTTTTTAAGCGCAGCTTCATTACGACAGAAATCTGAGTGAAAAATCCTGACAAAATCCTTTCGTTTTCAAGAATCCATTTAAAGTAGTGGAACCGTAATACTAACGCAATTATTCGGACCTACTGATCTTTAGGAAAAATATCTAACTTGGTTGTGAGAATTGATAATTGTCTCGGCAGAGCTTCGCCAATGATCAATTCTCCCAACCTCGTTAGATATTTTTATTCATACAAAACACTAAGTACGTATTATATATATATCACCACATGCGGTCGTGTTTTGGTGACTCGACAGCCCTTTCCGGCAACTTTATCAGCCCGATTAGGATTGATAGATGCCATCTAAAAAGTACAATGAATATCATTACTAGGAAATTTGGTTGAAATCTGACCGTTTGTTTCAGAGAATGTTATTTTTGTGAATATTAACGTGCATGTCCTGAATAATATTACTGTGTATTTTCCCTTGAATCTGTGAGTGTTTTCTTTTGTTTTTTTTTAGCTCCACTGGCCGAAAGGCTAGCGGTCAATTGTCATGGCGGGGTGTCCGTCGTTTGTGCGTCCGTGCGTGCGTCCGTCCGTCCGTCCGTAAACTTTTAATTTAAAAATCTTATCCTCATAAAGTACTGGATGGATTCCAATCATATTTCACAGGAATGTTCCTTGAGTGACCCTCTCTCAGATTCCTTCAAAGATTTTTAATCGGTTGAAAATCATGGCAGTAGTGGGCGTGGCTAATTTCCATATATGGTAATAGGTGGCTTTTCTCAGAAACTAATTGATGGATATAAACCAAACTTCACATGAATTATCCCTGAGTAGCCCTCTATCAACATACAAAAAATCATTGTGATCAGATGAAAAATATGTATTTTATGGGCGGAGGTCATTTCTCTATATGTTATATAGTTAAAACTTTAAAAATCATTTTTCTCAGATTCTAACCAATGGATGTCAAGCAAATTTCCCTGGAATGATTCTTGAGTGACAATCAACAAGTCCACAAAAAAATATTGTGATCAGATGGAAAATGTGTATTTTATGGCGGAGGCCATTTCTCAATATGTTATATAGTGAAAACTTTGAAAATTATTTTCTCAGAATCTAATTAATAGATATCAACCAAATTTTACATGAATGATACTTGAGTGACCCTTAATCAGTCCAGCAAAAATTATTGTGATCGGATGAAAATTATATATTTTAAGTGCGGAGGTCATTTTCCAATATGTTATATAGTGTAAACTTTGAAAATCATTTTCTCAGAATCTAATGAATGGAGTTCAACCAAATTTTACCAGAATGATTCTTTAGTGAAACTTTATCAGTCTATAAAAAAAATTGTGACCAGATCAAAACTATGTCTTTTATGGGCAGAGGTCATTTCTTCAAATAGGTTACATGTATATCGTGGAATATCCAATATAGGGTAAAACAAACTATCCTGAAAGGTAAAACAGATGGATTAGATATCATGGAAATTTTATTTCTGTGAAGTTGTATCAGTCTGCCAAAAAATATTTTGATAAGATGAACAGCATATTTTTTTCATTGGCAGAGGGTATTATAACATATAAAGTGAATATTTGATCTCCCTTTTGGTATCATCTCAATGATGATTTTTTCTAGACTTGTTCAATTTATAGGTGTAATGATTATAGATTAGAAGGAACAAAACCTTCGTTGAAATTCAAATGTATAGAAACATTAGTTGAAATAAGTTGCCTGAGAATACACCCTCAGAATTGGTGAGTTTAGTTGAACTAAGGGTGAATCTGCACAGAGTGTAAAATGATGTTCTGACCTCCTGACATTATGAGTGGGGTAGAAAGAGTTGAGTTGACTGCACTCTTAGGCATTTGGCAGAATAAAATAAATATATTGGATTGAATATTTTACTTCTTGCTATCATTAGTTAGAATTTTGTTTTGATGACAAACAATTGTTGTGAAGTAACATCTTTTAGTAGTGTTTAACTAAAAGTGGAAAGATCTACAATCAAAATTTTGCAGACAAAGTACCAGTATATTGTGCAGTGACATTCTGTTAGTGTCGAAATTCTTATATTTGAATTTTAACAAAATTTCACTAGAATTATTCTTGGGCAACCCATTAATCAGACTGCACAAAATTATTGTGATTAAATGAAAAATATTCGTGTAACAGGTAGAGGTCAATTTATTCACTGATCATGAGTTTTTTATGCAGAAATATTTCAGAATATGACCCTTATATACTTGAAATAAACATTCACTCATTCATTCACTTCAATTCTCATTTAAACAGCTTTATCATCCTCTAATAGTCATTATCAGGATATTCAGGCCTGTGGAGCGAATTAGGGCCTCAAGCGCCTCTAGTTTACCTGACACCCAGTAGCGCCGAATGTGCAAAAAGATGCCACAAGGATCATTCCTGTAAATTCAAGATTACAATACACCTTTTATATGCGATCTAAAAATTGAGAATTGGATTATAAATTCCAAAGCTCTGTCTTGGCTCATGTCTTACAGTTAACAACATCGTGAAATTGACAAGGTGAATGATTTTGGAACGATTCAGGAATGAAATTTAATGAGTGTGTGGAGCGAGTTTTGAATGAATTTAATGGGAGGTAATCCTATATTGCAAATTTTGTTCAGGACGAACAAAATTTGCGATATAGATTACCTCCCTTTAATAAAGAATGCATACAAGTTCTATACATAGCTTCCGATTTCTTCAAGAACCTATGAGACTCTAAAACTTTGAATTATGTAAGTGAAATCACGACTTTTCTCTATCAAAATTTATTTTGAATGACGTTGTTGATTCTATATTTTACAATTGGTTTGAGCGTTTTTGAATGGTTTGAGTGAGTGTTTGGAATAAATGAATGGAGCGCTGAGTGAGCGATTAAGAATGGTTTTGATTGAGGTGAATTTCAATTTCACGATGTAACTAACTGTAGACAAGGAAAACCTCTAATGAGTATTTCTTTGTAATATTCTTTGTAATTAATCGAGCTTACATTGAAAGAAATAACTAACTATCCACTGTATATAAGCAGTAATTGCTTAAAAACTAAAAGCCCGGTTTAAAGAAAGAATCTTGTTTTAAAAATCTGTAAACACCTCCGAGCTTCAAAGTGTAGAAATCATATTACATTATTATGACGATAATTACGTTTTGCCGTAATGCACGGCGGTGTAAAATGAAAATAGTTTCTCTAGAAAATTCAAGAATCAATAAGATTAGTATATTTTAGATAATGTTTGGCGGTCAGCCATGCATGTAGGGTAAAATTTGGTAAAATGCCCTGGTGGGATAAATCACGATTAAGTGCATTAAATGCTAGATTTGGTTGTCTAAATCTTTAAAAAAAAATGTGTTTGTAAAGCTTAAAAGTCCTTTTTTCAACATTATTATTTTTATTTATCTGTATTGTCCTACCATAATTTTGAGAATATGGTATTTTAAAAAAAAAAAAAAAAAAAAAAACGTGTTCGAGGGAGAATTGTTTGAAAGTTATTTCGTCTTACACTCAGAAAAATGTCGTTTGAATAAAAAAAATTTGTAAATTAAGCTTTTGTATATATCTTGACCAAATCATCCTTTTTATCCTATGTGAGCCGCCGGCATAGCGCAGTTGGTAGCGTGTCGTACTGTCAATCTAGAGGTCCCTGGTTCGATCCCCGACGGCGGCACTCATTCTTTCCGACTATTTGTCTCTCACCAATGGGTTGATAGTCGTAGACATCCCCCTGCATCTAAAGATCGGGGCATATTGTTTTACTGTTGTCCATTTGTCCGTTTGTCTGTCTAAAAAAACTTAACCAAAACACTAAACATTTACAATTAAACAATTACTCCAAGGCGCAATGCTCAAATGGGCTATGATGAAACATCTCGATGGTGCACATCTACAGATACCAAGTTCAATACCATGTGACATCGTCAAAGTCATCTGTCAATGCCAACGATGTGAAAATTTGCCTCTGTGAGGGCATTCGTGTTTCACAAACACATCTCATTTTCAATTCATAATTGTTTTCTTTCGATACAACTTAATCGTAGATTTATAAATGCAGAACTAGAATCTTGGTACATTTAGCCGGTTTGCAATAGCTTAAGATCGTTTGGTATATACATGTAGCTAATGTCATCTAAACAATTTCAATGTCGTGTATTGTCCTAGTTTAACCTAAATGTACCCCCCCCCCCCCCCCCAATAAAAAAATTAAAAAAATCACACGTTTGAAACGTCTTTAAGTTCTGTGATCTGCATTTATTTTTAAAGAACCGAGGTCCTTATAAATTCTGTTGTACATTTTGAAAGATGCAAAGGCTTGGTATCTCGTAGCATTTATGCGTTTCTGGCCTATGGGGTGTGGCAAATAGGCATTCTTGTTTGGCAAGAGAATGAAAGAATATAGATATATTTCATAGTTAAAGCAAAGTAAGTTAGGTAATCTTTTATACTATAGAATATATTTCTATTACAGCGATTTGAGTATTTATTAATAACCCTTTGCCTAAGGCGGCAGTTTTTATACCAAACTTAGTCTACGATGTTTGTTATGTATTGATTTACAATTACAAAGGATCGCCCCGGAGAACTGTTAAAACGACAATAGGTTTCTGTATGAAAACATGTTAAGGTGTCTTACTGAAAATTGTTAAAGCGTGTGCTAATTTGTATAAATACATGTCGGATTCTAAGTGTTTTGAAATAAGAAGAAACGTTAGATTTTAAATTAATTCCAATTCCCTTCCTTGAATAATAAATATTCCAGATATAAAAAAAATTGTTCTTTTTGAGATATCGTTATTAAAGAATTTTAGGGGGAATTTAATCGAAAAATTCTTCGGGGTCTTTGGTGTAAAATCAGGAAATATTTGAAACCGTGCGTTTACACCCTCATTCTGGTTAGTTATACCCGTTATCTGAAAGGAATGTCTGCTGTTTGAAAAAGTATATTCACCATTTCAATTCTACGTGCATGCTACGGATTCTGTCCGATTCTTGATATGTTACAGTTTCTACCCTACAGTGTTACAAATTATGGCATTGATATTGCACTCATCAATCCCAGATTTCTTGATGTCAGGATGCTCATAACACTAAGAGAAAACGAAACGAAATCTTATGTTTAAGTCTTTTACTTTGAATTACTAGTTAGATGGGAGAACGGCCTCATACTTCATTTAATGCGATATCTATGAAAAATAGTATTTTGATCTCGATTTTAGTTTATGAAATACACTATGCCTTCTTTCTTTTCAATGAATTTTGTTATTTACGTTGCTTCAGAAATACTTAAGAAAATACAACCCTGAAGAGAAATTATTTAAAAATATAAGCACAAAAGGCCCTGTTTCGCATTTTGATTGAAGTGTACATTTCGTTGCATTCAAATAAAGAAAAATATGAAAATTGAATAACAAAATCATTATTCGGTCAATACAGAAAACTATTTTTCACAGAGAACCAAAAGTTTCAAACACCTGTTTCAGAGTAAACCGATATCATTCTTGTATATATATTTTTCTTATACTATCAATTTATATATGAATAATACAATAGCAGTTTTGATGTGATAAAATGGGGTCACTGATTGTTTTTTCTCTATTTCTACATGTACGTATTCATTAAATTGAATGGAGATCATTTGTGAAAGAAATTGTGTGGAGAGGTGGCGTAACCTGAAAATCTTCCCGATTCCTGATTTAGATCATTCGTGAATTGGAATATGAAATTTCGTAACTGCAGATTCAAAATTTTTATTTGTGACATTTTGCCAACGAAATCACCAAATGATTATACTTTTTAGTTATTCCATTTCTCGACATTCCAGGGACTCGTTTTACTAAACCTCTTACGAAAAAAATAACCGTAAGACAAAATCAAAAATCGTATCATTATGTCCTTACTCTGTAATATCGCCGAAGGACCACGATGTCTGAATACTGAACTAACATGAACATGTTTTGATTTAGAAAATTAATTGCATAGATTTAATGCTAAAATATACAAAATAATTTTAAAAGTAAGTTCTTTGACACCTATCGAAAATCGATTTTTTATTCAATATGACAATAAATGCGATGACTGCTAGTTGTTTTGTGAACAATTAAAGTAACCCAAGAACTCGCGCGATTTGCGATGGTTATCTGAAAGTGTTTCTGCATGTCGAAGTAAACGTCAAAATACGCAAAATCTGCACTTCACAAACAGCACACTTTTGCACTTTCAGATTAATTGGATAGTCCCAAAAGTACTTCAATATGCTTTAAATGAAATGCCATTCCTTAATTACTTTTAGATTTATACGTCTTTGCAGTGATTTGAAAAGAAAAAACGGAGCTATAATCTCATAAAGCTAAAGGTCTCCAAAACGCAGGCGCCATACGACAAGCCCTTGTACTTGACCTTTTTGATATGGGAATAATCATCTACAATATCTGGCACTACTTTAACGCGACTCACTACTTTGTGAATAGAATCAGGTAAAAACATCGTTCGTCCAGCACGGCGCACACCGTAACGATATTTGGGTTATTTTACTCTTAACGCAACTTCAAAGTTAATTTTAGTCTCTAGAATCTCTGAACAGAAAGTGTGGAACCAGATTCAAGATATTTTTGTCGTAGTAAAATATGTTTCATTGCCAGACATTTTTTTTGAACAGCATAATCATTGCACATAAGGGGGTTGTCCATAAATTCGTATAACAAGCCTCATAATTTTAGCATTTCTAGCTTATTTAATAATTTGGTTAAATAATATCTCTGGTTCTTCATAAGCTATTTATTTTCAAGATTTTCTTTTATAGTCGTTTGTTATTATAAAACATTATCGGGGTAATTCATTCTTCATGAAATCTCGACATTTTTCATTAAATAGCACTATTCATGTGAATAACATCAACACAAATATGATTGTCGGCATTCAATTACATTCTGCCATGATCTTAATCAAACCCAACTCAAACATTTCAAGTACATGACCCAAATAAAAATAAGGTTTATAAAACATCTCTTTAGATGATCTTAGATATTGAAGGGGCTGGACTTAGTAAATAATTACGAAGGGGCCTTCTGCCCATTCCTGCGTTCAGGATCTCAAAACACTGTAAACAATTTTCCAGTTATATACCGCTTTGCATGTGCACCTGCGTGCAAATGCGGGGTATATTTGGAAAAGAGTTTGCACCGTTTGCCTACCTGAATGCAGAATAGTTGTGTGAGTCCATGTCTTAGAACCAACGCTCGTTTATTCTTACAACGATGTGTGTATACAATAAAAAAATCCATGATTGTCGCACAGATGTTACATTAAATATTTGAATATTTTTCTGGTTTCGGAAAATCAACGTTTTAGGCTTTAATGAACCAACTGTTTCAATTTCTTAATTAACCCTCGTTAATAAAATATCAATCTTACCTTATAATTGTCAAGTACTTGGTTTTCTGTACACTGTGTGGGCGGCTGATGAAATGGAGGGCTTGTTTCTTTTTCTGAATTTCTCTTAAAATCTAGAACCGCCGAAAAAGAAATAATATCAGAGATCCTTACGCCTTGATCATCAGAACAAAAAGAGTTACTTTTAACTTCGTTACACATAAAACAGAAAATGTTGTTATATTTGAAATTATATATAGATCTGTATGAATGACAAGCTGTTTCAATAAGAGCATCGTATTTGGACCAAGTGCCTGTTTTGTTACACCCAACTGTAACGGCTCTACAATGGTGTGGCTTAAAATTTACAGAATCGTTCGGCCAAGAGAACTCTAGGTCACATTTACTAGCAGATAAAACGTCCTTTACTAAAGTCTCAATCTTTGCATAGCTGGACAATCTACTTCCTCCGTAGCAACGCAGTCTACCTTTAAAAGGAACCATGTTGCTCTCCTTAACAAAATTACATAATGCACAATAAAGGTTCATATACGTCCTTTTTGTTGATATATCAATAACAGGATGTCTTGTTTCGACAGAAAAATAATCACTTAGATTCTCACATTTTGATTTTATTTCTAACGCTTCTCTGTTGGTCATCTGGACACTGAATTTATTAGAACATCGACTGCACATCCAGTAGGTAAAGAAGCGACTTAAACCCTTTAAAGCTGTCTTTTGGCACGTGTATCTTTTCGGTTGAAGAGCTTCTTGCAGGGTTGGGAGACGATCTAGAATATCCGGACAACAATTTCCGAAGTCACGACATGTTGTTATGTTACAAGAACACCGTTGACAACATTTTCCATCAATTTGATCTGGCGGTGATATTGGAAGATCGCTTAACGATCTTGCACTTTCTTTTAGACTTTCTACATATTTCGCATCGCACAGTTTATTTGCACCGCAAAATTCCCGTTGCACTAAGGTAACAAACTCTAAATCTTCAGAACTAAACTCTTGACATCTTTTAGAACAAAAAGAAATCAGTAAAAAAACAAAAATGGTGCATGTATGCTTCATATTGGTGATAATTTTTCCACTGTATTCCTAAATTATTTTTTATCAATTAAGACTGAATCTATCAAGAATTTATCACCACAGCACGACTTAGAACTGTTATTGTGTTTTCTTTTTTACAAACGTATGTCCACAAATATTCGAAGAAAAAATTATAGTATGTTTTAAATTAATTAGTGCAAAATTATGTTTTGACTGAGGTTTTCAGAACGTAATTTTGTCAGCTCGGTAAAATGATTATCATAATAAATTATGCTCTAGAGCTATATTAGAATAATCATTGGAAATAGTTTTGACATTTCGATTGCTCATCAATTATAACTGCCTATAAAACATAAAACAACTGTTCCGGGCTAAGCGATAGATTTAGGCATGATATCATACGGTAAACATTTCAATTCCATTCCAATATCGTTCCTAAATCAATCGTCTTGTCAATTCCACGGTTTTCTTAATTGAAGTACTACGTTGCTTTATAGGTTTCTAAAAGTTAGTGCGCCGCGCACATGTGAAATTTGTAACTTGCACCGAAGTGATTATAAATAGAATATTTTCTTGGAGTACTTACAGTTTACAGTATCGTGAATTTGACATTCATCTCAATCAAAACCATTCCAAATCTCTCATTCACCCAAAACACTCACTTAAATCGTTTAAAAACGCTCTGAACCCACTGAAAAAGATAGAATCATCAACGTCTTTCAAATAGTAAGCAAGAAAATAGTGATTTAACTGACATTCCCCAAATTGTAAGCGTCTGATAGGATCTTGACGAGATAGGGAGCTAATTATAAAACTTCTTTGAATATCTTATTAAAGAGAGGTAATAAATATTGCTTATTTTGTTCATCCTGAACAAAATTTGCGATATTGGATTACCTCCAATTAAATTCACTCAAAACCCACTCCACACACTCATTCAATTTCAAAACAAAATCATTCCAAAATCATTCGCCTTCTCAATTTCATGATCTTATTACTTGTATTTGGGGAAAAGCTTATATCTGAAGACATAATAATATTATGGATGCATCGACTCCCCGATTTCTTCATAAAGTTCAAACAATTGTTAATTACTGCTACAAAGTATGAATTGAAACATATATCGCCGTGATTTCGATCTTTAAGATTTAAACAAAATCATTCAGAACAGCGCACAGACTATTCAGTAAACTGGAAAGTATCGTTGGATATAAGTGAAGTATTTTTTTTAAGTAAATCGACTCTTATGCGTTGTCTACGCATGTCATATTCTCCGAAGATTGGCCTGTCTTCGGGACCGTATCACTTATCCAGATTGGGATAAATATTACTACCTCGTACGCATTACTCCGTATTCTATCGCCAAAAAGTAGTAAATAAAGAACTTCAATTAAAACTTCATTTTTGAGGAAATCAAACTTAATTTTGCCTTAAAATAATTGACAAAAATATTGGTTTAAATTGCGAAAGTATATTTTTTTTTTAAAAAGGTTTTTAGCTTGAGATCTATTTATACTGAACACGTGCATTTCATGGCCGCTGACATTTTGAAAGTAGTTCGAAGGAATCGACCGAGTTGTCACGAATAACACTACCCAGAATGCTCAATACAGATAGGTCAGTATCATGCCACCTATCGGAAGATAACGGGCTTCTATGGGTACTTTGGTCAATACGCCTGAACAAAAACAAATTCCTTTAATGCTTACCGATACTCTAAAGAGATTTTTGGACACTTTACAAAATTGATGCGGTTTGTTATCAAAATATAACATGCCGAGATTTTATCGTTCCTTGATTTCATTTTACTTAACGTCATCTTTTGCGGGAACGTTCATGATTTTGACGTCATGTAACGAACTGACGTGCTTTCGTGGTTTCGTCTTATTATCACCGAGGTCTTTCCAGAAGACCAACGGTAATAGATTGGACTTTTTACTTATAGCTCTATATAGATTGTTGAAATATAATAACGATTCTTGTCAGACTGCGCGGTTTCGCGCAGATGTACCAGGACCGAAATCTGTCGCTTTAAAGATTTTTCTTGAAACAAGAATGCTTATATAAACTCTTCTAATAATCAAATTTTCATTATGAACTCTGGTCTATCTGGGTGATGTTTTTTTCGCGTGACGGATCACAAAATACATGAACATGTCTATAGTATGTAAGTATTCCTGTTCAGAAGGAGAACTTAAACAAGAGGGACAGAATCGCTAACTTGTATAACACGCCCGGTCATGTCACGTTCGATTTTGTGGAGTAAATCAATATTTCACGAAAAGGTTTGGGAAGGTCGCTAAAGGAACACTCCTGCCAATCTAAGTTGGTTTTGGTAAGTAGACGTTTTAAGCTTTAAAAGTCAAAAGATAGCTTTTCGCGATGCGTACAACGTACAAACAGCCTGACGTTATCCTTGCTGACGTCATAGTTGTGTGTAAAGTATATTCGATAGAAAATGTCATCATTTGTTAACATCCTGTTGGTCGTATAAAGAAATTACAGTTTACTGGAAAAGAGCATGCAGTCTTGCTTGAGCGACCACGTCCTATAAGCAACCACTTTTATTAAGCGATCGTTTTCAAAATCCCGTTTTTAAATAGAAGTATCTGAAAAAAGTAGATAACATTGGTATGAAAACTATAGTAAATTAATCCTATGTTATTAAAACTCACCAAAATCATCTAAATGAGACGATTCTATCAAGTTTTAACAACATAGGGTTATTGGGAATTTCGCAATAATGAACATATTCAATCAGTTTAATACGAAAAAACGTGTATTAAGCGGCCTTTTTTTCTTTAACGACCCTTTTTCGGCGCCACTGTTCGTAGTCGCTTACTACAAGTTTTACTGTAATGTTCCTGAAATGTGGTGAACTGGTTGTAAAAGGTTTCGACTTTATAACAATGTTACCATGTGATTATAAAGGCTGGATGCAAAACCTAAATCTTAAACGTGAATTCATTTTAGAATTTTAAAAAAGCAAGGGACTCGATGTCGAAAACTTGTTTTTCTCTCGTAAAGTTATAATTGAAGAATAATACTTTCTGTGACCCTCATTTAATTGTCAGTTCATGTTTAAACTGACGTTTGTGCTTCCAAATGCTTACAAACTTACTTAGCGAGTAGGAGCGTTGTCGAATTTTCTGCAAGGAACGTGACGTAAAATGACGTCAAGGTCATCTTTATGTTTAGTAATTTATCGCTGATGGGGTTACAGTTAGTAACATCGTGAAATTGACAATCACCTCAATCAAAACCATTCTCAGTCGCTCACTCAGTACTCCATTCACTGATTCCAAACACTCACTCAAACCATTCAAAAATGCTCAAACCCATTGAAAAATGTAGAATCAATAACATCATTCAAATAAATTTTAATACAGGAAAATATCGATTTCACTGACATAATTCAAACTCTGAGTGTCTCATAGGTTTTTGAAGAACTAGAAAGTTATGTATAGAACTTTTATGCATTTTTATTAAAGGGAGGTAATCAATATCGCTAATTTTGTTCATCCTGAACAAAATTTGCGAAAATGGATTACCTCCCATTAATTTCACTCATTCATTTTCATTCCTTAATCATTCCAAAATCATTCACCTTGTCCATTTTACGATGTTGTTAACTATAAGGTTGAAAGCGAAATCGACTGCGAGTGATTTATCAGAGAACGATTGTCTACAAATGCTTTCAAAATGCAGTAGTTACCCCCTGCATCACAGCACCAAGTATGCTTAATGGAATGCCATGTTTTGCTTAATTTTTAATTTTTCAAATGCTTTTCGTTGCTGTATCATCGGATAAAAACGTTAACTCGAAGTAAACCTTTATCCATAACTTGGACGACAGTTGACCGATTTGCCAAACGTGCATATGATCGGGTGTCGTGAAACATGATAAACAAATGACACGAATAAGACCATTTGTGAGTTAATCAGATACAAAAATTGATACAGTAATAGATTTTCACTATTCACGCGACTGTTCGCGAGAAATTGGAAAAATATACCTGGTGCGTTTTCAGAGCTGTTCAATATAGTAAGGGGGCTCGTTTAGCAATTTCTTGTACCAAGTACCCTAGGAGAATCAAAATCGTTGATCAACTATCCGAATATTAAACTATCCTGATACAAGAAATATTCAAGATTGTCGAACTAGAGGGTCCCTTTTGCTTGGTGTCTACATTTAAAATTAATAAAAATTTAAATCCTGAAGCATGATTAATTTAAAATTATTGCTACATCCAGATTTTTTAGCAAAATTTATTTTGTATTTTCCGCATTTTATCATATAAAATGGAAACGATTAAATTTTCTGATAGCGTTCTTTTCGAATACATGGACATTTCCTTTTGAGCTGTTAACTTCACCGACTTTAATTTAGAATTATATTAATGATACAGAGAAAATGAAAAGAATAAGAATAGTTAAAATTATACCAAAATCTTCGATCTTTTTTACGGTCGAAGTGTCGTTCAAATGTCGATATCTTTGATCGTTTAGTTTGTTTGAATGGGGCTAGTAGCCCTGATTAAATACGCGTTATTGTTAAGCATTTTGAACACACTATATGATGCGAAAATTGTGTCTATTGGACCTCGAGGGGACACCATGTACTTTCCTCGGGATCCTCCTCAGTGGAATGGAAATTTTCATTGAATTTCAAAGAGTAAGAATCAAGATGTTAACATTTTGGGGATCCCACTTGTTATTATGGGTAGGTTCAAAATGGCCGCCAAGATGAGTATAAAACTAAATCAAGCACTTTCTAGCATTCCCATCATTTTTTTTATTCCAGAAATTCTGTTTATGGTCAAAAGTTTCATCTCTACTATTTAATGCTAATTTTAAAATCAAATATTATTAATGCAAGATGGTAGCCAATTCTAAAACAAATTGTGCATATTACAATTCAAATATAGTGGAAAATATAAATTGAGATGTTAATTTATTGGACCCCTCTAAAAAAGAGTCAAGATCTTTGCAAGATAGGGCTTGGCTTAGTCGTGACGTCAATTGGAGAGTTAACTTTTAAATTTTTTGCATTTCTTCACAGTTATTGTTAGCGTGGATATATAACTGTATTATTAGAGATTGGCGTCCTGAGCAAAATTTGAAGACATGTCATTGTAAGGTTTCAAAACCCTATAACTTCAGCATGAGTTCCGAAGATTTGGTGAGCCACCGCCGATTTAAAGTTTCACTGTTTTCTATGTTTTCAAGTTTTAAAGTCAAACTTACGGTCTGTAAAAAGTGAGTTAATATCAGAAACGAGCTGCTCTACCCCAAACTTTACTGCAACTACCCTTAACATAGGTTTCGCCCTACCACATCAAAATTAAAGATAAAGCGTATGATGAAATTTAACAGTTCAAGCTGTACGTTTCAAGATTATATGAATCGATTATAGACGGAGATAAAATACTTGTTCTTTGTCAAAATGCTAAATTATTGATATTTCAACGGATAAGAAAAAAGTATGCTGTTATTGACGCAGTAATATGCATTGAGATAAAATGAGCCTGTGTGTGATATTTTAAACAATTTGAAAAATACGCGAGGTGCAAACATTGAGTAGCGTAGACATGCACATACTGTAAATAACAAGTTACCTGATGGTCGACAGATACATTGAGACATTATCTATTTACTAAACGCAAAGTGAAGACTCTGGTCAGACTGTGCGGATGCACAGGCTGTTCAGAGTCTTCACTTTGCACATATTTGAAATTGTTGGAAATCTCACGCACAGGCTCAAATATTAATGGATACAGTTTTAACTTGTATCAAATACATCTAATCAAATGTCATCATTCAATTATCCAAATGAAATTAAGCAATAATTGCTGGAAGATTGCCACCAGATATACCAAAAACATTAACTTCAATTAGAGAGAGAAATCATTTTAACAAGAGGCCCATGAGAGCCTGAGAACACTCTACTGACTCTTTGATAGTGCTTTTTACAGTATAACAAGAAAAAAACGTTTCATGAAGATATATCCATATATGAAGTTGGAGTTGAGTTGATAAGGAAATTTACATTAAGGCCCTTTTTCCTACGACGCCGCATTATTGCACTAAATAGCAAAGTAGTGGCCATTGTTCAGGATGAAGTTGTGTAAACAATAAACGTAAAATAAATAAAAAAGATATGACATAAAGCCCCTTTTCCCATGTGTGTATGAATGAAGGAGTTTTATTAACAAAGAATATACATAGAGGCCCCTTTTATCAAGATGAAGCATGTAGCTAAACAGCCACAAACACATCTAGTCATTTGAAATAGAATGTTATTTGAAAGTTTCACTTGAATGTATTCATTAATAAAGGAGGAACTTTGTTAACAAGAAGTTTACATTGTATCCCCTTTTTAAATGACGCAGACTGAAATCACCAGCCACATCAATGTGCACATGGTCAAATGATGCAAAATACTAAGTTAATTCTCCATAAATTCCCATGTATAAATGATGGAGTTGTGTTAATAACGAACACGCAATGGACTCCTTTTATCATGAGGCGGCCTATAAATAGACGGCCATAAATGCAAATAGTCACTGGAAAAGAATATTCTTTGAAAGTTTCAGATGAACGTTTCCATTAATAAAAGAGGAGGTGTGTTTACAAAGAAGTTAACACTAAAGCCTCTTTTTTTCTATGACTCAGTATGAAATCAATATACACATGGTCACATAAAATAGAAGTCTAAGTGAAATTTTCATCATCTTCCATGTATAAATGAAGAAGTTGTGTTCACAAAGAATATACATAACGGTCCCTTTTATTGTGACGCACCATTACTAGACAACCACAAATGCACTTAGTCACTGGAAAAAGAATATTCTGTGAAAGTTTCACATGAATGTAGCCATTAGTAAGAGAGAAGTTTGTTGACAAGAAAGTTTACATTTAGGTCCCTTTTTATATGACGCAGTATTAAATCATCAGACCTCTTCAATATTAACCCTCACGCATATATGAAGAAGTGTTAACAATGATTTCTCAAAGTTAAAATTCTGAAAACGTAGCTAAATTTGAAAAAAAAAAAAAAAAAAAAAAAAAAAAAAAAAAAACAGCAACAGCAACAGCAACAACAAAAAAACCCAACAAACAATAGTACAATATTGCGATCTTTATGCGATGATTGGTTTGATTAGGTATATTGATCGCATTTACGAGTGAATCGACCTTGTTTCTGATCTCTCTGGCGATCCCATTCAGCTTTGCTCACCCATTTATATACGTATGGTTACATTTTTTTAGCCAAAAAGACTCGTCCGATACAGCGTCCGCATCTTCTGGAAAGAATACTTAGTCTTGCGGTCGATCTGTTTTGTCCTTTGAAAAGAGTTGAGCGTTTGATACGCACACCATTCTCCTCTTTACAATATGTAATATCACATTCCCTCACTAACGGGTCAATATTTCCGATGAAGTAGGAAATCGTGTTTTTAGTTTCTACGACGAACCGCAAAGAATCTATTTGTGTTTGTATCTTTTTGCCTTGACACGAAGTTCACTGTTTGTGAAATGCCGTGCGATGAGAGCAATTAATACTTATTTTCTTGAGTATATTTTGACTGGGCTTTACTTGTGTCGTATATTCTTTCTTTACTTGCACCCTCTTTTGGCCCATAGGCTGTAGTTGTGATATTTGTTTTTAATTTTATACTTTTTTTGGTTTTAGTGCCGCTACTTTGACTAGCATAATTGTTGTTACGAATAATATTTTGGGCCTGATTCTGTTCCGGTTTGGCACTCACTATTTCTGCAAAACGGCAGATTGGGTTTAGGAACACTTGAGTTTGCTTTAAAGTTTACAAAACTATTTTTTACTGTATTTTTTTAATTGAATACTATTTTCTTTTGTGTCCTTAAGTGTAGTCGCAGTACTACTTAATGCTTGATCAGGGACCGTTCTGTGCAAAAGTCGTGCATTGACTGTAGAGAGAGCTGATTCCAGTCTCAATATATCTGTTCTGAGTTAACCTATGTTTTTGGGATTGTTCTGAAGCATTTGTGGGTAGTATTGCTAACTACCGAGTAAATTGGGCGTTATGTCTTTTGTATTTGCGGTAACGTAAATGAGTCTCTCGCTTGTTTTCGAGCAATTTTATTACAGTTAACAACATCGTGAAAATGACAAGGTGAATGATTATGAAATGATTTAGGAATGAAATTGAATGAGCTTGTGGAGCGCCTTTGAATTAAATGGGAGGTAATCCAGTATTGCAAATTTTGTTCAGGATGAACAAAATTAGCAATATTGACTACCTTCCTTTAATAAAATATGCATACAAGTTCAATAGATGTCTCCCTATTTCTTCAAGAGCCTTATAGACGCTTACAATTTCAATCAAAATAAGTGAAATCAAGATTTTTTTCCCAGCTATTTTTGTTTTGAACGAAGTTGTTGTTATATGTTTTTCGGTGAATTTGGAGCGTTTTTGAATGGTTTGAGTGAGTGTTTGGAATGAGTGAGAGGGGCGCTGAGTGTGGTTTTGATTGAGTTAAATGTCAATTTCACGATGTAATTAACTGTAACCACTGTTAGCACCTAGTCAAGTGTGCATCGCGTATCAGGGTTTAAAAAAGTTCATTTTCCAAAGGTTGTTGGTCGTCTTCAATCGAAATAGGGTTTTGATTAGATGTCGTGAAAACGTCGTAGATATCTTTTGTGCGTTTTCCGTTGATATATGCTTGTAAGATTTGACAGTCGGATGCGCATTTTTTCTATCTTTTTGATGTTTGAGTCGTATGTCTATTTACGAGGCGGGATGATGGACAACCAATATGTACTTGAGCTCTCTCAGCGAGTCTCTCTCTGTATGCCTAGACAAGATTATATTTACTTTTGCAATATGCGAGTAGCGCGTATATACGACTCCTTTGGTCGTGATTCTCTCTTCTCTCTGTGAAAGTTCATTAACCGCTACTAATTTGTCCGGCTTGTTTATCTCCCATGGTCATGACGCATGACGGATAGGATCAATTTTCAAAGTGAACAATTCTTGGAGGTTACAAGCAATCTGATCAAGCTTTTATTCAATGGGGATAGAAAACTTTGGATCCTAGAGTGTAAACGAGAAAGTTTGATTGAATTTTCATAAGGGCCCCCCCCCCCTTTTTCATGACTCTTGACGGTTCGGACCCATTTTAAAAAGGGGCGATTCTTATGATTTATGTACAATTATTCTGAGCAAACACAGAAACAATCGTTTAAAACTTGTGGACTCGAGTGCGATTACAAGACAAAGTTAACGGACAAACGGTTGGACAGACGCGTAAACTTCGGACGAGAAACACGGATCGGTATTGTTCTTTTGACCTTCAGTGGATTGAAAATTGGGCTTTAAATCATTTGGTCCTAGCGTTTTAGTGTATACTCGCCATTAAAGGAACGAAAATTTACACAGTGCCATAGATTAGAGGATGGATATCATTTTGTTATTGATTGTAGCCGTTATGCACAATTAAGAAAAGAATTTCTACCGCAATACTATTGGAAGGCCCCTGTATTAATAAAGCATTCGTGTAAAGCAACGAGATTATGTATTCAAATTGATAAAACCAACATCATCGATTTATTAAATATAGTATAACGGTTTCGCTAAGGTTGTTATCGCCGATTTTTTATAGTGGGTATTTACTTACGGACATCTCAGGAGAGCATTTCAGGGTACATATTTATCTATTTATTTATTGATATTTTAATTGTAGACGATTCCATCATTATTTGTGCTTTTAAATTGGCCTGTTTCCTATGGTTCGTCGCCACTATGACCAAACACCCATCTTGTGAAAGTTTCAAGGGAATCAGCCCTGCATTCAGAATGACAAATGGGTGCAAACAGTTTTCCAATTATATCCCGCTTTGCACGTGCTCTTACGTACAAAGCGGGAAATAATTGGTAAACTGTTTGCACTGTTTTGTCATCCTGAACGCAGAGCAGATTATATCTTTTAACTTTATCACGTTTTTTATTCAGTGAAATCCAATGGCCCCCTCTTCGATGTTTTCTGACGGATTGTCCCATTTTTTGGACGCAAAAATTATTCTGATCCTACAATTATCCTTCAATCATCCTGTGAAAGTTTCAAGAAAATAAAATGATATTTTTCGGATTTATCGCGTAAATAATAATTTAACTAAGAGAAATTAAACAAAACCCGTTTGTCCGTGTTTTTCTGACAGATCGTCCGCATTTCCGGAGCCGTTGAACTTTATGATCCTACAGTTAGTTACATCGTGAAATTGACATTCATCTCAATCAAAACCATTCTAAATCGCTCACTCTGCGCTCCATTCACTCATTCAAAACTCTCACTCATACCATTCAAAAACGCTCAAACCCATTGAAAAATATAGAATCAACAACGTCATTCAAAATAAATTTTGATAGAGGAAAACCGCGATTTGGTTGAAATAATTCAAATAATTAAAGTCTCAGAGGTTCTTGAAAAAATTGGAAGCTATGTATATAACTTTTATTGCCTTTTTATTAAAGGAAGGTAATCAATATCGCTATTTTTTTCCTCCTGAACAAAATTTGCGATATAGGATTACCTCCCATTACATTCACTCAAAACTCGCTACACACACTCATTCAATTCCATTCCTTAATCATTCAAAAATCATTCACCTTGTCAATTCCACGATGTTGTTTACTGTACAATTGTTATGTGAATTTTTCAAGAGAACTTGGTTATAATTGTGGCATTAATCATTTAAACATAATATTCTAAAGAGAATTTCAATATTGCCCTCTTTCTAGTATTTTTAGACGGATGCTTTCGCATTTAAAAAAGCGACGACCTCTTTATATAAACATCTTGTGAACGTCTCATGATGATAAGTTTTTTTTTTGTTTCTTTGAATTGAGTTCTCACTCCAGTACCACCGTTACATCCTTTCCTAGCCTCCAGCTGATATCCGACATTGATCTACGTTTATCAACAAATATTCGGAGAGGATTAGTGCCGCCGTCGAGGCATTTGACCCGGGACTCATGAGAATAAGATAATAAATGTTATTCATATCGCAAAGACAAACTTGTGCAAAGGAAATTATTAAGTGAAAACCCATTTTCTCCTTGTTTTCGGATTTATGGTCCCGATTTTCGAAAGCAACTATCCTTATGACCTCAAGATCATCCTGTTAAAGTTTCAAGGGAACCCGATAGCGTTTTTGGACTTTTTCGCGAATGGACGCACAAAAAGACAAACGAAATGAAATATTAATCGATCCTACCCGATAAACAAGCGCCTATTTTTTTTCTTTAATGCTAAAAAGGGACGGACCGTGAAAGTTTGGGACAGATTTACCTACAGCGCGCCATTTTATACGTGATTGTAGAGCAACATCATTATGACGCCATACAATTGTTTATTTGTTTGGCTCCGCTCCAATAACGTAATACGGGATAAAATGAGCAAAATCTGCGTTAAGTTTTATGATAATTTCACTGGTTTGGCGGTGAGATTATCAAGTCATAATATGCCGTTATTTCTCGATAAACCACCGAAAAGTATTAAAGAAAAACAAACAAGCTAGTGTCGGTCTACCATGATTCATTTATTGGGTTAAACTGAAGCTCACAGTTTACATACAGGAATAAAATAAATAAATTACATGAAAAAACATATACAGTAGATCATTTTTAAGGTGATATCGGCTTTGGCCGGACTGTGCGGATATCGACGACTAACCAGTCATATGTTCAATATTAAAGGGTTAGCCTGGTGTTGGAATAATGCCATCTCGCTTTGCATGTTACCTACGTGTAAAGCGGGATACAATTTCTAAGCTTTTGCAAACATTTTTCCATCATGAAAATATTGCTTGACCATAACTGTATGTTTTCAATCGATTTTCTGAATTGAAAAACGTACCATATTGATTTGTTTTTTCGAAATACTAGTTCTAATTGACATCAGCTATCCTTAATTGAGCATGTGCGTGACCTCTCAAAAAAAATCATGTGTGCGTGATGGTAAGACGTTGAGTAGCCTTGACACACACGCAGTGCACTTGGATTAATATTGGGCTGTGAAAAGTGATCTTAGGTCCATAGCCATCTATTTAGCGAATAGTTAAGACTCCAATAAGACTGTGCGAACGCACTGACTGATCTGAGTCTCAACGTTGCGGACATGTAAAATTGTTGGAATTGTCATGCACAGGCACAATTATCTTTTAAATATTTATTTAACAGAGTGTCCAAATAACACCATCTTTTCGATTTGTCAACTATGACAAAACAGATTAAAACAAAACAAACAACAACAATTACATTTTGGTGAAAAAAAGGACCCATTAAGGCATAAGATGCTCTACTGGATAACATCTTTTCTCAATAATCTTTTTCAGGAACACAATTCTTTGAAAGAAAACACGTATAGAAATAAATAAACATTTAATACCCTTGATAAATTTAAGCAGTGATAAATCTTAAGACTCGTTTTATTGTTCAATCATCTTGTGAAAATGAAGGAAACCCGATAATATTTGTGGACTTTATGACTTAAACGGGACTAGTTAAAGTAAAATTATACAAGGCTCCATATCAAAAAGATCATTCAATAGGGCCCCCTTTCAAAAGGAACAATCCATATGACCCGACATTTATCGTGTGAAAGTTTTGAGGACATCCGCTGATATTAGTGGATTTAAACGGGAACTCTTACGTGTACGGACAGACAAATGGAGGGACATTTTGACTGGAACCAAGCTATCGCTATAGCTATTCTAGCTTTCGGCAAGAAAAACTACGTTCTTTCACAAAAACACATACTTTTGTATTATTAGAATATATATTAAGTTCCCATATAATAGAAAAATAGAGGATAATGAAAGCGTGGTCATGGAATACCGAATTTATTGAACGAGTCATCTATAAACGGATGAAAACGAGGCTGCGCAGAGTTTTTTTTTATCTGTTTTAGATGGCGAGTTTAATCAATTCTGTATTTTATGAGCACAAATTTGACATTCCATGTATAATATGACCCGATTTTTGCGGAAAATCTTCGAAATTCATAGAATTCATTTTTGAACTTACACCAAGCGAGAACAATTTTACGCACATTGAATCTCTGTTATCTCTATAATTTTATGTTTTAAGCAAATGCAATTTAGACTAGAAAAACGCAGTGAAAAATACACTCATCCACTCAGTGTCTACGTCGGAGCCCAGTTTTGAAATATTCTAATGCAGTGGTAAAATTGTGTATTTATAAGCATTTACCAAACGGTTAAAGATAATAAGAACTTGGACATCTTCCGAGGATATACGGAGAATAGTTTAGTCTCAGGCGAAAATAGTCAAATAAAAGGCCCGGGTATCGCAATTTAGCAACAGTTATGTTGAAACAGACAGGTGTCGGACCAAAAAACAATACATGTACTTAAATATATTTTCAAAAGGCTTCACATCCATTTATTTTAAAAGCCATTCAATATATCGGTTTTGCAATAAAGAATTTAATTTGTCCTATTAATTTGATATTTTAGTCTTTTGTGTTTCTCGACTGTGCGTTTTTGCTTGATCGTTCTTGCAAACTAATGCTTTGTATTTCTCAAATGTCCGTTTATTGCAAACAAAAGACAAAAAAATGAAACACCCTATTCCCCCATTAAATGTAATGAAGAAATATTCAATGAATTGGGCTTTAGTAAATACATAAAGAAATCCAAGTATCCATGTCAAACCTGTCAAAGACGATAATTTTGTATAAATCATAAGTAAACTTCTGTTCTTCTTTGAGCTGCTACTAACGTTAGACGCCCTACCTATCATTATGATGACAAAGAGGGAAGCTGTCACGTTAAACAGTAAAACAACCCCTAATGGTATTGCAAATACAAAACCGACCATTTTGGGCTGGGAAATATAACATAACCCCTTCCCATAGCCTATAGAACTGTCATCATCGTCGAAGAGTGAAACAATTATATTAATTATTACAAAGAATAATGATGATATAAAACAATACGTAATGTACACAAAAGATCTGAATTTATCTGATCCCCTATTAGTGCGATTCTCTAGTTGTCCTTTAAAAACCGTTACCATATGAAAACAGCACACATTCATCGCAAATATTACCATTAGCCAGAAGAAATGGGTAAGAGCACCTAGAATGGAGCATACTAATTCAGAAACAACCTCCACTTGTGGTGTAGCAAACGTGAAAAGTAATTGTGCACAAATTAAATATACACACAGACACATATTATTTACCCCTGGCTGACTCCGAAGATCCCCAAATAAAGCATATGTTGTTAATGTCAACAAAGAACAGAATACAGACAAGCATGATGAAGTAGCTGATAAAATTCCTTGAACGGTTGTGATACTTTCATCGATCTTTGTTGTATGGCTAATTGCAAACTTATCAATAGCTTCCAGGAATATTTCTTTACATATAAAGTATTCAGTCTTATTTGATCCATCGTGTACTTTTTCTACGTATGCTTTTTGGAATGTATAGTCTATTTCTGCAACGTGTATGCCGTCATGAAGATCGGTAATATTATATTCCCTTCCTTCAATTTTGATCAGTGGACAAATCAAAGTTGATTTTATCTTTTGAAGTTCTGCGTAACTTTTCAATTGTGGTCGAAAACTTATTTCATGAAAGGGCATTAGGCTACTTTTTTCCATTGGATCAATTGGAAAATGATTATCGTCTAACTCATAATCGACTATAGATAGCGAAAACGGATAATGTGTGTCTATTAATGAAATGTTCCTTTTGTCGAGCCCCAAGATTTGTTCAATAAAACCTGAGGTTTTTGGTCGTGAATCATCTATGTTGAAATATAAACGTACCTGACAAAGAATATAGTCACCACAAATTTCTATTTCATCTTCCGAGAACGTTGATTCAACGCTTTCGTTAGATATTTGCTGTATTGTGTAATTGTTCAATTCATAAGAGAAAATAAAACTTTCATTTGAATCTGGCATTATTTCAGAGACATTCACATAGGGAGTCATACTAAAAAATGTATAATCAGTAGTAAATGGTAATATCTTCATTGATTTTAATTCCAATTGTACGAAGTGTTCTATGGATTTCTCTATCATCTGGTCATAAAACCTACACTCCTCATGATGGTATAAATATGTGAATTTCAACTGAAACAGGTAACCAACCCCAACCATAGTTTTGAAGATGTTTACACATTGACCATGCTGTGGGAGACCAGGAAATGTACACGATATATTTCTGCATACATTCTGTAAATAAAGAAGGTTTACATTATGATAAACAGTATGATAAACCTAATGAATTATTTTGGCTCTTAAATGCTTTGATAGTATAAGACCGTGGGCTGATTTAATACCCCTTTTCAGCAATATATAAGCTACAAAATGAGACATGTTAGCCCTCTGAAAATGGTAGCCTAAGGGGGGAGCATGAACACAACATACATTAACCTCTAAAGATTCAAGGATCTCTCTTTGACGTTTAAAAAGTTTTCATAGAAAAAACAAAACCTATAATTCAATGGTTCAGTTCAATGCAGGTGTGCTATTTTCATTGGTATAACGCAAAAATAAATCAGTGAATCGTGATATACACGAGACCAAGTTCTTAAAATCTGTAGATTGGTCAATTTTATCAAATATTTACTTATTTTTTGAGGCCAAATTGTCAATATTGCTAATACATTCCAATCTTTCAATACCTTAAAAGGTTTTTAGTATTACTAGCTATCTTTATACATATTTTTGTATAGCAAATGTAACAGTTATGGCATACATTGCTATTCAATATCATTTAGTGAATTTATTTAGGGATTTTTTTTACTGAACTGTATCAACTACGATAAAATTCTAAGTACTTATAGCCAATTATTTGACAATATAGCTAGAATTGAAATTACTATAAGCATTCGTGTCAGATATTTGAGCGTAAAATACTTTAATTTTGCACACCAAATTCAAAAATACTATCTAAAAGACAAATGGTTCCTGAGTCTGAAGACATTTGAAAACAAAACAACCGAACATTTGGATTGTCAAAAGTTACCATAAGAAATTATTTTGACATGACGAATTCTTAATACAGCGAGTTCGATACAAGGTTGTTTTTTACGTGACCTGACACAAAAAGAAATGTTTAATGATGATAAATTCTGTATTATACTTTTACAGGTTATGTTCCTCTTTTGAAAACAAACAATAATTATGAATTCCATCCATATTTATAACCATCCGTCTTTTGCATCCTTATAAAACAGGGGCAAAACTTGCAACTGCTCCTCATAGTATTTTTTAAAGCAACTATTTTAGTGACCGTGCACAAATAGGCAAAACTTTCAAATTAACTTAAACACATATTATGGCCTAGTGGGTTTGTGCTTGATCGGTGATCTGAAAGTATTAGGTTCAAGCAACATCACTTTGGCGTGTCTATTGACAAAATACTTTTTTAGTTACTGCCTCTCTCTCACAGTGACATGTGAAAACATAAGAATTGAGTTTGTGAGACAAACTTGAGACAAGTAAAAACACATTGTGCTTAACATCTTATTCTTATTTAGCTGCATAGTTTTATAATATTTTATCGTAAATCTATTATTCTATATTAGCTCAATACAATTTTCGATTCGAAGACATAATTGACTTACGACATTATCTTCCTATGTTCGACTGTTACATATATTGTTTTTGCTAACATGATTTAGTTTTGCTATATACATCATCTTTATTGCAATTACTTATAATTTTCTTTAGCCACGTTTAATGACAATTTTGTAAAATATTACCCGATCTTTATGATAAAAATTTAAAATTTTAATTAAGAAGTTTCAGTCACAACTTCAAATTTAGGTAGGAGCCGCCGTGATAGCACAGTTCGTAGCACGTCGGACATTCATTAAAAAAATCCAGGGTTAGATTCCTAACAGCGGCTCTTATCCTGTCTGACTATTTGTATCCAACGAATGGGTTGATAATCGTCGACCTATAACGAATAGCAGTAAGAGGCTAGGAAATGGTGTAATGGAAGTACTGGTTTTAGAATGACAAGTAGGTGCTCTAGCCGCGCGATATACTTAAACGATAGTTCAAAGCAGCGAAAAATCAATTTTAACCAATCAAATCAAGGATACGTTGAATGTTTACGGTTTGTGATAAAAGTATAAATTTGTAAAAATCTGTGATTGTGAGTACATACATGCAGCGATTCACTTAGCTCTTCCGATCAGCGATCTTCTTTTAAACGATATATTAACTATGGTTAATCCGAAAACCTTTTAAGCAAAAATAATGTTTTGAGCAGCAAAATAAAAAAAGCCCCATCGGTATAAGAACAATAGAGCCTTTGGTCCTGATCCGCTCACCTGAGTCAAAGCAGCTCAGGGTAACTTGCATTACTTTTGATTCAGATGATAAAGTTATTGAACTGTAACAAATTTATGTCTAAAGGAAAATAATCTTACGGTCAGACCAGTAAGATTCCACAGTCTCAGTTTTACTATTTCTGTATGAAAATACAAGATCCATAATGGAATTGTTATCAGTCGTTGGTTTTTGTGCTCAGGTGAGCTTAAAAAAGTTCAAATGTTAAAATTGACCTGAAGTACTACCCTCTCCCCCCTGTTGCTCCTCACCTGGTGGCCCAACAGTCATAATAGCTGTTTTAATTAAGTTCTATGAGCTGATTATTCTATATCAAATGAAAAAGTTGTAGGAATTCTGGTTCAGTAGATTTTTTAACAATGGTTATATTTACCACAAAGCACTACCCCCTCCCCTCAGGTCTCTGCCCCTAGTCACAAAATAATCATGACTATATCTTTTTTGATTAACGTATATGAGCTGATGACTCATGACAAATTTAGAGCCTGTAAGATTCCTACTTCATCATCAGAAGAAGGTTTAAAATTTCAAAATTCCAAATACTACCCTCTCCCCCAGTGCTCTTCACATGGTAGCCAAACATTCATGGTTGTAGCTATGTAAAATAGGGTCTATGAGCTGATCATCCGTGTCAAATATAAAGGTTGTAGGGATTCTGGTTCAGAAGAAGCAGAAGGTTTTGGATTTTTTTTTACAAAGTACTACCCCTACCCCCAGTGGCTCCGCACCTGGTGGCCCAACAGTTATGATTTTAGGTATTCTAATTATGGTCCATATGCTGATCATCCTTGCTATTTTTCAAGTCTGTAGAGCACATGGTTTATCAGAAGAAGAAGGTTAAAGATTTAAGAATTGCTCTGAAAAGCTACCCTTCCGCCCCTTGGTGCTCCGCAACTGGTGGCCAAACATTCGTGATTTTAGCTATTTCACATAGGGTCTATGAGATGAGCATTCATGTCAAATATAAAGGCTGTAGGGATTCTGGTTCATCAGAAGAAGACGGTTAAAGATTTCAAAGTTTTCATCAAAGCACTACCCCCCCCCCCCGATGCTCTGCACCTGGTGGCCCAACAGTCATGATTTTAAGTATTTTATTTAAGGTTTAGAAGCTGATCATCCATGCCAATTTTCAAGTCTGTAGGGCTCCTGGTTCCGAAGAAGAAGAAGGTTAAAGATTACAAAATTTACCCAAACTACTACCCCCCCCTCCTTGGTGCTCCGCACCTGGTGGCCCAACAGATATTATTTTAGCTATTTTAATTCAGGTCTATGAACTGATCATCCATGCCAAATTTTAAGTCTGTAGGACTCCTGGTTGAGAAGAAGAATTTTTAAGATTTTCTTAGAATTTCACCTTTGGTTGCCATAGCAACAAGGGTTTTTCATGGATTTCAATTCTTTTAGCTATTTTGGAAGGGGACCACCTAAGCAACATTTCTGTTAAATTCGGTGTTAATTGGCTTAGAAGTTTAGGAGGAGATATCGTTTAAAGAAATTGTTGACGGACGACGGACGACGCCCTACGGACGGACGCCGGACGAAAGGTGATCACAATAGCTAACATGAGCACTTCGTGCTCAGGTGAGCTAAAAAGAATGGATTTTATCAGCCGATCAAGCGGAAAAAGGAAAATGAATTCAAGACAAAGTAGTTACAATGTAGTCATAAAAAACTATCAAGTTTCCAGCTTTTCGCTTACAAAAAGAACGTTTGATATTTTGTACAGTTTGTGCTTCTTTCTTGTGGGCATGTTGTTTGCCTAGCTTCCTATGTAAACCTATATATTGGTGTCTTACGATAGATAAAGGTCTGTTACCCGAGAAAAAAATACATATTTTTCTTATAGTCAAGTGTCTGCCATTTAGCTTGTAACAGACGAATCCATATTACAGATCAATGCAACATTGTGTAATTCCAATTTTGTAACTTATAAGACTAACAAGCAATGACAGAATAAATACATAATTCCTGTATAATTTGAGATGTTGAAAACTGAGAATTGTCGAATATTCTGAACTTTTGTGAATATATGTTTGGTTAATGGAAAATATGATATAGAGAAAATGTGACATTACAAATGAACACATATTTTGTAAAACAATGAAACATATATTACATTTGCAATGTGTAGAACAATAATCATTTCTTATTTTTATCATTACACTAAATTTAATCAGTATCTTTAACTCTAATTCTTCCTGTTGAAGATTTTGTTTTATTTTCTTTCGTTTAATTTGTATTATATACAACAAGAGCTAGAGAAACTAATCAGTTTCACAAGAGCTTAACAGTTACCATTCTGAGGTAGATTGCATGTGTCCAAATACTCACAAAGTATCTTGCTTTATGAAATCATTGTTGCGGAGAAAAATATTTGTTGTTCTTAAATTTGCATTGTTTTCTATGGTATATCATAACACACATAATAAGAAGTATATTGTTACAGATGTTACCAATTACAAAATTTACAAAGAAAAGTCCTTACCGGTAGAGCATCTTAAGTGAACATCTGCTTTCAATATTAAAGTTTTAAATTCTTTTAAAAAAAAGATTCAATACCTTTCAACAAGTATCTGTATGGTTTTCTTCTGATTTAAATATTACTCTTCCAAACATTTGGGCGTAAAATTCAGATATAGACAAATGTGAACATGTAACGTATGTAACAGTAAATGAGACCAAATTCCTTTGTTTCTGTCAGGCTGAAATTCTCTGAGTTCTTGTTCTGGTCAAAACACTTATTTTGATTACATTTTAGGTACATGTGAGGCATGCTGCTCTATGAAGTCAATCGACAAAAAACTTCCCTATTTGGAGGTAGAACCCTTGTGCCTAGAAATGGATATGCTGCATTTTATAAACTGATGCACTGATTATCATATTATATTTTACATGTATTTAACACCATTGTTTGGTCCTACATATATTATCAATTAGACAATTTTGTATCATATTCACCAATTAGTATTAAATTGACTGATTATCAAAAATACTTCTAATGATACAGTTGTGAAGTTTGAATAAAAATCAGTGCAATGATGCACCAATTATGAGCGAGATGTGTGAATGTTATAAACCTTTACTTGGACCTCAAAAAATATATAACTTCTTTCCGCAGATGTCTACAATGCTTTTTGGGGGGACGTTACTACGTCCACCAGTGTAAGTACGTGGGAACAATCCTATCAGCTGTTAATAGCTTTTCTAACTAAAGTAGTGCCAACTTGAGTTCAATTTTCTTTTTACAAGTCTTACCTCCATACGACAACTGAGCATTTTGAAAATGGCATTATACAATTTGTAGAAAATTCAAAACCTCTTAAATACGAAATCAGTTGTCGATCCTAAACAACGCTTTCTTTTCTTTCGCACAGGAAAGCTATTTACAGACAAGGCGATGATTTACCTATTGGTTTTTTCCCGTGGTGTATGGGACGGGGGCTAATTTGGTAATTTTATCTGCGTGTTAGTTGAAACATTTGCATAACCTCGTAATATACCCTTAATTTTTTCACCGTCTATAAATTTATAAACAAAGGGGTTTTCGTTAGAGTAGATGACAAATCCCTCTTTATGAAATATTTTAAACAGATTGAGGAAAATTCGATTTTTGAGTAAAAGATTCAAGACAAGGTAAACATTGTCTTAAGGTAACTAATATGCTAATACCGCTCAATAAACCAGTTGTTGTTGCGACATTTTACTGGTCTTACTCAGGCATCACTCTGTCTGTTACTCACCAAAGACAAGTTAACGCGAATGCGAACTTATAATTCTACGTTTTGAGATAAAAAATTAAAATGATATCATTAACCTTGAAACTGCAGCTGTACTTGCGAGATTTCATTTGTTCCTTATCAATAAAGGTGTTTGGTGCTATTTGTGGATGTGTACACTAAAGTTACTAATCGTTCATTTACTTTCATACTTTAAGTTACTTTCAGACTAAGAATCATTTTAGATTACATAAACAGCTCATTTGAAAAAAGATGGTTGGATGCTCCTGATTATCATGTGACCCTCCTTTCATAAAGGAACGATCTGGGTATTGCGTTTTTATTTATTTGAAAATTCGACCTCTGGTTGATCGGTTCTAGAACCGAACTATTTTTCCATTCTTTTCGAGTGCTCACTTTTTTGCGTGAAGGGTCACAAATATCTCTCAAACAAACACAAAATAAAATAAAACACACACACAAAAAAAAAACACCACCCCCCCACACACAAAAAAAAACCATAAAAAAACTATGGAGTTAATGCCATATTTCATTCGTGTTTTGAACCGTAAACATAGGCTTTAGAAAAGACTTCATAATTCCTTTAAATTTTGATTAAACATTGAATTTGCCGTACATTGGTTGAAATATTTTACATTCATCACATATTTACATGGATAGTTTCCTTTCTCGTCTAGTTTTATTTCCACCACAGTGCAATCAGAATCGTCCACCTCCAGTGCTTTCAGCGCATTGATTTTTATTGAAATCAGTTAATAAGTTCATTTTTAGGGGAATCTAGTGGAATAAAGGAATACTTATTCACTCATAGCAAAAACAAGCTTATTCAATTCACTGCTCGATACTAGGGGTAACTATATCCATTTGTGTATAACTTGCACATTTAGTTACCTAGAGAGTTACTTTTTTGTATTTTAAAAAGATAACTGGACTTTTTTATGACAATTACAAAAAATGCTTTATCCTAATTTGAAGAATCTTTAGCGGAAAGTTAGGATTTTTTTTTTAAAGAATAATATGGTATAGTTATTATTTTAGAGCCCGATGTTAACCTAGTGATGGTAACGATCTTTTAAACTGCAATAGTTTTGGTAGAAAATATACTTATCTTTATCATTTGACAAAGTTTTTATCAAAATAATATGGTATATAGATTTCAATGTCAAATATTTAAATTTGATAGTTGTGAAGGTAATGCAATGCTCCAAGATAAAGCTACCATTTCCAGAGGTCTAATATGTCTTGAATACTCGCAAGATAAAAGACAACATGAAAAACATGGTTCGCCTAACTCCTCCTGGTGGGGGGCGAACCCATTCTCAACCCATGTCCTATATGGACATATACAAGAATTGCTAGACTTTCGTGATTCACATGCAATAATTTTACCTGTTACGTCATTATGCATTTAAAAAAAATGTAGCGGCAGATTTCTCCATACCATCAAATATAAGTATATAAATACTTCTCGATGAGTATTTTTGGAAAAGCAGAAAGTTCCGTTACATGATTTAACACAGGTTTTTATTCTGCCGAAGTTTGCCGAATAATGTTAAATATATCATCTTCTCTATCTTTCTATCCGTCCATCCGAACGGCCATGTCTTTATGATACAAATTCTCCTTCAATGTGCGTTCTTCAACGAAACTTTCACAGATTGTTTCCGATAATGTTTTCATGGGAACAGCCCATTTTTTTATATTCTGCTGCAATACTTAAACGGATTAGTTACTCTTTGTGCAATAATAAAATTCGTCACGGAAAGAAAAGCCATATATTTAGATTTCTTTTAAAGAAATTCCAACAATTTTTGTTTAGATATGCAAAATGGCACAAAGAAAAGTCCTCATAACAGTCATCATAATACTAGTTCAATACACATAGAACTCGTTTAAAACGACCAAGATATCGTGCAAATCGATCGTATGATTTCACGATTTCACTAGCTGGTGTTTATTTTTTAGCGTCTGAATTTGTTCTTGAAGACGCAAAACATAAAAATGGGTAATTCTTATTAAAGGAGGTAAAAAAATCCCCACTAATTTTACCTAAATGGGCGTTAATTTTGAATTATTTCCAATAAAAGCATTTAAAACTCGCTCGAAAGAATGCCGCGTGTTATAGGACACAAATGATTGATCTTGTTCATACTGAGTAAAATCATCAATTATTTCTGTATTACTGGTGTATAAGACCGCTTGTATGTGAATCTAGAATATCTTTTCTCTTGTGGAAATTGATCTACGAGCATTTCACCATATGTCTTTCAACCAAGTCCTTTCTAGATAAAAATGTTATTGTTACTTGAAAAAGTGTAGAAAATATTACCTTATACTTGTCTAGCACTTGATTTTCTCCACACTGTGACACCAACTGCTCTTGTCCTTTCGACTCGCTTTCTGTTTTTCGATTAAAGTCTAAAATTGCGGAGAAAGAAACTGTCGGAATATTGTCAGGACTCTGTTTTGAAGTATCGGGTAATGGTAAAGAGCAACGAGAGATTCCGTCAATTTCGTTACACATAAAGCAGAAGATGTTGTTATAGGACACATTATATATAGATCTGTATGCATGACAAGCTGTCTCGATCAGTGAGTCGTATTTTGCCCAATTTCCAGTTCTGTTACACCCAACTGTAACTCCAACACTTTCACAGTGTTGCGGATAAAATCTAACTAAATTGTATGGCCATGTAAACTCAGAAACGCATTTACCAGCAGTATCCTGAACTAACTTTTCCGTGCTTACTCTCTTGAAGAAGTTGTCTATCTCATGGCAACGTATTTTACCATTAAAGGGTACCATGTTATTTTCTTTGACAAAATCACACAATGCACAGAAACGGTTTACATACGTTCTTTTTGTTGATATATCAATAACGGGATGCCTGATGTCTAAATCAAAGTAATTATCCTGATTCTCACATTTGGACTTGATTTCGAGCTCTTCTCTATTTGAAATCAAGAAATTGTATGCATTAGAACAACGATTGTACATCCAGTACTTTACGAAGCCTTGCATTAAATCTTCTGAATACAGTTTTATGCAAGTATATCTATTGCGGTCAATAGCTTCCTCAAGGGTCGGGAGACGATCTAAAATATCCGGACAACAGTCCCCGAATTCTCGACATGCTGTTATGTTACAAGAACACCGTTGACAACAATTGTCTGGAACCCCACCTGTAGGTGATATAGGGAGGTCCCTCAGAGATCTTGTACTTTCTTTCAAAGTTACTGCATAATCGGGATTACATAGGGATTTTGCACCACAAAATTCCCTTTGCACTAAGGTTAAGAACTCTAAATCTTCGGAACTGAACTCTTGAGCATTTATAGCCGCCCCAAAAAAGTACAAAAAAACAAACATGCTATGATTCATATTGATGAGCATTGTACTTTTAAGTCCATTAGTTTACCCGTAACAATTTCTTCAAAAGAATTTTTTTGATCATATTTAATACCATCTTTTATCACTACAGTATTGATTATTGTTTAAGATAGATTGTTTCCTTTTTCAAAAGTTTGTTCGCAACTTTTGGATGAAAATGATCAAATACTTTAATACTTTAGTCTATATACAATTCATGCATTTATGCATTACATATTCATTAGAGTAATGTTTTCCCAATGCAAATTAATTTTATCTATGATCTACTCACAGGCCTTTGTGAAATTACCATCAGGAAAAGTTTCGATCTTACCAATAATAATACATTTTTGTACTGTAGATCTAAAGTTAATGCCAGTCTCAAACGATTTATCAACTGCTGCAATTGAGCGGACAGGATTTTTATCCAAGGGCCATAACTCTGTCAAAAGTCAATCGACTGCTGCCAAAAACGAATATGCATATCTCTACTTTACACCGAACAATTTTGTAAGTTTTAACAGATATGCATATCTCTACTTTACTCCGAACAATTTTGTAAGTTTTAAATTAATGCATTCAAATGGGACGATTCACTGACAAATCATTTTAGAGGGGGCTGTAATAATAATAGAACGTTTCATAGGAAACCTTGCAAAAAAACTTAATGGTTAAGGCTTTTATATTCACATAAGATGCAAAATAATTTGGTAAAATATTTCTAAAAGTTTGTCATAGGTTAAGATACAAGACAAAACCAAATTAAACCTAGAATATTTTATTGCAAAATATAGAGGAGGTGGCTCTAAGAAGTATTTAAATTTAAGGGGACGCGTCCTTGGCCAATTCTATTTAATCTAATTTCATATGATTTCACCAGTTTTCTTGCATCTTGCACTCTGATTGACTAAAAGACTGGATTATTTCTCAACGAAAACAAGTTTGGGTACGCAGCTTTTTTGTAAGCTTCCACAAAAAGTAGTCCGTGAGAAATTGCTTTTATTTTTGGCAAATCTTACATTTATGCTTCATGATATGAAATTATGAGATATGAAGAGATTTTTTTTTTTTCATTTTATCGAGGTATAAAACTAAAAACCTTGTTACACTAATGTATGAATTCGCTTCGCGTATTTCGCCTATTTAGATGGAAAATAGGATATGTCAAGAAAAAGATACGTTTCATTAGTTCGATTCTGAGATTTTGGCAAAATGTTGGTCCATATAGAAGTCAAACGGACTATTTCAATGGATGAACAATCAGGTTTAAAATGTTTTATTGAACTATTAATTAGATAAAAGAACTCCCTTAATGGAAATGTTAAAATTTGATATTTAATGCCTCAATATTGAACTATCGATTATATAAAA
Organism: Fragum whitleyi; assembly: GCA_948146395.1. Lineage (NCBI taxonomy): Eukaryota > Metazoa > Mollusca > Bivalvia > Cardiida > Cardiidae > Fragum > Fragum whitleyi. Next base: position 74,315,534 of record OX411544.1, on the reverse strand, counting down.
GAACAGCGATAATGAGGTGAGATGTTAAAAAAAATGATATCTAAAGCCTCAAATGCATTCTCCTAAATGTCGAGCTTGCATGAAACCAATTCAAATGCGCATTATTTTCCTATCACCTATGTAAAATCGTAAAATGTGAATAATTCAACAAATTAGTCAAAATATGCTGAAATAAACAAAAAAACTAGATGCAATTATTGTGCCTCAGCACTTATTTTCAAAATAATAATATATTGAGACTCTCTTGATTTAAGGACGTCCGCTCATCCGGTTTTGGGTTTCCGCCATTAAAAAATGTTTGCGTTTGTGTGGTCTTTATAAAACTGTGAATCAAAATAAAAACTATGTCTTAAATAGAGCTGTATATAAAGTTGACAAACCTTTTCAAAATTTTTATAATCCAAAAATTTATTTATTCATTTTTTTCACCATCTTTTTTTTTTTGGGGGGGGGGGGGGGGGAGGGGGATTTTTCCCAGATTTTAGAGTAATTAGAGAAAACGGCATGCAAGTATGCAATATTACCCCTTGCCTAATTTGAGGAGAGAATGCAAATAGAAATCATGAAAATGTTAATTTAACCCCTACCTTATATCCCTGATCCAAAATACCAACAGTTTTGTTATTTCAAATAAGAAGAATATGTTTTGATTTTGATTATTATTTGTAAATTACCTCCTTTTATTTTAACAAATAAGTAAAATATGTAAAAAGTAAGACTGACACTCCAACTTTCTTTCATATCAAATTACTCTTCATAATGTCACAAATTTAAATGATTAAATGAGACTTACCTTGGTAAGGTGAAATTTTGTCATAATTTCATCCGTCACAAAATTCCCTCCGGGCTCACACAGATTAGACCAGCATCATCCAGGGGCTAGTTTATCATATTTAAGCGTATATACAAGACACGCAATAGTTTGAAGAAATTGGAGTCAAGGGTGGTTGTGGGTGGGCGTGTGAGCCCGGGGGGAATTTTGTGACGGTTGAAATTATGACAAAATTTCACCTTACCAAGGTAAGTCTCATTTAATCATTTAGTTTCATCCATCACATAAATTCCCCTCTCGGGCCTCACAGATTAGTTCAGAGTAATTTCTCTAAGTATTGCGTAGCCAATCGAGAACAAACATAGATATGTAAGATAACTGCCTGTAAACATTACTTTAAACATTCGATTGAAAAACGCCCACATACCATACTTATAATGAATAGTTACCAAGAACTCACATTTCGTTCAGTTGTTACCTTATAAAGTAAAACCATTCTTCCGTTTAAAGAAAAAAATACTTCTTTGTGCAATGAGTTTCTGATTGCATCTTTATGCTTGAACATTGGCTTGAATTTTTCAAGAACTTCTAGAGGTAGCGTCTTTGTGTTTTTATGCAATTTAGTACACGGTGTATGGTTTACTATTTCCAGTGATAAATCCAACTTGATGTTGGATTGCCTCTTAAAAAATAATGTATAAGCAGGTCCGTGATTTACAAACAACTGACCTAATCATAAGGAGAGAAAATTTAAACACCATTACCACGTTCTCTCTTGTTCGCCGAAAAGTGTATATGTAACCGGGTTTCCGGGCTACCCCTGTATTGGGGGTATAAGAAAACGTTTAATAGAAGAACTACAATTATTTTACTGTGAAGCATATGTTAGTACCCCTCAATATCAAAGGAAAAATACTTCATAGCTCAAATATTCTTAGACATATGCTCCTGGCAAGATTCAATAGTGAAAAACTACAAAGGGCAATAACAAAAAATGGCAGGTTGAGTTGTGGTTCTTATGCACTGCACTACTCCTTGACGAGATCTATCTACCCATCACGTTTCATGATCATAGCTCAAATATTTAAAGAGATGTGCTCCAGAAAGATCCCATTATGATAAAACACAAAGGACAATAACTCGAATTCTAAGCCAAGTAGATTGTTGATTCTTTTCCATTTCACTTTCCCTTGATGAGTTCTATCTACCCATACAATTTCACGATCATAGCTCCAGTGTTTAAAGAGATATGCTCCGGACAAAATCAAAGTATGAAAAACAACAAAGGGCAACAACTCAAATTATAAGCAAAGTAGAGTTATGGCTATTTTTCGCTGCACTTCTTCTTGGTGAGATCCATCAACCCATCAAATGCCATGATCATAGCTCTTTTACTTTGAGAGATGCACGCTGGACAAGTTCCAAGTATGAAAACAAAGGGCGATAACTAACAAAATAAGAGTAATGGTTCTTTGCCACTGCACTTTCTCTTGATGATTTCTATTTACCCGTGAAGTTTTATGATTGTAGCTCCTATACTTGTTGAGATATGCTCCGGACAAGATCAAGTGTGAAAAACAACAAAGGGAAATAACTAAAAAAAGGCCAGGTAGAGTTATGGCTCTTTCGAAATGCACTTTCGATTTTTGAGATCTATCCACCCATTAAGTTTCATGATTGAAGCTCTTATAATTTTTTAGATATACTCCGGACTAGATCCAAGTATGAAAAAATACCACAAAGGGCAATAACCTAAAAAAAATAGGCTAGGAGGAGTAATGGTTCTTTCGTACTACTCTTCTCCTTGACGAGATCTATCTACCCATATAGTTTCATGATTGAAGCTCCTATACTTTTAGAGATTTGCTACGCACAAGATCCAAGTATGAAAAAAACAAAGGGCAGTAACTCAAAAATAAGCTAGGTAGAGTTATGGTTCTTGTTCACTACCTTCTTAATGTGGAGAAGAATATAACTGTCAAGTTTTAAGGAAATTGGACCTATGGTTACAGAGTTATGCTCCAGACAAAGAAGTGCACGCTCAGACGCCATGGGTGATCACAAAATACGTCCCGTTCTCGACGGGCGTATAAAACTCGGGTGGTATTGATTAAGATCAGACTCCACATATGTGCAGTCTGATTTTTTTCTATACCTCCTGCCAAAGCAGGAATGATCTGGGTTCAACAAAACAAGGGTTAAGATAGATGAACTCGCGCGTTCAATGTTCTGTGATTTCACATGCGCAAGGCACAGACTTTAACCCTTTGCTGTTTAGTCCCTGCTTTTTACGTGCCTGTGATTTTATGATTGAGAAAACATTGTGAAAAAAGAGGAAACCGCTTCTGACAAGCAATTTCTTCTTTTTCCACACTACTTTCTACCCAACAGAAAGTTTTTTTTACAAATTAAATCCACTTTAAATTTTTGTCTGCAAAACCTTTGAATTTGGACAGGTCCAAAATTTTGTAAAACAGGAAAGGGTTAAGGTAGTGATTTTGTGATAGTTCCGCAACGTGTCTGAAGTTATGAACGTTGACAGTGTTAATCGATGTTTCCTAATGATTTCAGGGAACATAGGTCATTATTGTGATAGATAATTGGTTTCGAAATGTTGCGGAACTATTACGTGTCCAATAACTTAAGCCACATAGAGAACACAAAATGTAATAAGTATATTCGCTGACCGTCTGAAGATGGATTAAGACCGTTTCTATCGACGTTAGAAAGAATCTGGTCAGATGTTTTGTTTTGTTTAATTTGATATTGTGGAACTTGCATTCTCAGGGTGAAATGTCAATAGTTATCAAAAACGTCTGTATATCGTTAATGAACTATATATCGTTTTAATTTTCGAAGTAGAATAATCCAATTACTAACCACTAGACTTGCCTTGACTGATATAAAAAATTGGGCAACATTGAAAAAAAGGAGTAATTGCCTGTTCCAAGCAATTTCTCCTATTTTCGCTATGTTTTCTTGAACATTTTGCAGTCTATTTTCGATTTTAATGCACATTTAATAATCTCCTGTATTTCTTTTGAAACTGCATAAGGTTAAAGTTGATTGTTTTTGTATTATCTGGGTAAGACAAATAGAATCAAAAGGTGACAGCATTTTGGGAACTTTTCCTGGAGAACAGATCATATGTGACCTGTCACGCGAAAAGGGACCATCTGCGTAGTCCGTAAAGTGTCGACCCTAGTCAGACTAAGCGGATTGCGCAGACTGACTAGGGTCGAAACTTTTTGCACCATGCTAATTTTCTTAATCAAGAATGATCAATCTACCTTCCAGTGAAAGAATTTTTGAAATGCGACCTCTGATTAACATATGCCGGATCAAATCTATTTTTCAATAATTCAATTTACACAATTCCTGGTTGACCGACCCCCTTCGCCTTACTGGTCACGTTTATAAACTTTTCTTCCGGGTCTTTAAATTTATCAAACCGCAACAATAGCGCTCATAGTAAGATACCAGGCCACTCCGCCCCCCCTCCCTCCTTAAAAACTTCAAGGTGGCATAACTCTGAAACTAATAACTGAATCAGGATGAAAATTGCAGGTTCATAACTTTATATGATAGGATAACATACCGAATTTGGTAACTCCCCTTATGGTTACTGAGTTTGGCAATTTTTAATTTAGACTACTCCCCCCCTTCCTTAAAAAGTTCAAAGTCGCATAACTCTGAAACTAATGACTGGATCAGGATGACAATTGCAGGTGCACAACATCATATGATGGGAATCAACCTGATAAAATTTCAGCAAAATTGGTCCAAAACTGTGGGAGGAGAAGAGGACACAAAAATATGACTACTTCCCCCTCCTTAGAAAGTTCAAAGTGGTATAACTCTGAAACTAATGACTGGATCAGGATGAAAATTGCAGGTGCACAACTTCATATGATAGGAAACAACCTGATAAAATTTCAGCAAAATTGGTCCTAAACTGTGGGAGGAGAAGAGGACACAAAATTATGACTACTTCCCCCTCCTTAAAAAGTTCAAAGTGGCAGAACTCTGAAACTAATGACTGGATCAGGATGAAAATTGCAGGTGCACAACTTCATATGATAGGAAACAACCTGACAAAATTTCAGCAAAATTGGTCCTAAACTGTGGGAGGAGAAGAGGACACAAAATTATGACTACTTCCCCCTCCTTAAAAAGTTCAAAGTGGCAGAACTCTGAAACTAATGACTGGATCAGGATGAAAATTGCAGGTGCACAACTTCATATGATAGGAAACAACCTGACAAAATTTCAGCAAAATTGGTCCTAAACTGTGGGAGGAGAAGAGGACACTAAATTATGTCTACGGACGGACGGACGGACGGAAAACCTGATCCCAGTATATCCCCCCCCCCCCCATAACTTCGTTGGGGGGGGGGGGGGGGGTATAAAAGTATCGCGATTTTACCGGAATAATTACGTTTTTAAGCGTCCGATTGGTTCTTGAAATTTATTGAACTTGTATTCATATTTAACTAAATGGAGGTAATAAATATCTCTGTTTTTTTATCCTAAACAAAAGTATCGATATTGAATTACATCCCTTTAATTTCATCAAAACTCACCCACCACAATCATTCATTCTCTTTCTAAATTCATTCGAAAATCATTCACCTTGTCAACATGTTCCAAGAACAGTGTAGGCTTTGATATGACTGCACTCCCTTGCAGACTGACCTTGCTCTTAATCGTCTTTCAAAGCTGTGTGTACAACAAGAATATGCTGTGAACAGCATGCGTAGGCTTTCATACTTAGGTCCCCGCTCTGTCATTTAAAAAAAGAAGGATAATACAAACAGCCAGATAAATCGACCTCGGACTGCCTCAGTGACGGAGTGGTATAGTTGCTTTACCTGTGACTTGAAGGCCCTTTGTTCGAGCCCCACTGGCATCGGAGTCTGTTAATGGTCAAAACACATAACAGCGGGCAAAACCAGCCGTAGAATTCGAAGCAGTGATTTAAATACTCTGTCTCTCTTTTAGGGACGTGAAAAAAGAATGGTTATATGTGTTCGAGAGTGACTCTATATGATTAAGATAAGATTAAGGTAGGGGACCGGTAATAGCTTCACAATGTTTCGGAACTCACGATCTTTCACAATGTTAGCTGAAAGAAATGAATGAAATCATTTTGAAACCTCGGTTAACATTATCAAAAACTCATTACTTTAGAAACGTTACGGAACTATAACGGGTCCACTACTTTTAGGTTTAATCGAACTTAAATGATTTTGCTTAAACTAAACTAAATCAAAGAGAAGCTATCTTATGGATTTCTTTATTTATACAAGGTATAAAACAATTAAGATTCAAACATTCATTAAATAATAATATTTAGCATGTCGTGCGAATAAAAACCACCTTGAAAATAAATGAAATAAAAGTTTGAAAAAAGAGATTATTTTTAAAAGACGTCAATCGGAGGTCATAATTTAAGAATTTTTTAAAGGAAGGTAATATATCCATTCTAGGAGACCGTTTTACTAAACTTCTTACGAAAAAAACAATCGTAAGACAAAATTACAAATCGTATCTGGTGCTGTCATTTATTCAGCCTTGCAATATCTCATAGGAATCGTCTTCAGTAGACGATTCCAATGAGATGGAACATAGCGAAGTTATATTAACCCTTTCCTGTTTTACAAAATTTTGGACCTGTCAAAATTCAAAGGTTTTGCAGACGATAATTTAAAGTGGATTTAATTTGAAAAATAACCATTCAGTAGGGTAGAAAATAGTGTGGAAAAAGAAGAAATTGCTTGTCAGAAGCATTTTCTCCTTTTTTCACAATGTTTTCTCAATCATAAGATCATAGGCACGTAAAAAGCAGGGATTTAACAGCAAAGGGTTAAGGTACTCCTGAAACAGCAATTTTAGTTTTTGACTTACCTAAAAAGTGATCGTAAAATGTTTAGTAAAATAGACCCAAGATTCTTAAAATCAGCCAAGTGAATAAAGTTTTGCCCCATGTCAGCCTTCTCAATACGCGCAGTCTGACGATGAGCGACACTACGCACTACCAAGATGTTCCCTTTTCGCGTGACATATTTTAAGAATAACACATACAATTTGGAGAAAAAAGAGAATAATAATTCATCTTCATATTTCAAACATATAATTTTGAATAAAAATATCGTCTGTACCCGACAAAAACATTACAACTACAGCTTCTTTGAGCTTCATGCACGAGGTGTTGGTCAACCTTTGCACTTGTTACAGTTAACAACATCGTGAAATTGAAATTTATCTCGATCAAAACCATTCCGAATCGCTCACTCAGCGGTCCACTCATTCATTCTAAACACTCACTCAAACCATAAAAAACGCTCCAAACCCACTGAAAAAGATAGAATCAACGACGTCATTCAAAACAGATAATGCTAGAAAAAATCGCGATTTCACTGACTTAATTAATAATTGCAAGCGTCTGAAAGGTTCTTGGAGAAATAGGAAGCTATTCAAAGAACTTGTATGTACATTTTATTAAAGGGAGGTAATCAATATCGATAATTTTGTTCATCCTGAACAAAATTAGCGACATTAGATTACCTCCCTTTAATTTCACTCAAAAGTCACTCCACACACTCAGTCAATTTCACTCAAAAATCATTCCAAAATCATTCACCTTGTCAATTACACGATGTTGTTAACTGTAAACACTGGCCGACGATAGCAAGATGCGACAGTAAAAGCAAATCGAATGACCTATCAGATCATTGCTCAATAGCGATAAAAATGTCTAAGTTAGGCGAAAATAACCATGTACCACAGTGAAAACAAGATGTGTTCGTGAAACGCTAATGTCCCCAAAATGGCAAATTGTTTAGAAGTTCGATCTTGATAAATGACCTTGACCTAGTTAGATGAATTTGACCTTCAAATGTGCAGACTGCTCCGAAGAATATTACAGTAAGTTACATCGTGAAATTGACATTCATCTCAATCAAAGCTATTCTAAATCGTTCACTCAGCGCCCCATCCATTCATTCATTCATTCATTCATTCATTCATTCATTCATTCATTCATTCATTCATTCATTCATTCATTCATTCATTCATTCATTCATTCATTCATTTTATTATTCATTCATTCATTCATTTATTCATTCATGCATGCATGCATTCATTCATTTATTCATTCATTCATTCATTCATTCATTCATTCATTCATTCAAAACACTCTCTCAAACCACTCAAAACTGCTCCAAAGTTACTAAAACGATTAGATAAACGACTTCATTAAAATAAATATAGCAAGAAAAAAATGACGATTTAAAGGAAATAATTTCAATCAGGAGCGTCTGATTGGTTCTTAACGAAAAATATGAGGCTATTAATAGAACTCGTTTGCACATCTTATTAAAGGGATATAATAAATATTTGCTTATTTTGTTGAACCTTTAATTTCACTCAAAACTAACTCATCACACTCGTTCAATTTCATTCAAAATTCATTCCAAAATCATTCACATTGTCAATTCCACGGTGTTGTTGACTGTATGTCTAATATGAGCATTATCATTCAATAGAGTTTAAGTTATGGTTAAATATTTGTCGCAAGTTCAGTTTTGGTAGACAGATAGACAGACGGACAAATGGATTGACGGACGAACTCCGAGATGACGTGGGCATAAAATTCGAAATATCACTCAATTTGCAACAATTAAAGTGAAAGTAAAAGTTCAAACTCCGCCATCTAACCTCATTATTTCGACAGAGCCGTAAGTTAGGGACTTTGTCGTAAGAACATAGAATTCGATCTATATGTTTGTATGGGTTTTGCGTCGCTTTTAACAATCTTTAAGTCATATCGCGGCGGCTGGAGCATCAACAATGGATCGTCAGTGAGATGATCAAAAAGTAATACTCTGCTCCCGTTAGTTTCACCTTGTTCGACCTTGCTAAACAATTGACGCCTTCATCAACGTTGCATACGTATAGCAATCAAGTTCAAAATGACGCACTTTAAGAAAAAAATGTCCAAATATTTTCACACTTTGTCTCATTTTTGCAATAAAGAATTAGAATAACCGTTAGTTTTTCGAGTAAGACCGGTTGTTACTTTATTTCGTGAACAACAAAAGCTATATTTTCTCTCGTGGCTCCGCCACGAGTGAAAACATAGCTTTGATTGAGCACGCAATAAAATATAAATCAATCTTACACTTAAACAAACAATTATCCTCTTTACGTAAGTTTGCAAGTTTTGTTTGTTTGAATGGGGTTTCACACCGCTTTAAACATTATTTCAGTCATATCGTGGCGTCTGGAGCACCTCACAACGGATTCCTGGTATTTCTCACACCAGTACTACCATTACATCCTTTCCTAGCCTCCAGCTGCTGTCCCACATAGGTCTACGGTTATTAACTTTTTGGTGGTAGAAAATAGTCGGAAAGGATGGGTGCCACCGTCGGGGATCGTACCCGGCACCACAAGTAAGCTTGCCAGTACTAAGAGGGCCACATATCAAATTCAGGGCTTTTTCTCGTTCTTTACTAGAGGCCTATAAAAGGCTACTTCCCAATTCAAAAAAGGCTCTTTTTTTCCCACTTGCGGCAGAAAAATTTCCCAAAATTACAGCTTATTTTAGCATTGCTGTGATTTATTTTCTTCAAAATTTGTTTTTATATTAATTTCATCACTGATAAGACCCTTGAATATAGTAATTTAACATTAAATCTTGAAAATAATGCATGAATCTCACTTTTAGTACTTTCTTTTATTAAAATTATGTTTCCCAATTCTTTTGAATAGTGCGCTAAAATTTCCCAAAATGAACAAGCTAAGGCCTCTTCCCAATTGCTAGAAAAAAAGCCCTGAAATTATTAACGGTCTTTTAGAACTGGTAAATTAGTTTGCATAAAACGTATGTTAAAGTTCAACTTCCATTGTCTTCGTTGATTTACCCGTTGTAGATTCAGACTTGCTGATCGTTGTCGTAACTTTCCCTCTGTATAGCTTGTATATTCTTTGATTACACACAAACGAAATAAAAATTAAAACACCGATCCCGCCATTGAGAATAATGAATAAATACTCAAATACCTCTTGATTAGTAAATTCAAACAGAAAACCAAACACCCAAGTTAGTCCTGTTAGGGTAGATAATTTGGCATATATCTTGAAATAATTCCTGTCCTTTTTGTTACTTGAAGAAATTGTCGGAGACCGACTTATTTTAACAATAACAGTTATAAAACAAATAAGGTTTATAAGAATGACTAGTCCAAGAGGCAAGGCGAATGTGTATCCAACCATTTCTTGTCGAGAGATGTAGCAGATTCCATTTCCATAGCCATTGTTTGTGTTATCCGTATCAACGACAACTACAATGATATTAATGGCGACGAAAAGAAGAGAGGCAACAATACAGTAAATGGTGTATAAGATAGTTTTAGTAAGCCTCGGTGAATTTTTATCGCGTTTCACTGTTTGACCTATAAACACCATGAGCATATGGTAACAGCAGACATTCATTGAAAACACGACCATCAACCAAAAGAAGTGGACAAGAGCTCCAATGAATGAACACGCGGTTTCTGAAACACTGTCATGTTGTGGTGTCGCGAATGTGAACAAAGTCTGAGCACATATTACACTTACACACAACAACATGTTATTAATACCAGGTTGTGTTCTTAGTTCTGAAAATAATGCGTACGTCAACAGAGTAAGGACTGAGCACAATATTGATACACATGCGCAGACAACTGAGAGAACTCCTTGTGGCGTAACGCCGCCAATTTCTGGCGGATTCGTTGTGATATTTAACGCATATGTATCCGTTACTTCTAGATAAACCTGTTTACATATAGAATAATCATGAATATCATTTGGTAAGATTGAACCTTCTTCAATATCTGATTTGTCGAATGTCTGATTAAACTCATTTACGAATATTCCACCAAGTTTAACTGTTATATTAAATTCCGTATCGTTAATTGTAATAACGGGACAAGTCAAAGCCGGTTTTATAGTTTGGATCTGTGCTTCTATAGGGTTCAAAAATTCACCTCTCGGTAAAAATATAAACGTAGGAAAAGGTGCTAATAAAGTGCTATCTGTTGGATCCATAGGGTATGAGTTCTCTTCTTCAGGAAAGTCGATGATGGACAGACGAAAAGAAATGTTTTTACCAGTCAATGTGTCTGCTAGAGTGATGTTTTTGTCATTTAAATCCAACACGTTATCAATAAAATCTGACGAATGGGACCCACTTACAAATTGTCTAAAATACCACTTTACTTGCCACATTAAATATTCCACTCCTAATGTAGCGGTATTTGGTGGATCCCCCGGCACATCACCAACATTAGGAGGAGGTACAGGGAATTCAGGCGATTCGGTGGGTGGTTCAGGGGGAATAAATTCTTCCTCCATCGCTCCTGTTCCGTTATCTTGTCGTTTCCTCCTTTTGGGTTCAGGAAATATCGATTGATCTGTAGTGTGCCTATTAGTGATAGCAGTGTCAGTTGTAACGGCTAGTAGTGTACTCGTTATTTCCGTTGATTGTTCAAATAAATTAAGCTTGTAGTATATACGATAATCAGCCACAGCGTTCCACGTGTTCCAAAGCTTTAGTAACGAATCAATATAACTTTCCATTACTGTAGCCAAATCTGGTAACCTATCAGGTTCATACATTCCCATTGGTTGGAACTTCAGCTGGAATTTATAGGCGACCTCTATCACATTATCTCCAACGCTTACGCATTGTCCGTCTTCTAGAAATCTTGGAAATGAGCAGGAAAGATCTCGACATACACCCTGAAAGCACAAATTATTTTTTTTATTAGTTCACACAATTATAACTGTGCATGAAGGTTTTTAAAATTTTCTTTGTACGGGGTTTAACTCCGTGTAAACAATGGTGTAGTTATATCGGAGATGGTGCACCCATCCATGGTTTCCTATCGTTTATCACATCAGTTAAATGACTATATTTCATCCGAGCCCCTAGTCGCTCATCCAACTAAACCGTACTCTTTATCATAAACTCGTTAGTGGGAGATAAATGACTCGTGTCACGTGTCGGATGATACAGTTAACAACATCGTGAAATTGACAAGGTATGAAAAGATTTAGGAATGAAATTGAATGAGTATGTGGAGTGAATTTTGTGTGAATTTCATGGGAGGTAATCCAATATCGCAAATTTTGTTCAGGATGAACAAAATAAGCGATATTAGATTACCTCCCTTTTATAAAATATGCATGCAAGTTCTATAGATAGCTTCCTTATTCTTCAAAAGCCTATCAGGCGCTTACAATTTGAAGTATGACAATGAAATCGTGATTTTTCTCAATCCAATTTTTTTTGAATGACGTTGTTGATTTTTCAATTGGTTTAAGCGTTTTGAATGGTTTGTGTGAGTGTTTGGAATGAATGAATAGAGCGCTGAATGAGAGATTTAGAATGGTTTTGATTGACGTGAATGTCACATTCATGATGCAACTAACTGTAGTTGGCCGAGCCTGGGTTCGAACTTACGAGCCCAGGATTGGCAGCCATTTGCAATCCCACTGGCCGGGTTCGGTGAAAGTTTATTAGAAATCTAAAGATTAACAGTTTGTTATTATTTATTTCTGTAAAGAGATGAAAATGAATAGTTTTTTTAATTCAAGGATGTTTGAAACTTAAGACGATATCACATTAGTTTTCAATTTCATACTTCCACGAACCAAGAAAAAAATACCATTGCTTATATTAAAAGTTCCAAGCACCATTTCTTTTATAAATTTTGCTAATCTAAGATAAGCATCGTTTGGAACTACTTTATGCGCGAGTAGATATGAACTTAAATCTTTTGTTCATTTAGATAAATATACGAATTGAATGTTGTGCCAAAATGCTAAATTTTCCTATCAAATAACCTGAAAATAAAACTATACAAGAGTTGTCAGCGGACAACGTACCTCGCCCAAACTGCTGCTTGTCACAAACAGCACCTGATGAAAGATCTGAGTTCAAGGTTAATAATTTTTGTAAAAGTCAATAATTTAATATATATCAGTCTGATTTAGAAATAAGACAGAAATGAAGGTATAATGGCCAAAGGTATAAGCACTCAGAAAATATAAGCAAGGTTAAAGTTTTTTTGTTAAAGTTTTGTTAAAGTTTTTATAAGTACATAAAAGGTCAAGGTTAAATTATCAAGGACCTTTGTTATTTAGAAAGCCTATCCCCTGGTGAGTTTGTGTATGAGGTAATGATGTCCCTGGGTAAAAGCTCTCAGAAAATATAAGCAAGGTTAAAGATTTCGGTTAAAGTTTTTCCAAGTCCATAAAAGGTCAAGGTCAAGGTAAAAATGCCAAGGCACTTGGTCTCTGGTGTAAGCGTATCACCTGGTCAGTGCATATATGAAGTAATGTTAGGTAAAGCATTCAGAAAATATAAGCAAAGTTAAAGTGATAAGGTTAAAGTTTTTTTGGTTAAGAATTTTGGTTAAAGTTTTCGTAATGGGGTCAAGGTCACTTGCTCAAGGTCAATTAGTCATGGGTGCTTCTCTTAAATGAAAGCCTAAACCCTAATGCGTGTTTGTGTAAAATATAAAACCTCTAGGATTATTTTTGATAAAAAAACTTTAACCTAATGCTGACGCCGACGCCGACATCCGTTATTATGACAATGGCTCTTCCAAGACTTTCGTCCCGGGCTAGCTTAAAAGTATTTAAAAATGATATTTAGTTGCTAGAGATAAAAGAAGTAGAAAACAATCATACTTTTTCATTAGGTTCGTGATAAAATTGTAACCTGTCACGCGAAAAGGGACGATCTGGAAATTTCTATAAACTAGGTATTTGAAAAAGAGATTGATTGTAGTACAGGTCAAGCAGAAGTCGCATTTCAAAAATTCTTTCACAGGAAGGTAGGTTGATCATTCAAGATTCAGAAAATCAGCTCAGTGCAGAAAGTTTCAACCCCAGTCAGTCTGTGCAGTTCGCGCAGTCTGACTCGTTTCGACACTTTACACACCAACCAGACGGTTCCTTTTCGCGTAACGGATCACTATCATATCTATTGTAAACAAAGCTTTGACAGGCTGTGTTGACTAATGTCAGACTGCACAACTGCACTTAATTATCGATTATGTTTTACTTTCCTTAAAAAACACTCAAAACTCGCTCCACACACTCATACAACTTCATTGTGAAATCCTTCTAAAATCATTCAACTTGTCAACTTCACGAAGTTTTAACTGCGACACCTATGCTCCCGCTACTGTGCAGACTTACGGATAGAAGGGGTATTTTGGTTTTCAAATTTAAATTTTTCATTATTCCTAACTTAATCCCTATGTTGTTGGTACTCACTTAAAATGTCTCATCGAGACAATTCAAATGAGTATCCACAACATATGGTTTCATTTGGAAATAAAAAATGTAGACTGGCTTTACCCCCTCTTATCTGGACCGCTGCTGCGTTTTTACTTCAATAATAGTACTTAGCTTGATATAATACGGAAATCAGTAGTTAAACCAATCTGTATGTATAAATTTTCCACATACTTTGAAAAGTAACATTGACGTTGACTGAAAAACCTTGGGGTCGGTACCAACAGAAAGATCTTGTTAAAAGCAATAACAATTAGAAATATGAGGGGTCCCTAATTCACTGTCAAGGCAAAAGTTGTGGCCAATTTTAAATACTTTTTGTGGACAAATACAACAAACAGGGTAAAATACATGTACAAACAGACAGGGCAAAAACAGCATGTCCAGATTTATCTATGCGGGTGGCTTAATGAATAGAACTTTTGGCTTATTGTGAAAGTATACATCTTTACGATAATGATTTATCGGTTATTGTAACATGATAAATGCAATAATGCCATTAAGGTGGTGGACCCTTAATAGTTCCGCAACATATCGGACGACATATTCTTTCACAATGTTAACCGAGGTTCGACCCCCGACGGCGGAACTCATTCTTTCCGACCATCTGTCTCTCATCAATGGGTTGATAATCGTAGACCTATGTGAGATAGCAGCTGGAGGCTATAAAGAATGTGGTGGTTGTACTGGTGAGAGAAATATCAGGAAACCATTGTTAGTTGCTCCAGCCGCGCGATATAACTGCAAAAATATTGAAAGCGGCGTAAAACTCCATTTAATCAATAATCCGTCTACGTCGAGCTTCAAAATTAGGACACTATGTATATTTTTAAAAAAGAGATTGCTTGCAGTAGATGTCAACCGGAGGTCTCATTTTGAAAAATACGTAAAAAGAAAGACGGAATGATTTTGTCTACTTGGGCGTTTCTAGGACTTTGAAATTTATACGCACTAAGAAGGCGACAACCAAGGAATATATAGGGTAAAGGCGATATGTGGACCGTTACAAAAGAAGAATACCCTCCGTCCGCTCCCTTTTTATGTTTTGGGCGTTGGTGTATAAGCTGTAGTTTCGATGTTATGATCATTCACCAATGATATTTTTCAACAGATGTTTATAACTTTTACGCACTAGCGTAAATCGCGTAATAGGAGTTACGTCATTAGTCTAGATTCAGAAAAAAACATTTAGTGTGTAGACTTTTAATCCTAGTCAGCCTGCACAGTCTGACATGGATCTGAACTTTTTACGCACTAAACAGATGTCCAACGGGGTACAATCGTTTGACAAACAGCGTCTTTAAAATATTTGTTTGTTTGAGTTGGGTTTTAAGCCACTTAATACATTATTTCAGTCATAACGCGGCGGCTGGAGCACCTAACAATGAATTCCTGGTATTTCTCACACTAGTACTATACCTTGGTTATTTTGACCCGACTTTGACCTTTGCGGAAAAAAATGCTTGAATGACAATTACCAGCATAATTATTTTATCCATTAACAAAATATCTATTTAGTTCAATACCGTCTGTTATTCATTCCTATGAATGCACGTGCAAAGACAAGTATGGATAATCAGATTTTTATTCATCTAAAAGCAGAAGTCGAATTCGTGTCAATTAAATCGCACTCTACCATCACATCCTTTCCTAGCCTCAAGCCGCTATCTTAAATAGGTCTACGATTATCAACCCATTGGTAGTAGACAAATAGTTGGAAAGGATAAATGCCGCCGTCGGGGATCGAAAAAGGGACCTCCAGATTGACAATCCGACGCGCTACCAACTGCGCTATGACGGCGGCATTTCTAAAATTTGAAAGGACGAGGGATTGAGCGAGCCATTAATCAATTAGCCTTGTCGTTACACGACCTGCGTTCAGGATGGCAAAATAGTGCAATTTACATGTGCACTTGCGTACAATGAGGGGTATAACTTGCAAACAAGTCGCACTGTTTCGTCTTCTTCGGCGCATGGACAGTCCCGTGGACGCATAGATTCGGTTAACAACATCGTGAAATTGATTGATTGATTGATTGATTGAATGGAGTTGAACGCCGCTTTCAACATTATTTCAGTTATATCGCGGCGGCTGGAGCACCTAACAATGGTTTCCTGGTATTTCTCTCAGTACAACCACCACATCCTTTCCTAGCCTCCAGCTGCTATCTCACGTAGGTCTACGATTATCAACCCATTGGTGAGAGACAAATAGTCGGAAAGAATGAGTGCCGCCGTCGGGGATCGAACCCGGGACCTCCAGAATGACAGTCCGACGCGCTACCAACTGCGCTATGACGGCGGCCTCGTGAAATTGACTAGATGAATGATTTTGGAATGGTTTTGGAATGAAATTGAATGAGTTTGTGGAGCGTGTTTTAGCGAATTTATTGGGAGGTAATCCAAAATCATATTAATTACATCCCTTTAAACAATTGTACTTATATGTTCTATAATAGCTCCCTATTTCTTCAAGATCTATTCAGACGCTTACAATTTCAATTAATTTAAGTGAAATCCCGATTTTCTTCCCCAACTATTTTTATTTTGAACGAAGCTGTTGTTATTTGTTTTTCAGTGAGTTTGGAGCGTTTTTGAATGTTTGAGTGAGTGTTTGGAATGAATGAATGGAGCGCTGAGTGAGCGATTTAGAATGGTTTTGATAGAGGTGATTGTCAATTTCACGATGTAACTATCTGTAAGTACCTTGTAATGATCGTACACTTGTTTAGCAGAACATCGGGACGTTACGTCATCTATTGGCGCTTGTGCTCTGTCAAAGTCTAGAATCGCAGCAAACGAAAGGGTCCCAATCGCTGCTGCGCCATCGTCGATGCATTCATACGCTGACTCGTCCTCGTTACAGAGGAAACAGAAGACATTGTTATAGTTGAAGTCATAAACGGCTCTGTAGGCGTGGCATGCTGCTTCGATAAGCGGGTCATACTCCGCCCACCTTCCAGTGACGTTACATTCCGTGATGACATTACGACACGATGGGGACAGAAACGTCATATGCATTGGCCAGTAAAATTCTAAATCACAACCCTCTGTATTGAGAACGTCTGTAACTAAAGTCTCGGGGCTGGTTCTTTGTGTAAACTCAGCGCCGAAATAACATGCTAAACGGGGCTGCCATTTAATAAGGTTGGATTCATTGGCAAAGTTACACATAGCACAGTACTTGTTGGCGTATGTACGCTGTGTGACATTATCAACGATCGGCTGCCATATGTCTATTTCTGTGTAGATTTCTCGGTCTTCACATTTAGATTGAGTTATTGCCAACGTGGTATTATCCCCGGCAATATATCTTTCAGCACAGAACCTATAGACCCAGTATGTATCTGTTGCCCCTTCGCCTTTTAGTGGCATCAACTGACATGCCGCTCTTCGTGGAAGTTGTGATTGTTCTAAAGTCGGTAAGACATCGAACGTGTCCGGGCAACAGTTCCCGTAATCAGAGCAAGTGCTCGTGTTACATGAGCACGGTTGACAACAGTCTGGGTAAATATAGGCCGGAACCTGCACCGGTAAGTCTTCTAATGTTCTAGTTTCCGTGTTGTTTGGATCCGCGATGACTATATCCGGTGCTGTACACAAATTATCACTACCACAAAATGATCGCTGAACCAAATTAACAAATTTCAAATCATCTTTTGTAAACGTTTCAGTAAAAACACTATCCAGAATCACAACGAAAATAGTCCAAGCTAGATATTTCATTTTAAAAACTTATTTACGTATGATATTTAAATACAAAATATTTATGTTTTTGTGGTATATCACGATTTTTCACTAATGGGATAAACGGTCTGAACAACCCCGAGTTATGTTTGAGATACCAATCTTTTACCCTTAGCTATGCATCGTGTTTGATTACAATGGACATTCTCAATACATCTTTTAGAAATTTATAAAACGCCAGTACAGTCAGAATTCAAAGAAAAAATAAGAAAAAGAAGAGCTAAGCCTTTTCTGTATGTTTGTAAAGTCAGTTTTGCTTATATCTTCATTTTAGTTTTTAATCCCATTTCGGATTTCACGGTAGAAAGGGTGTATTCATACGTCAAATAATTAGTGTGATTTTCTGCATGTATACGTAAAATGTTTAACGGTGCGAAAAATGACTCGCTTGACGTTTTGTTACAGTTAACAACATCGTGAAATTGACAAGGTGAATGATTATGAAATGATTTAGGAATGAAATTGAATGAGTGTGTGGAGCGACTTTTGAGTGAATTTAATGGGAGGTAATCCAGTATTGCAAATTTTGTTCAGGATGAACACAATTAGCAATATTGATTACCTCCCTTTTATAAAATATGCATACCAGTTCAATAGATATCTCCCTATTTCTCCAAGAGCCTATCAGACGCTTACAATTTCAATTAAAATAAGTGAAATCAAGATTTTTTCCCAGCTATTTTTGTTTTGAACGAAGTTGTTGTTAGATGTTTTTCGATGAGTTTGGAGCGTTTTTGAATGGTTTGAGTGAGTATTTGGAATGAGTGAATGGAGCGCTGAGTGAGCGATTTAGATTGGTTTTGATTGAGTCAAATGTCAATTTCACGATGTAATTAACTGTAGTAAACCAGATAATATCTCCATGCATGGAAGGATAGCTCCGATAGATAGTCTGTGTTATTATTCACCTGACAGGGTGCGGCTTTACCGTGACGTAATTCGGCGAGTTAGCCCTTTGCTGTTTAATCCCTGCTTTTTACGTGCCTGTGATTTTATGATTGAGAAAACATTGTGAAAAAAGAAGAAATTGCTTCTGACAAGCAATTTCTTCTTTTTCCACACTATTTTCTACCCTAATGAATGGTTATTTTTCAATTTAAATCAACTTTTAATTTTCGTCTGCAAAACCTTTGAATTTGGACAGGTCCAAAATTTTGTAAAATAGGAAAGGGTTAACTTTTCAATATACACGTATTTGGTTCTTTCGCGAAAACAAGTCCACAATTATCGTTGACGCATGTTAGTAACTGTATCCAAGAACCAAACGGAAACACGTGCTTTGAGGAAGTGGACACATTTTATCGTTGGGTTTCCAAATCCTCGTAGCTGAAGTTACGAGTGTTTGGTAACCAACCTACGATTTAAGGTTTCAAGTGTATAATTTGACTATCTATGAAAATTAGTTATTATATATAAATTCCGATTAACCTTAACCTTTAGTACAACGACCCTTTCATTAGGCCCCGCCCTGCCAGGGCATATACCATGGATTATAAAGAACAAGAATATTTAGTTTTATTATAGTCCGTTTGACTTATATATAGACCAACATGATGAAACGTATTTTTTCTTGTCATATTATGATTTCCGTCTAATTCCATGACGAATCTTGTTTTCAAAGGACAATAACTCAAAATTTATGCACTGCAACTCTCCTCCATGAGATCTATCCATCCAAAAAGTTTCAAGTTGATAGCTTTTATACTTTAAGAGATATGCTCCGGACAAAATCTTAGTATTTAACATTAGTATTACTTCCAAAAATATGCAAGCTGAAGTTGTAGTTCTTGTGCACTGCACTTTTCCTCCATTATATCTATCCACCTATAAAGTTTCAAGTTGATAGCTTTGATACTTTAGGAGATGCTCCGAATAAGTTTAGTGACGGAATTACGGATGGAGACCGTTAATACACTACTCAAAAGTTCTAAGCGGCCACCTTACATTTCTCCATTTTTCACATATTTCCGTAAATTACTTTGAAATGTAAACTTAGCCATTCCAAAGAGAGGTCAGTCAGATACCACCATGTCGAATTGTTTTGTAAAACATGTACCAGGAAGTCCTTAAGACAGAAGCAAATGCCTGTACCCTCAAATTCAAAAGTCACAAAAATGACAACTTTTAGAGAAATTTGAAATTATCGACTTTTGAAAACTGCATATCCATCCAATTTTATGGACTGATATCAGTGGTAGAACACCATTGGACTTCTAAAAGTTAAAAGAAATGACACAGTTTTTAACACATTCTTTATCCTAACAAGAAATGTCAAAAATACCCCACCCACCAATGTTAACTTTGAAATTGAGGGTACCCCTAGTTTCGTTTAATTTTAAAATATTTCTTGTAGAATTACTTTGCTGATTTTTTTCTTGTTGACTTTTTAAATGACTTGGCTACATTATTCAAGTGAAAACGGGATGAAACCATGCGGCATTTATAACATATATGACCAAGGAAGCAAATGGCCGCTTAGGAGTTTTGAGGAGTGTATATCCCATTCGCCGAAACGACGGGGATAATATGAAAAAGGCGAAAATAACTGGTCCTTGTCATACGGCACAAGTTTGCCAGGGTGGAAACTTTCTACTTGTTTTAAGAAAT
Organism: Fragum whitleyi; assembly: GCA_948146395.1. NCBI lineage: Eukaryota > Metazoa > Mollusca > Bivalvia > Cardiida > Cardiidae > Fragum > Fragum whitleyi. The sequence goes on along the minus strand of OX411544.1, from coordinate 74,295,052 downwards.
TTACGAAATTTAAAATATTGTTTAATGTTTCAACATCGTGTTCAGTGCATTCATTTTTGAAAAGCAATGTTTTGGTGACCTCTGTTTGATTTTTTTGAAAATAATTATTCTCCAGGGAGTTTCGGCATGTGGCGGGTCAGAAGTACCACAACTTGATCCATTACATATATTTCAATAACGATCCGATTTAAATTGTTAATAACAAGGTTCTATGTTGTGTGTACACTGTATATTTTTGTCAGTTATTGTATTACCATTTAAAAAAGATATATACATGTACGGGTTAAGACAAACTGGTTGATAAAATAGATGTATTATTCAATGGTACTTGTCATACATAGGCACTGCAAAAAAAAGGGTTAAAGGAAGTGATTTAAGGAAAATTGATAAACTGGCTGCATCAAATAACATAGTGGGCGGGGCTTCTCTCCTACTGCAAAGTTACGAAATATAGAGTGTTGAAAATTTAAAAAAATGGAGTGATTTCATTTGCTGAAAAATTAGGTTGAACGCTAAAAATACAAATTGCACAGTCCAAATATTTTCTGTTTTGGCTGTAAAAATCGATTATTTCTCTGTAAAGATACCCGTTTCCGTTATCTCAGCCTACCCTTTGACCCCGTGACATCACGAGAAGAAGTCTCGTTGGTACACAGAATAAAAGTGGAGCTAAAACGTAGTAGTCTTGACGAAATTTTCTATATGTTTTCGTTGTATTCATCATCGGAAAGCTCCGATGATGATTTCACATATGCAGACCAAGGACGACAAACGAACACAGACGTGGTTATCTAGTCGCATCAATACTAACCGTATTTATTGGAAACATCTGACCCCGAACAAAACATTATCATGAAGAAACTGTTGACGAAAGGCGGCTGCTAAGCAATAATTGTTTTTGAAGGAATTATCATTTTGTAGATAAAAATCATTTAAAAAAAAGCAAATAATATTAATGGGGTACACAATATTTTGTATTGACTACCATTTTAGTATGTTCACACCGATTTTTTTCTTTTGGAAGATATCTATACCTACAGTTAACAATATCGTGAAATTGACATTCATCTCAATGAAAACCATTCCAAATCGCTCACTCAGTGATCCATTAATTTCATTCTAAACACTCACTCAAACCATTCAAAACGCTCCAAACCCACTGAAAAAGATAGAATCAACAACGTCATTCAAAATAAATAATGCTACAAAAAAATCGCGATTTCACTGACTTGATTAAAAATTGCAAGCGTTTGATAGGTTCGTGAAGAAATAGGAAGCTATTCAAAGAACTTGAATGTACATTTTATTAAAGGGGGGTAATCAATATCGATAATTATGTTCATCCTGAACAAAATTAGCGACATTGGATAACCTCCCTTTAATTTCACTCAAAAGTCACTCCACACACTCATTTCACTCCAAAATCATTCACCTTGCCAATTACACGACGTTGTTAACTGTTTCTGAAAATATATGGACAAGTACTTCAAGCATCGTAATTACAGCTTTTCGAACTTTTGAAACGTTTTGATTTATCTTGATATAAAGAATAATGTGTTAGTGTCTAAAAATAACAATGTTATCTGGTCAAGATTGGGATATTTCTCACAGCCGAGACCTAATAACATTGATATTTTAAGACACTAACATGTTATTCTATTTATCATGCAATCATTTTTTTTTCAGTGCTTGAGTATGATAAACCCTTAAAAATCAAAGAAATTCAGGTGAAAGTGCATGCAAATTGTTTCTAAAAATAGACTGCCTGATATCATGTTATGTTATCAGACAGGTGATATCAGTTGATATCAGGTCAATGCAGGCTTAATTGCATGATAAATTTTTATACGTCGCCAAACGTATTTGAACCATCTTCTCCGTCTGTCCGCCAGTCTGTTTGTTCGTTCGTTCTTACTACCATCCTGTTAAGTAAGTATTACATATTTAGCTATATTTCTTGCTAAATACGTAGATTTAGCTAACCGAGTTAATCTGTAACAGCTATTATAATCTGTTAAGAGGGTCTATGAGTAGTACACAGATAATATCATGTTAATACTAAACACGTATTTAAATGAACCATAAAATCTAAAGTAAAAATACACTAGAAAAACAAGAAAATATTATCTAGGGTCTCCGTGTTAAAATCGACTTTGTTCCAAGTGATCAAACTACCCTTGAACACCACCACAAGTGACAATTCCAGTAAGCAAATTGTTCACTTCCGCTCCTACGATATGATTTCATTGATATAAGGTGAAAAGGTCAATTCATCTATAAATTTTAACTAGATCATGTAAAGATAGATTTTGTGCAGTAAGCCGTGAAATCTACTTGTAATGGTAAGATTCCCGCGCTATCTTTCCGAAATAGATAAAGCAGGTTAAAACAAATCGTATAAAAAGTTACATTAATTTTTACCTTTCAAACGAAAGTTCTTGCTTATCTTAATTCGTAATGTTTACACATACACGTGCTTTCATAATCGAAGTGAAAGGATGAAGTTCAAATTCTAAAAGATGTTTTTTAGCTCCACTGGCGGAAGGCCACTGAGGCTATTGTCATGACGTTGTGTCCGTCGTGCGTCCGTCCGTCCGTGCGTCCGGTCGTTAACTTTTTCTTTAAAAACCTTCTCCTCAGAAACTAATGGATGAATTTCAACCGAACTTCACAGGAATCATCCTTGGGTGACCCTTTTTCAAAGTTGTTCAAGAAATTTTGATCCAAAATGGGCGTGGCTATTTCCAAATATGGTAAAAAAAGAGTTCTCAGATTGTAATTGATGGATACCAATTAGATTTAAAATGAATGATCCTTGTGTGACCCTTTATCAGTCTACTAAAAATTATTGTGATCGGATGGAAAACATGTATTTTATGGGCGGAGGTCATTTCTCTATATGTTATATAGTGGAAATTTTTCAAAATCATTTTAACTGATGGTTATCAACCAAATTTCAGTGCAATGATCCTTGAGTGACCCTTGATCAGTCTACCGAAAATTATTGTGATCGGATGAAAAATATGTATTTTCTGGGTGGAGGTCATTTCTCTATAATATGCCATGGTGGAAACTTTGAAAATCATTTTCTAAGAATGTTATTCATGGATATCAACCGAATTTCACTGGAGTGATCCTTTAGTGACCCTTTATCAGTCTACCAAAAATTATTGTGATCAGATGATTTTTTTTTTTTTTTTATGGACGGAGGTTATTTCTCAAAATGCTATATAGTGGAAACTTTGAAAATCATTTTCTCAGAATGTAACTGACGGATATCAATCAAACTTCATTGGTTTGATCCTTGGTTGACCCATTATCATGCAGCCAAAATTTACTGTCATTGGATGAAAAATATGTCTTTTATGGCAGGAGGCCATTTCTCTATATAGTGGACATTTGAAAATCACTTGTAAACATCAGTTAAACCCAAAATATCTCAAAATCTAGTCAAACTTTGATTTGCTATTACCCCAATTTCAAGCATGTGGAGCGACTCAAGCCATTCATGGCTTTCTAGTTATACCCGTTATACCCAAGGTAATGGACTCGGCGTCAACATCAGAGCTCAGTTTTGAAGTTACATCAGTCTATAAAACTTGAAACATAAAAAAACAATGACGTCAACAATACGAAACACTCATATTAAGAGTATATTTCATTTATTATTTTTTTTTAATTTTCACACGAACTCGAAGAACTTATGAAACTAAATGTAGAAATGAACGTTCAACCTTAATTTTTACTAATGCCATTTTTTTTTTTAAATTACTATACTTTTAAGTATGTTCAATGATTAAAATATACTGAACCACAAAGAAACGTAGCACTAGAATAATTTTTAATTTATAGAAATATTTTGTTGACAGTGCGTATTTTTAACTCTTCATTGAAAAGCTATTTTCAAAATTGATAAAAACACCACTGATACAGTTAAAAACATCGTGAATTCGACAATCATTTCAAATATAACCATTCTAAATCGTTCACTTAGCGCCCCAATCATTCATTCCTAACACTCACTCAAACCATTCAAAAACGCTCAAACTCATTGGAATAAATAGGTTCAACAACGTCATTCAAAATAAATTTTGATAGAGAAAAATCGCGACTTTACTGGTAAATTCAAATGGTTAGCGCCTCATAGGTTCTTGAAGAAATTGGAAGCTATGTTAAGAACTTGTATGCATTTTTTATTAAAGGGAGGTAAGCAATATCGCTAATTTTGTTCATCCTGAACAAAATTTGCTATATAGGATTACCTCCCATTAAATTCACTCAAAACTCGATCTTCACACTCATTCAATTTCATTCCTAATTCATTCTAAAATCATTCACCTTGTCAATCTCACGATGTCGTTAATTGTAGCAATAATTGAGATAACAACAATACGTTCCTCTATGTCGAACATCAAACATAAGACCTAAAAACAAGAGCACAGCCTACGGGTGCCTACGCTCGGCTGTTTAGTGCTGGATGGTGGGAAAAATCTTAGTCGAAAAAGGGAGAATAATTTGTTCCAAATGCATCTAGAGTTATCCCCCTTGATAGTATAGATTGCTTTTTTGATGTTGAACATGTAAGCCAACTTTCAAGTAAATGCTTTCAGTAGAACAAGATATATCACAAAATGTCAAAGTTTCGCATGGCGACGACGACAACGACGTCGACACGAAGGCTATAGCAATACCTCGGCTTTCTCCGAAATGCGCCGAGCTAATAATGGTGAAACCAAACTTACTGAAATTGAGGCAGTGGTGTGGGCTCTGAATGGATGCGTATAGTTAAAAACAGTGTGAAATTGACAGTCATTCCGATCAAAATCATTCTAAATCATCCCCAAGGCGCTCCATTTATCTATTCCTATCACTCATTCAAATCGATCAAAAACGCATCAAAATCGCAAGAAAACATTTCGAAATCTTTTAAAGCGGCCAACGTTTATTTCAAACCGTTCAAATTATTGTATGGATTTATTGGCTGGTGTGGCTTTCAAAAGGTCTGGTTGACACACAAACAGAAAAGTATGTATATTCATTAAAGGGAGGTAATGTGTATCGTTAATTTTTTTATCCTGAACAAAATTAGCGATACTGGATTACCTCCCTTTAATTTCACTCAAAACTCACTCCACAAACTCATTCAATTTCATTCCAAACTTATTCCAAAATCATTCACCTTGTCAATTTCCCTATGTTCTCAACTGTATGTGTAAAGACAGGTTTTTGAGAACGTGTTGGTGCTTTGACGGAGACTAATTCTAAAGATATTTTCGATCGAAGAAAATTTCTTTGAAATGCGTGCGTTGCATTTCTTACTTTCCGATACGAGCCGTCTGTGTAATTTAAGTGTTTTAAGAATATAGGTCGATAACTGATATCAGTCACCCCAAAGCATGGTTGATTCTAGTGCGAGATTTCGTTAATTTCGTTTTTTCTCTAACTTGGAAAAGAATCCCGGAGGCTTTTCTAAAAGTAATTGACACCAAAAGCCGATTCTTTTTTTTTATTTTTTTTTTTTTTGGGGGGGGGGGGGGGGGAGGTGGGGGCTATTTTATCACCAGAACCTACTCTATACACAACCCATTTTATCAGCCAAGCACAAATTTGACCTAAGCGATAGGTTTTCTTAAACCTCGAATCAAGTTGAATCTATTGTAATCAAAGAACATCAAATGGCTCCTTAATATTATACAGTCCTGATTAATACAACGTTTCATTTGTGGTTAAGTTTAAAAATGCGTGTAAAAGTGTATGAAATGCATTGTTCAAGGGACTATCAAATATAACAAAATGCATATTGTACTGAAGGGCAAATTCCGATATTTTCTTTCTTATTTTCATCAAATAGGTATATCACCTACAGTTAACGACATCGTGAAATTGACAAAGTGAATGATTTCGGATTGGATTTAGAACGGAATTGAATGAGTGCGATGATTCAGTTTTGAGTGATATTAAAGGAAGGTATCCAATATCTAGTGCAAGAATTCGTTACATTCATTTCTTCTCTAATTTGGAAAAGAATCCTGAAGGATTTTCTAATGGTAATTGGAACCGAAAGGCGATACTTTTTTGGCTGTTTTATCACAAGAATGTGTATAGTTTAGTTTTCATTGTTTATTTTCTTAAACTGTATGGCTGCAATATTTTTAACTGGAATAACATCACAGTCGTATACGTGGTACAGTGTAGTAAAAAGTGCTAAATGTAGAAGCATGCAAGATGGCAGACGTAAACAACGATAATGTGTAAGTACGGTTTCAATCGCAAAAATACAGATTAATTTCACTGATTGTGTTAGGTAATAGACATTGTGACCAACATGAAATATCCGATTTTCTTATTTTCTTGATTTCTCGTGATGCCTACTTTACAACTAGGATTCAATCGAATAACTTGGGTAATTAACAAAAACAGAAACAAAGAAGTGATGGCAAGATCCATTCCAGAAAATTGGATTCATCACTAATAAAATTGCCAATGTCTAAGGATCTTTCGTAAGCCTAAACCCCATCAAACCATCCCGATTTTTGACAGCTCTGAAAAAGCATTGTAGAAAGTGATATTTTTAGTTTTTACCTCCATATTTCATTATGGTAGAAAGACAATAGAGTCTCACTTATAATAGATCCAAACATTCTGTAACACATCCACCAATGATGCCTTTGCAGATACTACCCTGCTAAATTAGCTTGACTGCACATGCAAAAATCTTTGGCTTCTTAATTAGAACACTTCGACGTATGGCACCAACATGAGTTTTCTGTTAAATTCAACCTTTTAAGGAAAATTATATATTTATCAGGGCGAGGGTTGCACCCTGGGGTCAATTCTATATATGCCGTGTACAAGGAGGGACCTTTTAATACTACAAGATCATCATCGTCATCATCATCTTCATCATCATCAAGAACCTATCAGACATTTACCAATTGTCTTATGTCATTGAATTCGCGGTCTTTTTTTTTGTTGACCTATTTTGAATGGCGTTGTTGATTCATTTTCTAAGATGTGAGTTAGAAGTTTTGCCTAGGAGAGGATATTACTTGACTGCTTAAAGATACTTTAAGAACGTATCTATCTACAAAGCGAAATGTGAAGGCTGGTTAGCCTGTGTAAATGCACAGGCTAGCCAGAGTCATTGCTTGGCGTACATTTAAAATTGTTTGAAATGTCGCAAACAGGTTAAAAATTCTTACAACCGACACATCTACTAAATATAGAGAATATTTCTGTCATGATTTATTGAAATTCACAATTGTCTGAATAATGCTCTGGAATGAACTATATGAATATTTACCGATTCTCTTTCTATGTCAACTCCTTGAAATTTACATGAATAGTGCCAGGAAGTACGGACACTACTTTTAAAGCTCCTCCTCTCTTGTCTTCGTCGATTTTCTTGAAGCCAGAAACCTTCCCTTGTAAAGGTTGAGTGTTCTTTTGTTACATACAAAAGAAATGAAAATAAGCACACCTATTCCTCCATTTAAGATTATCAAAAGATACTCAAATATCACGTGTTTCGTAAACTCAAATAAGAAGCCGAAAATCCAAGTTAAGCCAGTTAAGGTGGAAAGCCTTGCATAGATACTAAGGTTATTCCTAGCTTTCATGTTACTAGAATTTATGCTCGGTAATCTACTTATCTTAACCACAACAATTATGAAAAATACAAGATTAACAAAAATAACAACACCGGCCGGTAATGCAAAAGTGTAACCGATCATTATTTTTCGGGATATATAACACATTCCATCATCCCCATACCCTATCCCTCCATTTTCATAGCCGAAAACACTAACGATGATATTAATGGCAACAAATACAAGGGATGCCAGCACACAATAAACAATGTATAGAGTGCTTCTTACTAAAGTCGAACCAGTTTTGTTACCATGGGACGAATTCTGGATAAAAGCTATGAACATGTGATATGAACAAATATTCATTGCAAAAATTACCATTAACCAGAAGAAATGTACAAAACCCCCGAGAAATGTACATATTGAATTCGATACATTTTCAGACTGTGGCACTGCAAATGTAAACATAGTTTGAGCACAAATAAGACAGGTACAAAGAAACATGATATTGATTCCAGGCTGGGTCCGAAGTTCAGAAAACAAGGCATATGTAAGTAATGTTAGAAGACAAAAAAGAATGGAAATACAAGCGCACACAATCGATAGTACTCCCTGTACTTTACCAATATTCTCTTTAGCTTTTGGAGCAGATTTCTTATTTGCATTCAAAAAGCTGTTTTTGCAGATGGATAAAACGCTATAATTGACGGCAGCTGACATTTTGACATTCTTTCTGTCAAATGATTTAGCTAGTTCTTCAACAACTATTCCGCCAAAATTTATTGTAATATCATATTCATTATCATTTATTTTAACCATTGGGCAAACCAAAGCGGGGGTTAGAGATTGAATGATGGGCATATATTCGTTTAAAACTCTCTCTTTTGGCAGAGTAAGTTTTAGAGGATATGTCACCAATGATGAATTAAACATAGGGTCTAATGGATATAAGTTGTCATTTCGAAGGAATTCATGTATGGAGAGGTGAAAATTGACCGATTTTTCACTCTTAGGATCAGATAGAGCAATACTTAGTCCATCTAAATTCAATAATGTGTCAATAAAATCAGATGAGTGTGGTTTACTAACTGGGTCAAGAAAGTTCCACTCTATTTGCAAAAGGAAGTATTCTATAGAAGATGCAGCAATAGTAGGTGGCGAATCTGATAACATTGGAGACACATCAAAAGTATTAAGACTTGGTGACATTCCAAAAGAATCAATTCTACCAGAGTTCAAGGATGAATTTTGTTCCAGACCAGTCTCTTGTTGGTTGCTTGTATCTGTAGATGTCATTTGCCGGTTAGTCATTAATGAAGTTCGCGAAGACTCGGTCGTACTCGGCGATATCGTGTCAGATGAAGTACTGTTTTCTTCGTTTGTAAGCTTATAGAACAGCGTGAAGCTAGCTAGAGCATTCCAATTGTCCCACTTCGTAACCAATTCCGACTGACCATACTCATTGATCATTGATGCCATATCTTCAAGTCTCATAAAATCATAATTTTCCAGGGGTGTTACTTTCAGGTGAAGCCTGTACGCCAATCCTATTATATCGTCTCCTATGTTTACACATTCACCGTCTTTAAGGAATCTTGGGAAGTTACAGGAGAGGTTTCTACAAATATTCTGCAAAAGTAAATAATGAAAATCAAATGAGCCTGTGCGTGACATTTCAAACAATTTGACTTTTGCGTGAGGCACAAACATTTTGTAGACCAGACAGTTACACGATGTAATTTGAAGATTGCCTAACAGTCGTCAGATACTGAAAGACATTATTTATCTAAAAATCGCAAGGTGAAGGCTCTGGCCTGACTGTGCAGATGCACAGACTGGCCAGAGTATTTGCTTTGTGCACATTAAAAATTTGTTGGGAATGTCGCGCACAGGCTCAAATATGCTACAAAAACTAGTAAACAAGAGGACCAAGATGGTCCTAGATCGCTCACATGAGTCTCTTTGACCCCTGGGACATCACATTAATTGGATAGGCAGATGTCAAAAAGAAGATAATTGCCTAAAATCAATACCATGGAACGTTTTCAGCGAAGAGCAAGACAGATATGCCAATTTGCTCTTTGATTCTATGTAAAAATGGGATGCACCCAGGTGGACCCAAAATTTGACCCCAGGGTCTTGATATGAACAAACTTGGAAGAGATCCAAAAGATGATGCTACATACTAAATATGAAAGCTGTCAGCCTTCTTGTGTCAGAGAAGAAGATTTTTGAAGGTTTTCTTTTTTTCACCCATCGTGCTCAGATGAGCTGAATGGGATGCGCCCGGGTGGAGCCCAAATATAACCCAAGGGTCTTGATATGAACAAACTTGGTAGGGGCCCAGAAGATGATGCTACATACTAAAAATGAAAGCAGTGTGCCCTCTGGTTTCGATTGAAGAAGATTTTAAAAGATTTTCGCTCTTTGATTCTATGTAAAATGGGTTGGGCCCGGGCAAAGCCCAAATATAATCCTAGGGTCTTGATATGAACAAACTTGGTAGAGGTCTACTAGATGATGCTACATACCAAATATGAAAGCTGTCTGCCTTTTGGTTTCATAGAAGAAGATTTTTGAAGATTTTCATTTTTTACCCTTCGTGCTCATAAGAGATAAAGGGATGCACCTGTGCAAAGCCCTAATATGACCCAAGGGTCTTGATATGAATAAACTTAGTAGAGGCCGACTAGGTGATGCTTCATACCAAATATGAAAGCTGTCTGCCGTTTTGTTTCAGAGAAGAAGATTTTTAAAGATTTTCGCTCTTTGATTCTATGTAAAAAGGGTTGGGCCCGGGCAAAGCCCAAATATTATCCTGGGGTCTTGATATGAACAAACTTGGTAAAGGTCTACTAGATGATGCTACATACCAAATATGAAAGCTGTCTGCCTTGGGTTTTAGAGAAGAAGATTTTTAAAGATTTTCATTTTTTCACCCTTTTTGTTAAGGGTAAAGGGAAAGTTAAGGGTGGATTTCAATTATTTGAACAACTTTGGTAGAGCTTGACCCAAGGAACATCCCTGTATAGTTTCATTAAGATTGGCCCACTGGTTAAGGAGGAGATGTTTAAAGAAATTGTGGACGGCGCACGACTGACGACGGACGACGGACATTCTACGATCACAATAGCTCACCTTGAGCACTTCGTGCTCAGGTGAGCTAAAAAAGAAAGGGAAATCATGTCAAATCTTTTTCTTAATAACTTCATTGGTGTAATGTCACCTTTGTGATAAGGGGGGATAATTCTTTCTTTCAAAAGAAAAATCGATTTATCTTTCTCTTGGTGAACGAAAAAAAAAATATATATTTCAACAGCTTCGATGTCACGAGTGAAATCATTGCATTTTAAGTTTACGAAATGAAAGATTTATCACTTTTAGACAACCAAACAAACGACTTTTCTGTTTTGTTTTATGCAAAAAGAAACGCAATGTAACTATTTTTGAACATGTTCTCAAAAAGTGCGTTATATTCACGCGACTACTTGGAATGCAGTGTCATTACGTCATTACTTTAAAGGGCCTACTTTGAATAACGTAAAATATGTAGAAATAAACAAAGCAGTGTATACAGTTATCAAAATCGTGAAATTGACAAGGTGAATGATTTGAGAATGATATTGGAATAAAATTGAATGAGTGCGACGAGTGAGCTTTGAGTGAAATAAAAGGAATGTAATCCAATATCTCTAATTTTGTTCAGGATGAACAAAATGAGCGATATTTATTACCTACCTGTAAAAAATATGTAAAAACATCCTATAAATATTTTCATTTTTTTCGAGAATCAATCAGATGCTTATTACATGTATTTCAAATATGCCAGTGACATCGCGAATTTTTTCTAGCTGTATTTATGCATGTGTTGATTTGATCTATTTAGAGATTTTAGAGCGTTTTGATTTTTTGGAGTGAGTGTTAGTAATGAATGAAGAGTGAGCTATTTAGAATGGATTCGATTGAGATGAATGTCAATTTCACGATACTACTAACTGTTATTTTTTTGGTATTTCAACTAGTAGTACCGCGAGATTAAAAAGTGATAATCTATCGATATTTCTCAATGGCTCACCGAAAAATATTGATAAAAGTATTCTACTACCGCGACATTGTTTATATTAAGGTTCAACAAATCTAAATAAAATAATTGTTAGTAAATTGTAATACCTTGAAATAGTCGTAGACTTGGTTGTTAGAGCACTGCGATAGCCGAACAGGTTCTTCTTTCTTCACTGGTTCATCAGAAAACCTTATAACAGCAGCAAAAGAAACTGCCATGTTTCCTTCTAAAATTTTACTGTTGCAATATTCCGTATCATATCGCTTTCCATTACATAGAAAACAAAATACATTGTACCACCAGTAAGAATAAATAGACCTGTAAGAGAAACACGCTGCTTCTATTACGGGATCGTATTTAATCCATTTTCCAGTTTTATTACATTCTGGCTCTACTCTTCGACATTTTGGTGATTCATACGAAACGCTTTTAGGCCATAAGAACTGTATATCACAATTTTCTGTGTTAAGTATATCTTTTATAATAGAACCAATATTTGGACTTTGCGTGAAGACAGCTCCTTTACGGCAAAATAACCTTGGTGTCCATTTGATAAGGTTTGACTCGGGAACATAATCGCATTTCGCACAATGAAGGTTCGCGTATGTCCGCCCACTTTCACTGTCAATTACTGGTTGCTTTGTGTCAAAGTCGACATAGTCTTCAGATTGTTCACACTTCGATTTTGTTTCGACAGTATCGTTATCCAATCTTTGATAATTTTCAGTACAGCGATTATAGACCCTGAATGTGTCCCCAACTCCTTTTACAGTCATTTTCTGACATGTTGTCCTTCTCGACTTCTTCGACTCCTCAATGGACGGCAAGGCATCCAACACATCGGGGCAACAATCCACAAAATCCATGCAGGTCTTTTTATCACACGAACAAGGTTTACAACAGTTAGGATTTATATTGTCAGGTATTGGTACAGGCAGTTTATCTAAGGTTGTTGTAAAGTTTCTCCCTTCTTGGTTCTCTTGTGCGGTACAAATATGCGTTTTGCCACAAAATGCCCCATGAACTGTAATTACAAATCCCAAATCATCGTCGGTGAATTGTTGTGAAACTTCGAGAAACAAAATGAGCATTAAAACCCACGTCCTAAACATCATTTTGGTTAATTATCTAATCCTTATAATACAGAAATCCGGTACTGCGTGTATTTGCATTTTTAAATATATTTAGATTATTCAAGTTTTGTATTTTGATTATAATCTGACATAACCACCATCCTTAACGTTTGTAAGGAGTTTATCCATTAGTGCGAGAAATACAAATCGTCGATAAGCCGAGGAAAATGGTATAACTACAGCTTTAACCACTCTATATTTATTTACGAATAAGTGTTTGCCGAGCAATTTCAGATATTTAATAAGAATAATTTAGTTGATGAATCACAAATTTGAGTATCATTATAATTGTTTTTTTTTATTATTTGTATACATTTGTAGTCTCATTGTATTTGTGGAATGTTAATATGAATAAAAAACATTCAAAACCATAATTCAACTTAAAGCCTATCCAAAGCAGTTCATAGTTTATCTAATAACTATACAAATATCCGTGTGATAACATCCCGTATGAAATTTTCATGATAGCACATAGTTATTTTTAGAACAATTATATAACGAGCTTATTTTTAGAAACTTGCATTTCAGTTAAAAACATCGACGCAAACAAGACAAATAGAGGATATAAGATATACATTATACGTACTTAGTGTATTGTATGAAAAAGAATAATTATCTTACTCGTTTGTGGGAATTGATAGAAGATATTTTTTCTCGTACATATATATATATATTCAATTAAACCAGAACAATAATTATATAAATAAAACCAAAAACGATACTAGAAATCAATTTTAATAACGTGCCAACCGGTTTCGCTGCTGCTCATCAGGACGACGTTAATAAATAATTAACTATCCCGCGAAAGGTAGAGAGATTATACTAGATTTACAAATCTACGCTTCTCCCCCCCCCCCCCCCCCCCTTCCGTGAAGAAAACAATGTTTGCAACATAAATAATATCAAAATTCAGGTGCCGAATAGTCAGTTTTTCACAATCTTCTCACAAAAATTTGAATGATTATAACAGTTACTATGACAATATTCTGATGTTGAAATATCTAGTGTGGGATAATATCAAATTGAGTACAATTGTTTGTTTCAGCGACAAATAGATTTATCTTATCCACCTCTAGAAAAAGATTCATTATTCTGATATTTAATTTTCTGAAATTTTAACCTTTTTCGGACATATTTTTTGTGAACATATTAAGCTATATTTTCACATAAATGTAGCTTTTGTTGTCCACAATGAAAAAATATTTATTGATTTTACACGAAAAGCAATCAGTTTGCCTTTTTCTTTTATCCAAGACTGATGCTAAATGAACAATCTTTTGCATAAATTCACTCTGAACGCGTCAATTTACATGTGAATTCCTAGCATCGTTATGACGCCATGTGTTAAATCGGTCCCTCTATGACGCCAAATAAAATCAAATTAACGTAAGCCGGGTATAGTCCTTCTGTAATTTTTGTGGTTAGGCGGTGGTGTTACCAAGTTATAGTCTATCATTATTTCTCTTTACTCCACTAGAAAGCATTAAAGAAATCTGTAAAAGTTGGAAGATAATTAAATTTAGTTAGACATTATGGTAGTCCTGACCTTCACCTTCGCAATACTTTAAGAAATACAGGATTTCTGACACAAAGTATACTACTCAAAGTTTGCTAAGCACCAAAACTTTTTTATACTATAATTTCAGAAAAAAATGAAATTTGATTATAAGAATTTTGGAAAATGGTCGATTGTTATCAGTTTATCAATTTTTAAGAAGAAAATAAAGCTTTATAATGATAACAAGACTTTAAATGTAGACCAAACAGGGAGACCCTAGGTCTGTTTTCTTGAAAATTGAAAAAAAAATCGAATTGACCAAAAAGGGTGTTCTTTCAATTGCACTTCGTTCAATAACGAGTATGAGAGCCGGTACTGTCAATTACAGCCTGGTAGCGCCACTGCATTCTCCTGATTAAGTTCTGCATTACTCTTTGGGGAATAACAGACCATTCTTCTCTAAGGGTCTGGCCGAGCTCCTGAAGTGTCCTTGGCTGGACCTGACGCGCAGAAACTCGGACCTGTAGCTCATTCCACATATGTTCTATCGGATTTAAGTCAGGTGAGCGAGACGGCCAGTCCAGACGTGGAATGCCTTCTTTCTTGGCGATACTCTTGGACTACACGGGTCGTGTGTAGACAGGCATTATTATCCATTTAAATGAATCCATCCCTAATAGCTCCAGCGTAAAATCTTATTGTATTTTACGTATCGTATTGAGGATTTTATCAATGTACCTACGAGCTCTCAGAGTACCTCTTTCTAAAATAACAAGATCAGTCCGCCCATCCCAGCTGCTGAAACTCCAAAACATGATGGACCTATCCCCATAACGATCGTGCTAAGCAATGTTTGCTGCATGAAACCTTTCCCCCGGCCTTCTCCATACCCTTGCCCGCCTACCAGTGTAGTCCAGGCAATACCTGGACTCGTCCGTGAATAGCACGGGGTGCCAGCGTCTTATGCGCCAGCCAAAGTAGTCCAATGTCCAAGTTTACCGACGCCGACAATGAACTCGGGACAGCGGAATACCAATACACGGTCTTCTTGACCCCAGGTTATGCTCATGCAGCCGTGTTCGTATGATTTGAGTCGAAACTCGCACTCCCAAGGCGTTTTCAAAGTCGGAACGTAGCTGCGTTGCCTTAGCAAACCTGTTCCCTTGGGCTTGAATTACCAAAGAACGGTCTTCTGCGACGGAGGTAGCTCTACTCCTAACTCCACCATGTCTCCTTACAGGTGTACCATACTGTTTGTATCGTGCCAAAGGTCGGGTTACAACAGTATTGTGTACCCCCAGTACCATACCAACATATCGGTTGGAAGCCTCTTGCTCCACCATACCTATGGCACGCCACAATTGTTCGACAGATAAATGTCGTCTGACATTTAGATTAGCCATGAGTAACGACTTAAAAGTCAATAAAGTACTGAAATCAGAAACTAAGCATCTACACGAAACATGTACATGTAGAAAATGAGGAATGACAGGTAAGAAACCGGGGTACCTAATTTTACACGAGTCTCGTGAGAAAATAGCGTGTCGAATTTTGTAATCTATACATTAGATATCTTGTCAATACATTATTGTACAATTTTAAACACGAACACGAATGTTTTTCTTATCATTTTAAATCAGCTCATGTAGGACATGAAAAGTTTTGGTGCTTAGCAAACTTTGAGTAGTATATATCTTGATTTATATTTTTCTATAATTCTTGCATTGTATTAATCCCTTGTTCCTTACTAGGATATTTGACGTTAATCCAAAAGTTTGATTTATTTCGAATGAAACAGTAAAGTATAAAGTCAAATATAATGGTTGATAGTCAATAGCCTTTGGTCAGATTCTTGACCTTTAACATATATTTCTTTCTAGTTTTGTTTTGCTACATCAAGGTCTACACTCAGTAATCCCATTTAATTTAAATGTTCATGTCAAATGACTTTTCTCCTCATAGACTGCCTAACTAAGTTGTAGACTCTATAATACCGGATTAGACCTAATGAAACTAGAACAGATGAATAGTATCTTCAATGAGATTTTGATAGAATCTTTTTGACAAAAACTTATCATTTCCGAGTCTAAAATAGAAAAGCCTTTGCTCGCTTATTTACAATTCTTCCTAGACTTGCTTAAGATCAGTTTGTCTGAAACATTATCAATAAAAAATCCTTTTCTCACACAATTTTTTTTTTTTTTTTTTTTTGTTTATGAAACGCCGAGATGATAGATTTACTATGAAAACATGCGATAAATGACGTCACGATGACTTCACAATGACGTGTTTTGTAATCCTACTCATGCATGTGTACTTTAGAGACAAGGATATCTCTAATGGCTGTTCGGTATAGAAAAGGGTGGATTTGAGAGAAAATGTAAATATTATGATTTTAACTGATCATAAAATATTTAATAAATGTAGATATGTTTCAGTCATTCGTGACACAAAATCTATTCTTAGTTATATAGTTATCGAAACAGAATACTTAATTGAATCGTGAACACATCCTCCTGAGTCACTATATTATGTGGCCCGTCTCGCGAAAAGGGACTATATGGGTAGTGCGTGGATTGTCGACCCTAGCAAGATTGCGCGAATTGCGCAGACTGACTCGGGTCGAAATTTTTCTCAATTTGCTTATTTTCTGAAACTAGAATGATCAATCTACCTTCCTGCGAATGATTTTTCGAAATGCGTCCATTAAAATAATGAATTAATAAATTAATAAATTAATTAATTAATTCATTCATTAATAAATTAATAAATTCATTCATTTATTTATTCATTCATTCATTCATTCATTCCAAACACTCACATAAACCATTGAAAAAGGCTCCAGAAATACTAAAAAAAGTTTAAAAACTACATTCAAATCGCTGGTTAAAATAAAAATAAAATTCTCTGACTTTCTTGAATTTGGAAGCACCTTGTTGGTTCGTAAAGACATCAAACGTTATCCCGATTCTCCAGCTGTTGGATGAGATTTAAACCAAGACTGTCTTTTGACTTCTTTTTGATAGATTTAACAATTCGAGCAGACTTTTTTTTTGTTTTTTTTTTAAAAGAAAGATCTCGCACAACATCCAAATATTAGTATTTGTTCGCGAGTGACCATATACGTATTGCAGTACATGTAGATGAAAGTCTGACGAACTCCTATTCAAAGTTGAAGTAAATGTTTTTCTTTTAATTAAAAAAAAAAGAAAAAAAATATCTTCCTTACGTTTTTTTTTAATATATACTTAGTGCTAAAAGAGAATGTGCACTTTTAAATATTGAATATCTATGAAATTACACAATCTATCGTCATGAAAAGTCGTATGACTATCCCGATGAGTATTGTCAAACGATATTTAAAAACAAAAATCGCGCGATGAGCAAAATATATTCTGCTAAATTGAGACAATTGATTTTGCATATTTTGCATGTGCATCACGCATTAGACGAATGATTGGTCTAAAAATGATTTCAGCATAAAATCACATCTTAAATACAATCGTGCATGGTGCTACAGCGTGGCTTGACAACCAAAAAACGTCGTTGAACCAAATCGAATCTTGTCAGATTTAGAACGTCATTAAAATTGATTTAGTATAAATGTTCCAATATAAGTCGAGGTCACCATTTGTAAGGCTTTAATAAAGCAAGTCAAGATATGTAATTGAACGCCATAGCACCATTCATCGTCCAGTTACTGACTTAACAAAGCAGCAATGTTTAACGTTAACGTACAAGTATCATTTTGCATTAGCATTTATCTTTGGAAATGGCTTGGAATGGCTTCTTTACCTCTATAATGCAATATCAACATATAGCTCTTACCAAAGAAAAAGTTGTAAGGAGGCCAAATCTTAAAAATTTAAGTTCCGCCTGCGCGTATGCAGCATGCGTCACTTTATCAAAATCTGATGTCACTTTAAATTGCATAAGGTATTGACTTAAGTATGGTATCAAATTAACTCCATAATTTTTCTCCAACTTTGTAAAAATCAAGAAAATGCAAAAAGTGAAAGTGCACACTTTCATATGGAACTCAGTATAGAATTGTGTAACACATTCGGTAGCGTAAAAATAAGACACCATATGTACTTGTCAATACCGGAATTTAATTTTATAAAGTTCTCGAATACGGTATTGTGACTTGTGATTAAAGTACATTTGTATTCTACCCACAAGTCAAAATAACGAGTTCAATTTATACTTATATTGTGAAACATTGTTGACCTGTCACTCATTATTTTTCGTAAACTTTCGTTAATATCCGCGAGGTTGTTAAAATAAATTTATTTTACAAGCAAATATAATGTTGGAATTGTTACAATTGGGACGGTAGCGCAGTGGTCTAAACGGTTTGACAATTAGAGTTATTGAACTGACAGACCAGGTTCGAATACGCACGCAGTCGGATACAGTGATTTTTTTCTCAAATTGTTTTAACTTTAATTTTATGATTAACTAAAGAGACAGTTTTATTGTCGCTAGAAATTCGTCAACTTTGTAATATTCTATATTGAAATTTTTCGCTTAATCAAATCTCTCATTACTTTAATTTTCATGGAATTAATAACGTGTTGCCACTTATTCAAGCTGAGGTCACGAGGCTTTTGATCGTCAGCTTAGCCTTTTTTAATTCTCTAAAGCAACACCTAACTGACTCAGTTGAATAATCTTCTTTCGTTCATGACATTTAATGCTAATAATATTATTACTATTTTCTTATCGTACGATACATTTCATTGCTTGTCGTTAATTCTTTTTTACGGAATTCTTTATCAAATTCTTATTTTATTTTGAGGGTTGTAATAAATTTGTCCTGTATTTTTTCTAAAAAAGTACATTTTGGTTGTGCGTAGGCTACTGAGCAATAAGAAATCACTTGATGCAGAATATCAAACTGATAACCCACACAGAACGATGCACAAAATCAAGTAATCAATGGCTTGCATTTTTGATATATACAAAGACTTAAATTAAAGCCAGTAAAAGTAAAATCGTATTAACAAAAAACAAAAAAAGAAAAAAAAAGGATATGACGAGAAAGAGATTCGATCTTCGGACCTCTGCATTGCAGGTTCCTGACCTTACACCTATAGCTGAGTCTGGCTAATAATCACATCTGGGTATATTTTGTTATTTGTATGCAATGTTCCCGTATATTGAATCTATATAAGGAAGTGGGTTCCGAATATCAATGAAGGTCAACAGGAATATTAAATGAGTGACAGGTCAACAATGTTTCACAATAGTAGGTTAACACTCTGTACATTTGAGAATATTAAGAACTTGTAAAGGGAAACTATTCGTCTAATACTATTTTTCAAAATAGCTGTTACAGCTACCGCCCTTGCAGCATAAGCCTTTAACTAAAATAGAACAAAAGTGGGTCGATTTGCGAGGAAGGGTCGTCTTGTAACTGCGAAAGGTTTCCACCCAGACCCCTCAGCAGAGATAACAAAATTTGGCCAATTATATTAATAAAATATTGTGTCGCCTTATTTTCGTGGTCTAAGTTTTCCAAGAGCTTGTAGAAATATCGCGTTGTGAAAGCCAATTTACAATTAGATAAATGTAGACTGACAATTCTAGACAATGTCAGGCCTTTCTAGATACAGTTAAGTCGAAAAGAAAGGACCCTGGTCATTTCAAGAAATCTGATCAGTGTCGATATTTACACATTTCCATTGAGAATTCTTTTTCATCCTGATCATGTACAGTTAACAACATCGTGAAATTGACAAGGTGAATGATTTTGGAATTATTTAGGAATGAAATTGAATGAATATGTGGAGCGACTTTTGAGTGAATTTAATGGGAGGTAATCCAGTATTGCAAATTTTGTTCAGGATGAACAAAATTAGCAATATTGATTACCTCCCTTTAATAAAAATATGCATACAAGTTCAATAGATATCTCCCTATTTCTTCAAGAGCCTATCAGACGCTTACAATTTCAATTAAAATAAATGGAATCAAAATTTTTCTCAGCTCTTTTCATTTTGAACGAAGTTGTTGTTATATGTTTTTCGGTGAGCTTGGAGCGTTTTGAATGGTTTGAACGAGTGTTTGGAATGAGTGAATGGAGCGCTGAGTGAGCGATTTAGAATGGTTTTGATTGAGGTAAATGTCAATTTCACGATGTAATTAACTGTATTTAGGGCATAGAGGAAAACAAAGTATGTGTCAATAAACTATGATTTTACTCTAAGCCTTCGTTAAACAGTTTTATTTTATGAAATTTACGCTAATCACAATAACAACCACTGATCTTGCTTTCTTAAAGTTAACAACATCGTGAAATTGGTATGGTGGATGACTTTGGAATGAATTTGAAATGAAATTGAATGAGTTCGATGAGTTAGTTTTCAAGTTGAGTGAAATTAAAGGCAGGTAATTTAATATCACTAATTTTGTTCAGGATGAGCAAATTTAGTGATTTCCATTACCTCCCTTTAATAAAAAAATGCAAACAATTTCAATAAATAGCTTCCTATTTCCTCTAAAACCAATCAGACGCTTACACGTTCAAATAATTCAGTGAAATCGTGATTTTTTCTTACAATTTTTATTTTGAAAGAAGTTGTTGATTGTATCTTTTTAAGTGATTTTGGAGCGCTTGTGAATGGTTTAAGTGAGTGTTTTGAATGATTAAATGGATCGCTGAGTGAGAGATTTAGAACGGTCTTGATTGAGGTGAATGTCAATTTTCATGATATTATTAACTGTACTGCTCAACTCAATTGTTGTCGAAACACTTGATAAGATCTTCCAGATCTCTCCAAGACTTAATTTTAATCGCTCAAAGCGTTCAATAACTCAATTCAAATGTTCAAAGCGCGGTTATCTTTCATTGGCTGGAACCGACTTTCAAAGCCTCCAAATGATCTTCGAAGACACACAAATATGGTCAAAGGGAGGTAGTATAATGTCACATTATCTTAAATTGCTCATATTGTTCATACTTATTTGCGACAGTCATCCTACAGTTATTTACATCGTGAAATTTACGTTCATCTCGATCAAGACATTTCTTAATTGCCCGCTCAAAGCACATCGGTAGCCTAGTGGTAACGGTGCTCGACTGGTGACCAGGAGGTCCGTGGAATGAACCCCGCTTAACCGGGTGTATTTATGGGCAAAACAGTTCATAGCCAGTTCCAGTTCACCTAGCTGTACAATTGGGTAGCAGTGGGTTTGAACAACTGTTTCTCTCTCGGGGACGCACGAGGATTGGATGTTCGAGAGCAACTCTTAAAGCCTTGGCTTTCGTCGTAATCGAACTGAAATAAAAAAAAAAGTACATTTTAATTTACGATCTTTTCATCAAAAACACTCACCAAAACCTTTTAAAAACGCCCCAAAATCGTTCAAATCACTTCGAAATAGTAACTTTTGTCATTTCATCATCAGTTCAAATCGATAAAATTTTTCCGCAATTTAATTGGCTGCAGTGGCTTTGTCTAATTAGTTTGAGAAGACACACACAGAAAAGAACGTAAATTTTGAAAAAAAGGGGATGGAATAAAACATCGCCAATTTTGCCCAAATGGAATAAAAAAGCGATATTGGAATACTTTCAAAACCCTCTCCTGTCAATTAATCAATTTCATTTGGAAAACATTCCAAAATCATTCACCTAGTCAATTTCACGATTTTGTTAACAATTATATTCAATTCCAACGTCTTCAATTATAATTCCCAAGGTAAATTTCAGTATGTTCCAAACTGTATGTTTAATGTCACGCTACTCTTTTACACTTGATTCTTATAAATCATTCAAGACTTACCTGCCATACCACAGGTATAAGAATCAAATTACACGAACGCATATATAATAAGGTCATGATGTTAGGCTGATTCTTAAACAACTGTTCGGCTGATTCTTAAACAACTTTTCGATGGAATTGAAGATCTTCCGTTTAAACGAAATACATTATTAAGATATGTTTTTGTTACCCTAAGAAATCGCATATGTTATAGTTTTGTTCAAAAGTTAAGCTTTTTCTATATTAATATCCGATATCGCAATATCCAATATCCTGGGCTCTTTGTAAAAAAAAAACAACAAAAAACAAACCCAAAATGATATGAGGCGTTTTGATTTTTTGTGTTGACTTACATTATTATTTGTACAATATTCTCAACTGATTTAGTGTCTATTCGATATATTCTCAAAGATTCTGGAGAGTACAGTTAAGAACGTTATGAATCTGATGCTCACCACAAACAAAATCATTCTAAATCGATCGCACAGAGATTCATTCTAAGAATTCAGACCGCTAACTCAACTCTTTAAAAAACAAACAAACAAACAATACAAAACAAACAAACAAGCAACAAAAAACAATAGAAATTGCACCGAAGTAGTTCCAAAAGTTACGGAACTCTTTGCAAATCGAACCAATCAGTTCATGATTGATTTTGCGAGCGTCTGATAAGTACGTACAAAATATGAAAAAAGAGAGAAAGAAAGTAGGTTTCTACAAATGGGAGGCTATAAAATATGGATAACTTCGTTCAACATGAACGAAAACGAAAGTCTGTTATGTCCCTCCAGTATCATTTAAATCTCGCTCATCACATTCATTTAATTTCATTCGAACCCATTTCAAAGTCATCTTACTTATAAACTTCACGTTTATACACAGGTATCGACATCGACCTCTCACAGAAAAAAGAGGACCAGAATGAGCCTAAATCGCTCACCTGATTTCTTTTTATCCGCTAAATATAACCCAATTAACATTATGCTTAAATTACATTGAAATTGATCTGTTGGACCCCGTCCTGCCACGCCACATTTATGTCCAAATCAGAACGTCGTCGCCAAAAGAGTCATCAACGGAAAACTCTGAAAGAAATTGAATGAGTGTGTGGAGTGAATGAGTGATTGACTAAATTTAATAGGAGGTAATCCAATATCGCAAATTTTGTTCATGATGAACAAAATTAGCGATATGTTTTACTTTCCGTTAATAAAATATGCAAACAATTACTAAATTTGTAAGAGCAGACGGGACGCTTACATTTTTAATTATGTCAGTTATATCGCGATATTTTCATGCTTTATTTATTTTGAATGAAGTTGTTGATTCTATTTTTTTCTGTGGTTTTGGAGCGTTTTTGAATGGTTGAGTGAGTGTTTAGAATGATTGAATGGGACTGAACGAGTGATTTAGAATGGTTTTAATCGAGATGAATGTCAAATTTACGACGTTGTTAACTTAAACGATTTCATTTTGAAAAAAGCCCCGATATGCAACGCCCATATCTATGAGCCAATTAGAATTTTGCGAACATTTTTTTGAAAGGGTAACCCGAAGAATATTCTGGCAAAGTTTCATTGAACGTGGCTCAGTAATTATAATAAGGAGGAGATGTTATTCAAAAATTTCATTGTGAAATATTGCAGCACTCGGCCACGCCCATATTTATGGACAAATCAAATTTTCATGAAAAACTTTTAGAAAAGATTTCATTGCAAAGTTTCATTGAAACAGGCTAAGTTGTTTAAAGAGTCCAAACTGGGAATAAAGGCACGCCTTGTCACGCCCATATTAATTGCCAATCAACGTTTCGCGAAAAAGATTTGAAAAGGGTGACCCAAGGAACATTCCATTGCAAAGTTTCTTTAAAATTGGTCAAGTTGTTCAAAGAGAACAAAGTAGAAAAAAAGGCAAGCCTTGTCACACCCATATTTATGGGTCAATCAAAATTGAACCAGTTTTGATAAGGGTGACACAAGGAACATTCCATTGCAAAGTTTCATCGAAATAGGCCAAGTTGTTAAAAGAGTTCAAAGTGGAAAAAAAGGCACGCATTCTCACACCCATATTTATGGGTCAATCAAAGTTTCGCAAACCAGTTTTGATAAGGGTGATCCTAGGAACATTCCATTGCAAAGTTTCATTGAAATTAGTCAAGTTGTTCAAAGAGTTCAAAGTGGAAAAAAAGGCACGCATTCTCACACCCATATTTATGGGTCAATCAAAGTTTCGCAAACCAGTTTTGATAAGGGTGATCCTAGGAACATTCCATTGCAAAGTTTCATTGAAATTAGTCAAGTTGTTCAAAGAGTTCAAAGTGGAAAAAAAGGCACGCCTTGTCACGCCCTTATTTATGGGTCAATCAAAGTTTCGCAAACCAGTTTTGATAAGGGTGATCCTAGGAACATTCCATTGCAAAGTTTCATTGAAATTAGTCAAGTTGTTCAAAGAGTTCAAAGTGGAAAAAAGGCACGCCTTGTCACGCCCTTATTTATGGGTCAATCAAAATTGAACCAGTTTTGATAAGGGTGACACAAGGAACATTCCATTGCAAAGTTTCATTGAAATTGGCCAAGTTATTCAAAGAGTTCAAAGTGGAAAAAAGCCACGCCTTGTCACGCCCTTATTTATGGGTCAATCAAAGTTTCGGGGACCAGTTTTTCTAAGGGTGACGCATACAGACTACAGTTACGTGACAAACTCGGTACTCTAAATTGAGGTAGTATGCAGAGTTTGCGTACATTGACACCGTAAAATAGACCGCCACCACAGGCTGTGGGAGATAAACAAGTAATATCGCAGCTTTCAATATTTGAAATCAAACTACAGACAGAGACTTTGAGAAAATAATTCTGACTAAAACTCGAAAAGATCTTAAATGCCCCCCCCCCTTGCCATGAAATGGCAACGGGCATATAGAATTGCACATGTCCGCATGTGAGACCGTGCTCTTGTGTGTTGATGTGTGGGTATTAGTTCTTGTCTAGAGTATAACTTCTTAATTGTTGGGTGAATTTCAAAATACCTTTTTCGTCAATGTTCATCAATGTGTGCGTGGGGGGGGGGGGGGGGGGGTTACATCGAGTCATTATTTGCGCAATATCGAGTCTGAAAGGGCTTATTATATATAAAATTAAGAGTAACAACTACATGACTTCCATATATTTTCTATTCATGTTAACCCTAACCAGATGCTGGGAAAGAACATTAAGGCATGAGTTCAAGTCTTCGAAGTGACAATGTTTTCAACAGTGCTCAAAAAATTAACTTGAATCATTGTTTAAAAGAATTTGAAAATCTAAAAAAAAGTATACATTTGTATCTTGTTTTCTCGAAATACTATTTAGTTTAAACGAATGAGTAATTCGTTTTAACGAATTTATATTCCGTTATAACGAATTAGTATTTCGTTTTATCGAAGTATCATTTCGTAATGACGAAATACTAATTCGTTAAAACTAAAAAGTAGTTTGTTATAACGAAATAAGTTTTCGATAAAACGAATTAATATTTCGTTATCACGAAATATCATTTTGTTAAAACAAATGAGTATATCGTTTGAACGAATTGGTATTTTGTTTTAACAAATTGATATTACGTTTTATCGGTTTAGTAATTTTTTCAAACGAATAAGTATTTCGTTATTACGAAATAGTTTTTCGTTTTGAGGAATTAATATTTCGTTTTGACGATTTAGTAATTGGTTAAAAGGAATTAGTATTTCGTTTTAACGAATTGAAAAATGTGTGGATTATGTCACCTACAGGGCTCCGTACATTTGTTCCTCTAAATAAGTACTTATGTCATACAAAGAGTTGGTTTTGTTTTGCCAAAGGTCAAGGTCGAGGCTCCAGGCCAAACGGTAGAATTAGTCCAACATATCTGATACATTTAGCTGTTCCACTTGTGAGTAAAAGGGTCACTTAAAGGATTTGAAGAAAGAATGATAAATGTGATAATGATAATAATAACGAATGAAAATGAATATTGAGTTAATATATGTATGCTTTTGCAAACCAATTTTATGAGGACCATACGGAAGATTAGAAACCAAATGTATCCTGTTTAAATAAAGACGTTATTAGTATTATACTTATTATCATCATTATTATTATCATTATTATTTTGACAATATGAATGATATAAGAATAATTTCGGAATGAATATAAATGAGTGCGATAAGTGAGTGTTGAGTGATTTGAAAGGGATGTAATCAAAATCGCTTATTTTGTTCAAGATGAAAACTCTGTCTCAATTTAGAGAAACATTTTCTTTTTTGACTCAGAATATTAAATTATAAGATACAAAGATAATATTTCTTCAATTCATGGAGGTACGAAACTAAATCCTAAACACACCCATGTATGAATCCGATTCGCGTATTCATACAGTGTGATAAGGTTCTTAGTTTCATACCTTCATGAAATCAACAAATAACCTATTCATCTCTTAAATAAACTGACAACCAGATGGTACACACGAATTTGCAGGCATCTGTCCTGCATTGTAGATGTTCCTAAAGATCTTGCTTTCAGGGTAACAATAGAAATATATAATACGTACTTAGTGAATCATATGAAAAAAAAATATCTAACGAGGTTGTGAGAATTGAAAATTGCCGAGGCTCTGCCGAGACAATTATCAATTCTTACAACCGAGTTTGATATTTTTTCATACAATACACTAAGTACGTATTATATTTATCTTATTAGCTGTATTTGTCTTGTTTTCGTCGGTGTTTCTTACTGAAATGCAAGTTTCTAAAAAACCGCATTATATCATTGTTCTAAAAATAACTATGTGATATCATGAAAAATATCATACAGGATGTTATCACACGGATATTTGTATAGTTATAAGATAATTGTTTAATTAACCTTGGCAGCAAACATTCTTGTAAATAGAATGAATATATCTGCTCGAGAACTAGAGATGAAATAAAAGAAATAAATTTCTGACTACATTTTCAACCAAAGAAAGTAAAAAGGTTTAGCGATTTAAAAAAAAAACAAACAATCACGTAGTCCTGAAGAGATCCATTCAAGGAAGTTCCTCGCAGGAAATTCTTGAAACAATTGTTACGCAATATCCGGCAAGGATTGGTAAAAGTGGTACCCAATCAATATGGATAGCTGGAATCGAATAATTGGAGCAGATTACGTCTTGGTCGTCCATTAAATCTTTCATACCATTTGAATGTCTATAGAACTGGTATTAGGCAGTTACAAATTGTACAATTTGCCTTAAGAGTTGAGGACAAATCATAACGACTCTTTTCTATAATATCACATAGTAATTAAATCAAATACGGTACAGCTAAGAATGTCGTGAAATTGGCATTCATCTCGATCAAAACCATCCCAAATCACTCACTCAGTGCCCTATTCATTCATTCTAAACACTCACTCAAACCATTCAAACCCACTGAGAAGGATAGAATCAAAAACGTCATTCAAAATGAATAAAGCAAGAAAAAACGCGATTTAACTGACATAATTCAAATTGTAAGCGTTCGATCGGTTCTTGAAGAAATAGGGAGCTAATTATAGAACTTGTATGCATACCTTAGTAAAGGGGGGTAATAAATATAGAAAAAATTTGTACATCCTAAACAAAATTTGTGATATTGGATAACCTCCCTTTAAGGTTCATGTAAAGTGTTTGAGACCATCTTTTAAAGGCACTTCATTTGCCAAGAAAAAGCAGTATGCCCAGGTATATTATATATCAAAATAAAGGTATTCACGAGCACAAGCAGTTAAGCAACATGAGACTGTCATAGCTATAGCACTATAGCCAAAATATTGTGGATAAGGGTCATTTCGTAGAGAACAAGAAACTGCATGACTGTTGTAAAAAATTGGCTCATATTTTAACAAAGTACAGTCTAAAATACTATCTCGGCTAATGAAGTGCCCTTAAAATCGGGTCTCAAACACTTTACATGAACCTTAAATTCACTCAAACCTTACTTCAATCATTCAACCAAATTCTTTCAAAATCACCCCAAAATATTTCACCATGCCAATTTCACGATGTTGTTGATTGTAGTATGATAAAACTTTTTTTCCGTTACCAAAAGAACAAGTATCAAGTTGGCTATACCTGGAGGTCCATAGTTCGAGCCACACTGTCGCCTGTGCGTGTTAATGGGCAAAACACTTAATAGGCAGCCCCAGTTCACCAAGCTGTAAAATTGGGTAGCAGTGGGTTTAAACCACCTCCTCTCTCTCAGGGACATGAAAATATCATCATTGAGTGTTCTCAAGCTTTCGTCGCAATCGAACTTAAATAAATTCGTATAAACTAATAGGTTATACATTAAAAAGTGATAATGTACAAGTACCTTTTGATAATCTTCCGGAAAGCGTTCAAGAAGACAAAATACACATTTTTTCGTCAGAATCTATTTTGAAAATATGACCAACAATAAGCAACTTTTTAGTTAGAAGGAGGGAAATCAGACGAGGAAGAGGTTACAAAGAGGATTGTCTAAAATGTAAAAATGTGTCACGAGAATACGTTATAATGCGTTTTTCAACAGCCTAATTTAACGTGTGATTCGAATGAAATATTTTTCATATCATCTTTTTTCTCTACAACTTTATATTTATTCGTTAAATGATATATTTTGTATTTTTCTATCGTCCTGGGTCCTTGCGAATTTACTGTATTGATACAAAAAAAGTTTTGTTTTCAATAATTTCTATCCTAATCTTTCAAAATTCGAGGAAATATAAAAAAAAACCTTTAAAAAAATAACATTCCTTGGGCTTTAGAAATTTTAGGACAAGGACTGAAAATAATTTGGACGAATCTTACACTGCTTAGATTAATAAGAACGATAATTTTGTTCACAATGTAAACATTTGAACATAGGGATCCTTTGAAAATCGATTGGGTACCGAGATGAACATAATCGAAGAATTGTGTGGTCTGTGATCATTCAATCCCCTGCGACGAGCATTTAAAATCAGCTAAGACTCTGACTGAATTGGGTGTTTTCGCTGTTACTGCAAAGTCATCAGATTTCGTGCCTTCGAAAACGTCCAAAGATCACATAATATAGAAACAGGTGGGTTAAGATTATAATTGTTTCAGAACCGTTTCAGGATGGTTCCTCGTTCATATGATTATTAATAATTGTTTCGTCTAGTTCAAGTTTTCCTGGTTCATGATGATTTACCAATTCTTCCGATAATCTATAATTCAGACGCTTCAGTTGCGAATCATAAAGGGGAGTCAATCAAACTCCCATCTGTAGCCTAATGTATTCATTTGCGCATGGACATTATACCAAAATTGCTCTAAAATGAGAAAAACAACACTAAAATTGTAAGTTTTAAACCCCGGGAAATGTGATTGGGCTTCAATGTATCATCTTAACATTCTGAACAGGAGGCCAAGCTGCTTGAAAAAAAGTTTCCTTCCAGTGAAACTGAAAATGTAATCGTCACTTGTGACGATAT
Organism: Fragum whitleyi; assembly: GCA_948146395.1. Classification (NCBI taxonomy): domain Eukaryota; kingdom Metazoa; phylum Mollusca; class Bivalvia; order Cardiida; family Cardiidae; genus Fragum; species Fragum whitleyi. Next base: position 74,265,531 of record OX411544.1, on the reverse strand, counting down.
CATTTCACGGTCAGTGCTGGATGAAATATTTTTATTTACCACGTTGTAGTTTTCGATATCCCTTATCTATGCCTATATGCTGTCATTCACAAATTCACTAATACTTTCCTGTAAACTAAATGTAAGTGTAGTTAATTGTGGTCATAATTTGGTCATTCGGCTTCTCTTTGTACTCTCGTCCATACGCCTGAAGAAAAACAAAATTCTTGTTTAATGCTTTTCGATACTCATCGGAGATCTTTTGGGCATTCTATTATATGGTGGCAAAAAGTAGCTTAACACTGCGTTTTGGCATCAAATTATAACTTGATAAGTCATTTTTACCCTTTTTTTATGTTCTGCTGATTTGAGTTTACTCAACGTTATCTTACGCGGGAAGGTTAATGCTTTTGACGTCATTCAATCCACGTACGAAACGAAAAGCCTTGATGAATTAACATTTATTATTCCCCAGTTCTCTTTCGTAAAAACGAAGATTGCGCCCGATTGGTATCATGCATGTAAATAAAAGCACGCGTATCATGCAGCTTTGAAAAAATCGTAAATATTCAGAGTTTAGTGAAAAGGGCGTATTCAAATCTCATTGCGCACGCATATATTTACGAGAAATCCTTGCATAGGCAGTTAAGGGAAACGGTCCTAAGGAGATATAAATGACATTCAGCACACACAATTCTTCTTTCTAAATATATACCAGTACTCGCGCTGTATGTATTGACCAATGAAATGACTGAGTCAGTAATCAAACAAGGGACATCTGGAACATACTAACCGTACACTGCATGCTCGGAATCAAATCTTTTTGTTCAGCAGCCGAACATAATAAAAACAAAAAAAAAAAGCAAAAAGGCGCTCAATTTTTTTTATTATAAAGTTTCCTGCACCAAGCCTTGTTTGGCATCTGTTTTAGTAACCAGGTATAGTTAAGAACACCGCGAAATTGACAAGATGAATAATTTTGAATGATTTTGGAATGCAACTCGAATGGGTTTGAGGAGCGAGTTTTGAATGAATTTAAAGGTAGACAATATGATATCTTTTATTTCGTTCATATTGGACGAAAATGTCAAAAAAAATTATACCTACCTTAAAAAACCTACGTTTTTTTCTGTTTTTGTTTCTTCACATTCATGTTAGACGCTTAAAAATCCACACTAGCCATTTAAATCGTAGAATGATTTACTTCGAATGATAGTTTTGAATGCTTTCAAAGTAATCCTAAAAGATTTCGGAGCGTTTTTTGCGTGATTGGAGTGATTGTTTGGAATGAATGAACGGAGCGCTGAGAAAGTATGATAAAGAATGGTTTGATAGGAGTGATCGTCTGTTTCACTAGTTATTAACTGTAACAAGGTATCGGTTTTCCACGAATAAGAGTCTCGAGTTTATTTTTGATTCTTATTAATCATTCAAGACCTGTCTCCCAGAAAGTAACAACAAGAATCGAATTACGAAGTTCGACTTCACAATCAGGTCATGTCATCACTCTGTGTTTCTAGTCACTGAATTACTAAATATAGAGACGACACTATTTCAGATTGCTCTTAAATGAAAAAAAAAAAGTGAAAGCCGAAATTTCAGACGTTGGGTTTTTAATTGCAACAACTTGTTGAGTTAAGGTAGCGGACCCATAATAGTTTCGCAACATTTCTCAATTCATGATCTTTCCCAATGTTAATCGAGGTTTCTAAATGAAATCATTCGGAAACCTCGGTTAACACTGTTAAAGTTCATGATTTCCGAAATCGTTACGGAACTATTACGGGTGAAATACCTTGAATAAAAATTTTCATTGTTCACCCTATCAAGGCTTCAAAGGACCCATGTGTAAGTGCCTATACTTGTGTATGTACTGACAACAGAAGTCCGTTAACTTCTCGATGTTTCATGACGAAATAACAAACAAACAAACAAACAAACAAACAAAAGAAACAAGCAAATAAGAAATAAGCATAAAATACGATTGTATAAGGAAATATGCGCGAAGGAATTCGTCTTTATAAGCAGGAATCTGATTTAATTTTGAAACAACTAAAATATGTAACACTGTAAATTTCCCTAAATTCTGTTCTGGATAGAATGAAAATAATCCTTACCCTACAGGATTTAATTTCCGTTTCAAAACGAAAAGTATTTTTTTTTTTATCTTATAACTATACCAATATCTGTATGATAACATCCCGTATGATATTTTTTATGATATCACATAGTTATTTTTAGAACAATTATATACTGCGGTTATTTTTAGAAACTTGCATTTCAGTTAAAAACATCAACGAAAAGAAGGCAAATAGAGGTTATAAGATAAATATAATACATACTTAGTGTATTGTATGAAAAAAATATCTAACTCGGTTGTTAGAATTGATAATTGTCTCGGCAGAGCCTCGACAGGAGCCTCGACAATGATCAATTCTCCCAACCTCGTTAGATATATTTTTTTTCATATAATACACTAAGTAGGTATTATATATTTATTTCAACCAGTCTGGCTCGAGTTTCTATTCACAATGATGAAATAGACAGCAGACAATGTAGTCTAAGATACAGTTAAAACATCACGAAATGACAAGGTGAAATTATTATTATCATTATTATCATCATTATTATTATCATTTATACTATTATTACTATAACTATTATTATTTATAATAATAATAATAATATTCATTCATTCATTCATTCACTTTATTTCCTCCAAAGGAGATTAATTGAACAAACATTTTTTCTTTAACAATATAGATATGGCATATAAGTATAAACAATTCGGAAAAACAAAGTGATGTAGTTTGAATTATTAACTACGTACTGTAGCACCAAACGGACGGTAAAATAAATGTGCAATTATGCGCTATATATCATATGGTCCGTGGAAACATCTATATATGTAATTAATCGTCATTCTACGAAATTGGATTGAGTCGTGTGCACACAACGAGTTGGGATTTTCTCTAAGCACCACCATTAGAAAGCGTTCATCGGATGAAAATACCAACTCATATGCCACGGCTTGAAATGTTGTAGATACATGGGAAACGAAATTTGCTTTTATAGAATATGTTGATACACATTCAATCAGCTTGTGTTTGACATCATCCATGCTCACACGGCCGCACAGATGGCATCGTGTCGGCTCAGACTGCGGAACGGTCGTCCATAATTTAGCTACAAAAGCTATCTTATAAGGCGACAATCTCGCTGCGTAAAGATAATAAAGAGAACATGGTGCAATGGATCTGTGCAACCGTGAGAACCTGTAAAAGTCAGCCGACCGAATGCGCATCAACCATTCATCTGATTCATTTTCTTTTATTGCTCGAACAACAATTTGGCGCCAAATTTGCTTAGTAGGCAGGAAACAATTATCATTTATGTACATGTTCATTAAGAAATTGAGGTTATATTTGGCTAGAATGCAACAAATATCATGTACAAAGCCTCTAGTAATTTTTCTTGGATTGTATATGAATTGGAAAAATTTCCTTATAAAAAGCCGTTTACATAGTGCTTTTTCATTCAGAGACAATATCTTGTAAAGAAACATAAGTTTACGTATATTAATTGTAGACATAATGCGATTAAGGCCCAACATCGACTCGCACATATCAGACCTTACTCGTATGTGGTACCCTTAATGAGTTTAAGTATGTAGTGTTGAAATGTATTAAGCATCTGAATCTCAGCACCTTTTAGATCATTCCATAGCTCACAACCGTATAGAAGAATAGGTATGATAATATAATAATAATAAAAATGATAATGATAATAATAATTTTTATTATTATTATTATTATCATTATTATTATTATTATTATTATTATTATTATTATTATTATTATTATTATTATTATTATTATTATTATTATTATTATTATTACTATTATTATAATTATTATTATTATAATTATTATTATTATTATTATTATTATTATTATCATCATCATTATTATTATTATTATCATCATTATTATTATTATTATTATTATTATTATTATTATTATTTTTATCATTATAATTATTGTTAGAAGTTGTAGTAGTAGTAATAGTAGTACAGTTAGTTACATCGTGAAATTGACATTTAACTCAATCAAAACCATTCTAAATAGCTCACTCAACGCTTCATTTACTCATTCCAAACACTCACTTAAACCATTCAAAAACGCTCCAAACTCACCGAAAAACATATAACAACTTCGTTCAAAATAATAGCTGGGAAAAAAATCTTGATTTCACTTCTTTTAATTGAAATTGTAAGCGTCTGATAGGCTCTTGAAGAATTGGGAGATATCTATTGAACTTGTATGCATATTTTATTAAAGGGAGGTAATCAATATTGCTAATTTTGTTCATCCTGAACAAAATTTGCAATACTGGATTACCTCCCATTGAATTCACTCAAAAGTCGCTCCACACACTCATTCAATTTCATTTCTCAATCATTTCATAATCATTCACTTTGTCAATTTCACGATGTTGTTAACTGTAAACATGCACACACATGTTTTTACGTCCACTAATGAAAAAGATGTGTTTTAGGAGAATTCACTCGATTCAATCGGATCGCCTGTGTGACCTCTTTTAAACTTAATCAGTCTAAAAGCTGTTAGTCTGGTAAAAGGGTTTAACGACAACTTTTACAGGGGACATAATTCCTTTATTGTCTCTTTGAGTTCTGTGATTAGAATTAATGAATGGCTGCAACTATGACTTGTTCATTTACGACCGACAATTGAGAGAGAGCAGCAGTAATATAGCAGACAATAGAGCGGAAATGACCCTCATCCGTCGACAGTACCTTAGCTATGACGTCAATGGCGACTCTTTACTTCTGTAGTCGGTAAGGTACCAGATAAGAAATATACAGTTAGTTACATAGTGAAATTGACATTTAACTCAATCAAAACCATTCTAAATCGCTCATTCAGCGCTTCATTTACTCATTCCAAACACTTACTCAAACCATTCAAAAACGCTCCAAACTCACCGAAAAACATATAACAACAACTTCGTTCAAAATAAAAATAGCTGGAAAAAAATCTTGATTTCAGTTATTTTAATTGAAATTGTAAGCGTCTGATAGGCTCTTGAAGAAATAGGGAGATATCTATTGAACTTGTATGCATATTTTATTAAAGGGAGGTAATCAATATTGCTAATTTTGTTCATCCTGAACAAAATTTGCAATACTGGATTACCTCCCATTGAATTCACTCAAAAGTCGCTCCACACACTCATTCAATTTCATTTCTCAATCATTTCATAATCATTCACTTTGTCAATTTCACGATGTTGTTAACTGTAAACATGCACACACATGTTTTTACGTCCACTAATGAAGAAGATGTGTGTTAGGAGAATTAACTCGATTCAATCGGATCGTCTGTGTGACCTTTTTAAGCTTGATCAGTCTTAAAGCTGTTAGTCTGGTAAAAGGGGTTAACGACAACTTTTACAGGGGACATAATTCCTTTATTGTCTCTTTGAGTTCTGTGATTAGAATTAATGAATGGCTGCAACTATGACTTGTTCATTTACGACCGACAATTGAGAGAGAGCAGTAGTAATAGAGCAGACAATAGAGCGGAAATGACCCTCATCCGTCGACAGTACCTTAGCTATGACGTCAAAAGCGACTCTTTACTTCTGTAGTCGGTAAGGTACCAGATAAGAAATATACAGTTAGTTACATAGTGAAATTGACATTTAACTCAATCAAAACCATTTTAAAACGCTCACTCAACGCTTTATTTACTCATTCCAAACACTCACTCAAACCATTCAAAAACGCTCCAAACTCACCGAAAAACATATAACAACATCTACGTTCAAAATAAAAATAGCTGGGAAAAAATCCTGATTTCACTTATTTTAATTGAAATTGTAAGCGTCTGATAGGCTCTTGAAGAAATAGGGTGATATCTATTGAACTTGTATGCATATTCTATTAAAGGGAGGTAATCAATATTGCTAATTTTGTTCATCCTGAACAAAATTTGCAATACTGGATAACCTACCATTAAATTCACTCAAAAGTCGCTCCACACACTCATTCAATTTCATTCCTAAATCATTTCATAATCATTCACCTTGTCAATTTCACAATGTTGTTGACTGTACACATGCACACACATGTTCTTACGTCCACTAATGAAAAAGATGTGTTTTAGGAGAATTAACTCGATTCAATCGGATCGCCTGTGTGACCTCTTTTAAGCTTGATCTGTCTAAAAGCTGTTAGTCTGGTAAAAGGGTTTAACGACAACTTTTACAGGGGACATAATTCCTTTATTGTCTCTTTGAGTTCTATGATTAGAATTAATGAATGGCTGCAACTATGACTTGTTCATTTACGACCGACAATTGAGAGAGAGCAGCAGTAATATAGCAGACAATAGAGCGGAAATGACCCTCATCCGTCGACAGTACCTTAGCTATGACGTCAATGGCGACTCTTTACTTCTGTACTCGGTAAGGTACCATATAGGAAATATACAGTTAGTAACACCGTGAAATTGACATTTAACTCAATCAAAACCATTCTAAATCGCTCATTCGGCGCTTCATTTACTCATTCCAAACACTTACTCAAACCATTCAAAAACGCTCCAAACTCACCGAAAAACATATAACAACAACTTCGTTCAAAATAAAAATAGCTGGGAAAAAATCTTGATTTCACTTATTTTAATTGAAATTGTAAGCGTCTGATAGGCTCTTGAAGAAATAGGGAGATATCTATTGAATTTGTATGCATATTTTATTAAAGGGAGGTAATCAATATTGCTAATTTTGTTCATCCTGAACAAAATTTGCAATACTGGATTACTTCCCATTGAATTCACTCAAAAGTCGCTCCACACACTCATTCAATTTCATTTCTCAATCATTTCATAATCATTCACCTTGTCAATTTCACGATGTTGTTAACTGTATGACGTCAAAAGCGACTCTTTACTTCTGTAGTCGGTAGGGTACCATATGAGAAATATAAGTACATTTTTCCTGACAAATAAGCAGCTCTCTACGTCTGAAGTAAAATATATTGAAGGTGAATGAATCTTAATTAATGATTCCAATATTTGAATGTTATACTCCTATTTCGGTCACGATTTTTTTTCTTTACTGGTGGATTCAAATGAAATTAATTTCTTTAGTGCATTTAACATAATATTTCTAAGAATATCTAGTTCTCTTTGTTTGTCTCTTAGACTTATATCTAGTAAGAAACAAACGACATATCGAAATGTTATAGTCGCATAGAAAAGAAAATACAAACCTGTGTCTAGTCATGTTATACATTATTTTTTTAGTCCAATTTATTTGTTACATTGGATTAAACACATTACCATTTTAGTCAATGATTCTCAGCTGTTAAAACACCTAAACCTAGATCCTGGCAATTCTCCCACTATTTCAAACATAACATACTTTCTTAAGCTGCAGCTTCTAACCCACTTAGATTATCAGGACCAAAGCCGAGACTCCATTATTCAATTGGGGGCCCTGGTGATTCTACGGATTCTACAGAATAGAACTCGGGTATAATAGGGGCGCAGTCATGAAAGCGCGCCATATCGCACGTGGGTTCATATGACGTGACAAAAATTACTGAAGATGACGTTGCGAAAAACAAAATCAACAAAAGGTTAAAATTTGGCATACTTATATTTAGAAACAAAATGCAGACTGTATTTTGTCTTCAATTTATAACATGCAATACAAAAAAATAAAATAAATCTCCACAAAAAATACATGAAAATTAATTAAGTTTGTTATTCTGCAGGCGTATTGACTAAAGTGTCGTCTGAAGTCGAATTACCTATAAAATGACTAAATTACTACACCTACGTCCGGGGTAGTTTCGTGTTTGCGGCAAAGGCCGAGCGATAATCCGAATGCCTATAATTGTAAATCAGTCCGGCGTGCAACCAACTGCGCTATCACTTCGATTTATTTTTTTCTTTTGAATTCGTAATTGTTAATATATATATAATACTCATATACCATATAATACTCACTACATGTTTTACATCTTTACAAGATCATGCAACGCCGCAATGTTCAAGAGATATGGTCCATTGGCAAAATAATATCGCCGAAGAAATTGGCTTACATCTATCGAAGTTTATTAAAACTCTGAAATAATAAAAATGTCACTATATCTTTAATTATATATTAAAGGAATATATATATATATAAAAACAGAGAGAGGCAACACTATCTGATATGATACAATTTAGATAGAAAATAATTTATCCAATGTCTATTCAAATGTTTGATTGGAATTAATGAATGGTCAAGGATATTACTCGTTCTTTTATAAGAGAAATTATCAGTAAAATAAAGGACAATTGCGAGGAAACTTTCATTCTTTTTTATCGATATACACGAAAACTTACTTCTAACGTTAAAGATGATTTCTTGAAAAAACTGCATTTAAGGTGTGTTTTGCATAATTGGAAAAAACTTTTGAAATTCTAATTCAGAACGTCTATATGTAAGAATATTTCTTTTGATAAAACAATTTATCAAAAAGTATTTACGTATAAGTAAATAATCAAAGAAAAGGATTACCAGCCTTTGATAATGGCGGACAGGTGAAACGTATCATTGTATCATTGTGTAATTTTTGGATATTATGTGAAAATAAAAACTCTAAAAAGGAAATTAAATCGACAAAACTGTGTATGAACAACTACATCATCAGATGAGTATAAAATTGTCGTACTCTAACATGAAATAAAAAAGTATTTGATTATTTTCTGAAAGACAATAGATATCGAGAAAATAACAAAGAACGTACAACAAAGAACGTATAGACGCTATTTTTAGTGACGCCTAAAGCCTAAAGTTAACTTCGTATCTAACGCCATATATAATCGAAGAAAATGATTTAGTTTACTATGATATGGACACACGTCAACTCATATCTAATAGCCTAATAGAGAATCATCAATGTGACGGCGACAAAAACAAAAATCAAGAGAATCTCGATGACAATGAAAATACGTGCCAAGAAACTGAGATGCACTCTCAAATACCAAATCAACAATTCTATACGCAGTTAAATAAATCGCTACAAAATAAACCAAAACATGAATTTATAGAACGCCTGATAGAATTATGCAATAACGATGCAAATCTTATTGACTGGTACCGAAGTTACCTGACCCAGGTAGCTCAAAAATACGAAGACTGTCCAAAAGGTAAATTGATAACCCGCAGAAATACGATACGATCATCAGCTAAATGTAAACTAGCGTTGGATTGTTTCATCATATCTTCGTTCATATCAGGTGATAAAAATCCTGAGATACACGATGTGTTTCAAAGAGCAGAGCGATTAAGAACAGATACTGATTCAGATAGAACACTAATAGAGAGTCTCGACAAATCAGAGATACTAACTAGCCTTCACCTTCTACAAGAAGAGGTGGCAAACCTTAAACAGGACCATAGTAATGACTTTGAGGTTTACCATAACCTTATCAAAAGAGTAAATAACCTAGAAACAGAGCTTAGAATGGGCAAAGAAAAACACCGTGAACTAGAAAACAATTTCACAATATGTAAAAGAAAACTATCCGAACTTAAACAAGAAAACGAAGAATTACGCTCCAAAATAGAAATAGCGAATGTGATAAACGAACAAACAAATAAAAAAGTACAGTCGCTGGAAGACAAATGTACCAAAAGAGACGACACAGTGAAGGATCAAACAAAAAACCACATACCTACAATAATCATAGATGAAAATTACATAGAAAACCACGAAGAATCTACCATACAAAAATCAAACAAAGCAAACACAGAATTAGAAGATGTCTTCTTACCAGGCTACATGAAAAATACAGATCCTACAAACACATGCAACAATGGCCAGAATATCCAAAAAGACTCTTACTCACGAGTAGTTGCGGGACAGCGCTCCACACAAACAGCTAGCCTACCCACAACTGATGCGAATAAAGGTCACCATGAAAACGAAAAGACAAACATAGAAAAGGAAACCAGCAAATCAGTCCAAGATAACGATAGACAAACCAACATCTCAAATAAAGAAACAACTAGAGACAAAACCAATGAGACTAATAATAACACAAACAACAAAACCAACATGCAACATAGTCAACATACGCAAAATAAAGCCATGTTTGGTGGTGCGTCGAAACCTAAAAACAGTGAAATATTCCTTGGAGTACGACGAACCAAAATATCTAAGTACTATATCGGCAATATCAGCCCCGATACAAATGAACAAGGTATTCAAAAACACTTCCGTGATCAAGGTGTCAGGGTGACAAGAGTCGCCATATTCCAATCACGCACGGGCTACAGATACGCGAGGATAAACGTACCCAGCACATACGCGGATAGCGTAGAGAGTAAAGATCCTTCCTTGCCAGATGATGTCATTCTTAAACCACGGTTACCACAATCACGTGAACGTCAAACATATAATAAAAACAATGAAAAACAGAACAGGTACGATCGGCGTTACAACACGGATTCTAGAAAATCAGATAAACAATCAAATACTATTGATTGGTATGACTATAATACAGATCGAAACGATAATTATACAAGGTACAATTCAAACTATGACTATAATACTAACTATGACTATGATACAAACTATGACTATGAAGATGATAACCATAATCACAACAAAGCGAGGGCATGGGGAAACCGATCCGAAAACGACTGGAATGACGATGCTGATAAGTGGGGTACAAATAGGAACTATTATAAATAAATAAATAGTACGAACCCTTAACCATGTTTAAATCAATATTAATCATTTACATATTGCTTTTGATAATGCTTAACATAGCAGTGTGGAATGTAAGAGGAATTATGTCCTCCACCAAATGTGTGAACGAATTATTAGACTCTTACTATTGTGACATAATGTTAATTAGCGAACACAAACTATATCCCCATTCTCTCATGTTTTTAGACTCAATCAACACAAATTTTAGTAACTATAGTCGTGCTGATAACGACCTCTTATCGTACGACATACGGACGTGTGGCAAAGCAGGCGTGTCCATATTGTATAAAAAAGCCCTTACAAAGCATATAAATTATCTTGACTGTGGCAATGATAGAATTATCGGGATTCAAATTTCAGGTATATACGAACAACCGTTATTCGTTTTTAGTGTTTATATGCCATCAAATAATGATATGGCTTCATACCAACAAAACATGCAATTATTATACGATATTATATCGTTTTACCAAGACAAAGGCTACTTACTCATAGGTGGAGATTTCAACGCAAGCGTTATAGATGATAACCACGTTAACGTACAAAAGTCAACACAACTCAAAGAGTTTGTCTCGTATAACAACCTGGTCGCTTTAAATACAGTAACACAGCCGACAAAATACACCTACTGTACGTACAAAACTACTATAGACTATATACTGTGCGATAAGATGTTGATTAACAACGTACTTCAATGCGAAACCGTTGAAAATAACTCGATCGCATTAGCGTCCGATCATTTACCGATCATAGCCTCAATTAAAACAGATAAGCCGCTCGAAAACAAAACTTATTCAAATATTAGACTAGAATATCCGGCATGGCATACAGCAAAAGGTAACAACCTAGAAAGGTATAGAGAATACATTCGGACAGAATTGCAGAAAATTGACAATCAGTCAAATGACCTAGAAAGTAATATAGAAATGTATTACTCCTTTATTCTAAAAACCCTAATAAGCTCAGCTCAACGAGCGATACCACATTCCAAACCTAACCCCTACACCAAACCATACTGGTCTAAAGAAGTGAAACACAGTCATACTATAGCCAGGAGAGCTATAATAGACTGGATACTTAATGGGCGATCTCGTGATCCAGAAAATTACCATTATAAAAGATACAAGATTGCGAAATGCAGTTTCAGAAAACAACAGAGATTTGCTAGTAATAATATCCTAAATAACTCATACAGAAAGCTCGAGAAAGCTGCAGAAATTGATTTAAAACTTTTTTGGCACCTAGTTAAGAAAAGCAAAGGAACCAGTAAGGCAAATATCACCAGCATCTCCGTTAACAATGAAACAACCTATGATAACAGTCGTATGGCAAAAGCGTTCGCTAATTATTACGAGAACCTTTATACACCAAACTCGGATATTATAATAATGACATGTATAGCATATTTGAAAGAGAAGTTATTGAGATGAATTGCAGATTTGATGATGTATTTATTGTGGGTGATTTTAATGCTCAAACAGCGCAAATAAAAGATTACTATGATGATGATGATGACATTTTTTATGAGATATCTGAGATATCTGATATTTTCAACAATATTGAAGAATCTTATTGCAACACAACATCACATTTGATTAAAAATAATATTCCATCAAACAGAAAATCACTCGATAAGAAGAAAAACAATCATGGATATCGTCTTATTGATTTATGTAAGAACAACCAGTTAATGATAGTTAATGGTAGATTAGCGCCAGAAAACAAAATAGGTAATTGGACTTATCGTAGTACATCAGTAATTGATTATCTTCTGTCAAGTATCAAAAGTTTTTGCATGATCAAATCCTTTGAAATCAAAGAGTTAGATACTATTTATAGTGATGGTCACTCATTACTTAAATTCAACATTGACTCGGATATACCAATAAGGAAAAGTAAAAATTGTGTTACTGTAAATTATGCAGAAAAGGATACTTAACCAGTCTGGGATGAAGAAAAGGCCAGTTGTTTTGCTGATAACATTTCAGATAACAAAATTGCAGAGCTTATGTATGATATAAATAGAATATCCACAACTAAGAGCCACCATAGTATTGACAAAATATCTGACAAGCTGACACAAATAATGATTGAAAGTGCAAATAAAACATTTCCAAGAAAACCCAGTAAACAAAAGAACACAACCAAAAAGAAAAACACAAAACCTTGGTTCAATAATGATTGTAAAAAAGCAAAAAAAAAACAATACAGAAAAGCATGCAAAAAATATATGAAATGTCCAAATTCAGAAAATAACTTATCAAAAAAGAGAGCTAGTAAATTTTATAAAAATACTATGAATGTCAGCATCAATGAATTTAATAGGGAGCAACAAATAAAACTTAGGAAAATGCAAACAAAAAACCCAAAAAAATATTGGCAATTTATAAATCAGTTCAACAACCGACAATCAGCAACAACCACACCCTCAATCGAGTCACTCTTTAATCATTTTCAACAAGAAAGTAATAAAATTACACATGATGAAGAAACTTCAGATCTATCATTCGAAATCCAAGTCAATATAGACCAAGAAGATAATATTCTGAATAGAAAGATAACCGCAGGAGAAATTCAAAAATGTATCCAAAATTTGAAAAATAACAAGTCTGCAGGTATTGATCAAGTAATTAATGAATATATAAAAAATTCCAGTCTAAAGATGTTACCAGTATATACAAACTTATTCAATGTTATCCTAGATATTGGATATATACCTAAATCATGGGGAGAAGGAATGATTATACCAATTTATAAAGGTAAAGGTGACCCTTCTTGCCCTACAACCTACAGACCAATAACACTATTATCTTGTATAAGTAAACTTTTCACTAGCATTTTAAATTGCAGGCTTACAAGCTTCATTGAGGAAAATAGTATCCTTCTTGAGAATCAGGCTGCATACAGAAAAAATTACTCTACAGTTGATCATATATTTACTCTGAACTCCCTGCATGAAATCCTTAAACATTACAACAAAAAATTATACTGTATTTTCATAGACTTTTCAAAAGCTTTTGACTCTATTTGGCACATAGGTCTTTGGCAAAAGCTAGCAAAACAAAATATATCTGGAAAGTTTCTCAGAATAATTAAGAGCATGTACTCAAATATAAAATCCTGTATTTCTCTCAAAAGCAATAAGTCTTCCTTTTTCTACAGTAATTGTGGAGTCCGGCAGGGCGAAAATTTATCACCGATCCTATTTTCACTATTCTTGAATGACTTGGAAGAATACCTAAAGAATTTCAATTGTACTGGTGTAAAGTTGAATGACCCCGACATTGAACCAACACTTTACCTAGAAATATTTTTACTAATTTATGCTGATGACACAATTCTATTTTCAGATGACCCAAAAATTCTTCAAAGAAATCTTAATAACTTTGTAAATTACTGTGAGAAATGGAAACTTAATATCAACACTGAAAAAACAAAAGTTATGGTTTTAGGATCATCATCAAATAACACAACTTTCATAATAAATAATCAAGAATTAGAACAAGTTAAATCATACAAGTATCTTGGTACCCATTTCAGTAACAAAGGTAACTTTAAACTAAATAAGATGTTCCTTGCACAACAATCAAAAAAAGCAATGCACCTTTTATACAAAAGAATTTACAATCTTAATCTCCCCCCCAGATCTAGCATTTAAACTCTTCGACCACACTATACTTCCAATTTTGCTTTACTCTGTTGAAACATGGGGATATGAAAAAATTAATCAACATGAACAGATACATACTAATTTTATCAAGAAAATCTTGCAATTGAGAAAAAGTACTCCAAACTATATGGTCTATGCAGAGTCTGGCAGATATCCATTAGAAATAACTATTAAATGTAGAATGATAGGTTTTTGGAACAAACTAATAGTAAATGGCACAAATAAATTATCAAAGAAATTATACCAATACATGCTTAATATACCTAATTTTAACTCAAAATGGATTAATCACATTCAGTGCATCTTAAATTCATGTGGTTTGAACGATATTTGGCTTAACCAAAAAAATATTACCAATACCAATATCAAAAAAATTGTCAAACAAACCTTGATTGATCAAGAATTTCAAAATTGGCACTCTTCAACACAGGAATCCAATAAAGGCAAGAACTACTTTCATTTTAAACAAAACATGGAAATGCCTAAATATCTTACAATATTAAAAAGACCAGAATATCTGAATATGATTAAATTTAGAACTGGAAATCATCATTTACCAGTAGAAATTGGCCGTTGGAACAACACAGAATATTGTGAAAGAAAATGCACCTTGTGCAACCACAATGATGTCGGAGATGAAATGCATATGGTTCTCAAATGTCCTTACTTTCAATCAAGCAGGAAAACATATGTAAAACCATATTATTACAAGTACCCAAGTATGCACAAATTCATTGAGCTTATGACAAACGATTCATTGAAGAGCTTAAAAAATCTCTCTAAGTTTGTGTCTATCATTATAAAAAAGCACAGAGAAATATTCTCCAACTAGTCTCAAACATTTGTTGCTTTGAACTACTATACCATAGTAATTATTGTACTTACATGTTGATGAGCAAGATACTTCTTTTTTCCAATTTTATTATTCTTTTTAATTATAATAATCTTAGAGCAATATGGAAGCACACTTTGGGGAAAGGAGAGGCATTACTCTCCTTTTAGCAAACTGTTAGCCACCATAGTGCAGATTCTGATTAATCTCAATACATGTACATGATTCTACTCTTCCCCACAAAAGCCTACAAGTTATTTGAAAATTAGCTCTGAGAATCCTTACCGCTATATTTCTATTAGCTTTAAAATATTTGAGATCCTCAACCAATTTGAATTTTTTAAAGAAATTTATTTAGCATTAGCCAGGCTTTGTAAACTAAGATCTGACAGCATTTTAGAGCAGGCTGATCTTGATCTATAATGCCAGGCATATCCTTACGCTTGTCATGCTGAACCTGGAATATTCTTGTCTATGCAGGAGCTATGGACAAACATCAGCCTGCACATGATGTGCAGTCTGATCTTTGCCTATCCCACCTGTTTTTCCTCCTTTGAAACCAGAAAAGCTTGAAAATTTAATTTTTAAAATTGAGTACCGACTCACATGTAGTGCATCCAGTGTTTTGAAAACTTTGATTTTGTAGGATTCCAATTAATCCTAATTTATTCAAGACAAATTATTTTTGCATGAGATAAAATCAATGAGCTTCAAATCACAACTTCATTTTGAAAACTCAAAAAAAAAGGGTTAAATATTCCCCTAAGTCAGTCTTGTGTTTCATTTCGGCAAGGCCGACTGAACAGGGGCACTACTATACAGATAAAAAAAAAAAAAAAAAAAAAAAAAAAGTAGCTGCATGCTCGTGAATAGATCTTTACGTGTAAACACATCCGTGTCATCCATGATTTTCCGATTTAGGAATGGACGACATTTTCTACCTTTTGAAAACAGATTCTTTTATTTCTTGTTTGTTTCAAAAATCTTGTTATTATAGTAATTTGTTTATGAGTGTGGGGGTGTTTGAACTCAGTGACAAAATCAAAATCAAACTGAAACATAGTCGATTAGTAACAGAATGAAATTTGTGTCAACCGGATGGATATCCAGTGTACAAAAAAATCATTTTATTTGCCAAGAGAATCTTAAAATACTCACAGTTAAGTTGATTTTAATTCCTTCTTAGTAAATCCACGAAAAAAGAATCACATAGAATCAAGAGAACACATCACAGTTATTCAATCAAACAGTTTAAAACTTTGTTTATTTGAGAAAAATTAACCCACATTTCATAAGGCTACATGCTTATTTACCCGAAATTCATCAATGAAATTACGTCATAGTGTGTAATTCACTAGACCAATCAAAATAGACCTAGTTACGATTTAGTAACGTACGCAAATGTTTGCCCTATAGTCTTTTTCATCAAAATAATCTGACCGAGGTTATGGCCCCCTTTAATTCCGCGATAACTTTCTGTGATCCCCGTCACTGTCTGAATGTATTTGTATGTAAGCAATATTATTTTGTAATGTTCGTATATCATATGTTTATGATTTGAACAATAAACCATTTGTATTTGTATTTGTATTTGATAAACATTCGGCTAATAAAATCACCGAAGATCTACGTCGTTACAGCGTAGAAACCGACCGATCCATACACAACGTTATCCTTGACTCACCTATTATCCCAAAGGAAGTACAAGATCAAGTAAAAACACTTAAAAAGAACAAATCCCCGGGAAATGATCAAATTCAGAACGAACATATAATACATGGCGGGGAGGAACTCGTCCAATGTATAACTAATTTATTCAATCTGGTGCTTAAGTATGAAAACCTCCCATCCGCTTGGAACTATGGGCTAATCATACCCATATATAAAGGAAAAGGGAAGGCGCAAAACGACGTAAAAAGTTATCGCCCAATCACCCTTCTAAGTTGTTTGTACAAACTATTTGAAAAGGTTTACACAGCACGCCTGTGGAAATTTACAAATATATTGAATAAATCCTTCCCGCATCCGTATCAACACGGATTTCAAGCCAACTTAGGCTGCACAACAGCATCATACGTATCACAAGAAACCATAGATTATAACATTTCGGCGGGAAACGATGTTCACGCAGTTCTCCTCGACACTAAATCGGCTTTCGACACCGTGCGACATGACGCACTGCTCGTAAAGCTATACGAACTCGGAATATGCGGCAAATTATGGCGAATCATATACGAATCATACAAAAATATCAGAAGTGCTGTTGTTGTAAATGAAAAAAAATCGGATTGGTTCCCGATTAGACAAAGTATCAGACAAGGCGGATCAGCCTCTGGGTTCATTGATAATTTATTGTCAAAACTACATGATAGCGATCTAGCAGCAAAAGTATGTAATATCGACGCAGGCTGTCCAGCACTCGCCGATGACATAACACTTACCGCATTAAACCCTTCAAATATGCAAAGTTTGATATCTATCGCCGAAAAATATGCGAGCCAATGGGGGTTCGAATTTAACACAGAAAAAACAGTCGGTATAGTTTTTAAAGCAAGGCCCTCAAAGCAATTTATACATTCGAGATATACCCTAAATGGAAATGAAATCCAAATGTGCGAAACAGTTACCCACCTCGGTATAACTCTCACATCTAATCGTAAAAACTCTGAGACCGTTAGAGAATCGGTTAAAAAGGGGAGATCATCCTTCTTTTGCTACAACACTGTTGGGTTGAGACCAAAGGGAGTTAACCCAATAGTCTCTCGATCCCTTTATCAAAAAGTTGTTATACCGACTACCTTGTATGGCTGCGAATTATGGTCAAATCTATCGAATGATGATATAAAATATATCAACAAATTTCAACACTTCGTGGTGAGGAATATTCAAGACCACCCTCGACAAACCAGATCAATTATGACAGAATCCATGCTAGGGCTTTATCCACTAAGCACGGTCATAGATAGTAGGAAATTGGGCTTCTTACAGAAACTCATATCCCTCCCGCCCACCTCTACTGTTAAACAAATATTTTTAAAAACGCTCTACCTCTTCATTGAAAGGCCATTATTTTGCCGCGGTTTTGCCCCAGACATCTATAAATGCCTCTTAAAGTATGGGTTAGAATATGAAATTCAATCGTTTTTAACACATAAAACATTTCATAACAAAATACAGTGGAAAACAATTGTCAAGAATGGAATAATCGGGTACGAAAGTCACAATTTACAACAAGCGTGCGATAATGACCCCGACTTTTCGAGATTCCGAACTATTCATTTATGTAGTAAGAACGCGATAGTCTGGAAGATCGCCACAACTACGTACGAACTAAACAATGCGTATATTGTATCGAAGTTATGGGTTAAACCACCAATTTACAACATTGATAATATATGTACCCTATGCAACTGCAATATAAACGTTGAAAATCTAATCCACTGGCTAACAACCTGCTCTGTCACATCTCCAATACGAAACAACTTCCTCCGAACCATAAGATTACAGTGTGGTGATAACGTTTACTTTGAACTATTGAACGAACAGAACAGTGAAATTGTATACCAGAAACTTCTCGCAAAACCCCCGATCTCTTGGATACCCTCCATGAAGACATTTCATCAAATATGTCATACTTATATCGCAACAATTTATAGACATTATATGACAGTATAAACTATACAACAGTAACCGATAACTAAAAACGTTGGTGTGATTCAACGTCGTAATTGCAGCCCGGTTATAGCTGTGGTTATGAGGCTTCGATAACACACCAACAAAAAAAAAAAAAAAAAAAAAAAAAAAATTGAACGGGCATCCGTTTGTGGAAAAATGTCGTCGTTGGACGAGTGAGTGTCGTAAATGCAGCCTTAACGGGCTGTACTTGCGACATTTCGATCACCCAACGACATAAGTTTGTACCATGCAGTAAAATAAAAGCACTGTGATATACGCAGACTCAACTATAAAGTCATGTTTATTCTTGATTGTGTACCATCATTTTGTTTGTTTGTTTGTATGTTGTTTGTATGCTCTTTGTATGTTTGTCCATGTCTACCTTGTCCTTGTTTAAATATGTTTGTTTGTTGCTAATCTCCGCATAGTCGGGGAAATTAAAATAAATGAATGAATGAAGGAACTACATTCTGTAATACCATTAGATCTACAGACGAGAAGATTAGAAATAGTAGACCCGCCCATATCAATTAATTCAAAAGGAAAAATTGTATCTTGTATCTATATCGCTTACGATGCATTTTCCTAAACATTTATATTAGAAATATACTGAAACCTTTGCTATAAATTTATCTTTCGCATAAAAATTAAGCGAGCTTTCGAGTAATTGGTTCAGCAAAAAGAGGCACTCGTGACAAGATAGAAACGTTAATTGATTGAGTCTTCCTTAAATAGCGTGTGATGACGCTATAAAATAGGCCGTCATCACCAATTTTAGGAGCGACAAGAATTATTGCAACTTTTAAGGCGGATAATCAAACTAGAGCACTGGGCTGTGATAATCGCTTCAAGTGCTTACATCTTTATCTCAAAGAATTCAATACCGTTTCATGACCAGCGATATTACCGTTAGTTCACATTCATCTAGATCAAAATCATTCGAAATCGCTCACTCAACGCTCCATTTATTCATTCTTAACATTCAGATTAAGAACTAAGAAACATTCCGAAATCATTCGAAAATGCCTCGATGCTGTTCACATTCTAAATTCGTTCTAAGATTCACATTTAATTGCATTTTGCATGAAAGAAACATAATAATCGTTTGTTTGTTTTTTCAGCAGGGTCAATTGATATTTCATGTCTTCAACAACAAAAGCTCTTTTTTTACTCGTGGCTCTTTTTTGTTTACCCGAGGAAATATAAATCGATGATAAATTGAAACAAACCATTTCTGTTAAAAACATCGTGAAAGATCATTACGATCAAAACCATTCCAAATCAATCGCTCTGCGTTCCATTCATTCATTCCAAACACTCACTCAAACCATTCATAAACGCTCCAAACCCACTGAAAAAGATAGAATTAACAACGTCATTCAAAATAAACGAAGCAAGAAAAAATCGCGAAATAAGTGACATAATACAATTTGTAAGCGTTAGATCGTTTTTTTTTAAAGAAATAGGGAGCTTATTATAGAACTTGTATGCATAATTTATTAAAGGGAGGTAGAAAATATCAATAACTTTATTCAGCCTGGAAAAAAAATGCGATATTGGTTGACCTCCCATCAAATTCACTCAGAACTTACTCCACACACTCATACTATTTCATTCCAAAATCGTTCCAAAATCTTTCGATTTGTCAATTTCACGATGTTTTCTACTGTATACCCTATTTAAATCCAAACATTGGCCAGGAGGCTGAAGTGTTACGACTGCTTAAGAAATGAGTGAGAAGTTTCATGAGTTGGGTCATCTGACATATCGCAACCTATACAAAGGTAGCTAAAATGGTCTTTATCTTTTCTTACTTTTCTTTAATGCCCTGTTAATTACAAAAGAATATACTGGAATGCAAGATTTTCCTCTGCTTATTTTAATTGAGGAGTTTTTTGGGGGCATTACAAAAATAAATCTGTTCAGATGGCGCTCTTGCCTGGTCGATGTGTCCGACTTAAGTGAAACTTGCCTTTTATTTAAGAGATGAAGAGAGTACTTGTTGATTTCATTAAGGTTTGAAACTATATACCAGGGATCTATTTTTAGGTGTTCCAGCCGCCGCGATATTACTGAAAAATTTTGAAAGCGGCGTAAACCCTATTCAACCAAACAAACAAATTCAAACTGTTAAAAATCGGTTTATTGTCGTAAAGATGTGATATGTATTATCATTTTCTTTTATTTTTGTTTTCTGGTACAGTTATGTGTTGTTTATCAATTTCGATCCAGCGAATTCACCCCCAAGTGTTCGTTTCTAATCGTTTGTCCATTCCGATGAAATGTATATATATCATTTACTAATGAGACAAGAATTCCATTGTCTTCGAGAAAGAAAATGTACTTTTCGTAGTCAAGCAATGGTATGCAAAGAAAAACTATTTCTAAGCAATAAACAGGGGTTCTAAATTTCATTAAACGTTACCAGGAATAGCGTGCGATCATGTCGTAAACACCAGCCTCTGTCATTGGTTTGAAGAATGTCAGCCATTATCGAGAAGTCTGGAAGACCGGGGACTGCTTTTTTGTACTAGATCAACATTCCATGTGGCCTTGTAGCCACCGTCTTACAGTTAGTTACATCGTAAAATTGACATTCATCTCAATCAAGACCATTCTAAATCGCTTACTCAGCGCTCGGTTCATTCATTCCAAACACTCACTCAAACCATTCAAAAACGCTTAAACCCATTGAAAAATATAAAATTAACAACGTCATTCGAAATAAATTTGGATGGAGAAAAATTGCGATTTCACTGACATAATTCAAATTGTAAGCGTCAAAAAGGTTTTAGAAGAAATAGAAAGCTATCTATAGAACTTGTATGCATATTTTATTAAAGGGAGGTAATCAGTATCGCTAATTTTGTTCATCCTGAACAAAATTTGCGATATTGGATTACCTCCCATTAAAATCACTCAAAACTCGCTCCATACGCTCATTCAATTTCATTCCTAATTAATTCCAAAATCATTAACCTTGTCAATTATACGTTAACTGTAGCACAAGTGGTAGCGCGTCGGGCTGTCAATCTAGAGGTCCCGGGTTAGATCCCCCGGCACTCAGTCTTTCCGACTATTTGTCTCTCAACAATTGGTTGATAATCGTAAAACCTATGTGAGATAGCAGCTGGAGGCTTGGAAAGGAAAATAAAGAAGAAAGAAAAAACACTCAACATAGTCAGTGAGTGGTTGAAGCCGCTTCATCACATCTATGCTTAGGCAAATTTTAACTCAGCTTTGCATATCTATTTACAAACACATCTCTTGAAAAATGATTCGTGACTTTTTATTATCTATAGATATCTCAAATGGGGTACATTATACATTCCTAAATGTCAAAATGCTTTATCTATATCAATAATGTATCGATATTCGATTTAACTTTAATCCCGGTATTAATAATGATAATTTGGACTAGATGTGCGTTCTTAATATATCCGTTGTACTCGTGTGCTGATGTTGATAGACCCCTCGGTGGTGAATTGTACAGTTAATATCGCCGTCAAATAGACACTCACTTCGATGAAGACCTTCTTTGATCTCCCATTTAGCGCTCCAATCAGTCATTTTAAATACTCACTCTAATCACTCAAAAACTCGCCGAAATCGTTCTGTTACGCTTGGAAATAGTTTAAAACGATCTTTTGTTTTCAAAATGATCATGAAATTGCACGTTTAAATTGACACGTGCTGATTAATAAGCGTTTGCTTTATCCGTGAAAACATACAATCAGAAAATACGTAGATTTATTAAAGGGAGGTAAAAATATCGCTAATTTCGTCCAATTGGACGAAATTTTCGATAGTATTATCTCCCTTGACATTCAAAACTCGCTCCACACACTCATTCAATTCTATTGCAAGCCCATTCCTAAAATCATTCAACTAGTCAATTTCACAATGTATGCCTAACTGTATACTATTCTTATAAGAATCAATTGGAACTTAATCAAAAGGATAAGTGTTTTTCATTTTGTTGTCAATCCACTCATTAAATTCGACAGGGTTAGAAATTGTTAAAATAATCTAATTTCAATTGTGTCCACCAAAATTTGAGCATTTTATTGTCTGGAAAGTTGGTCTTATTTCTCAATGAAAACAATTTTAGTACGAAACTATGTTGAAAATTTCCGCGTAAACTAGTTTCATGAAAATCTGGGGCCTGTTTTACCGAACATCTTAAGACAATTTTCTTCGTAAGTCAAAAATAAAAGTTGCTTCTACAGAAATAACTGAATATTGAATTCTGTCATTCATCATCTCATTAGAATCGTGTTCTAAAGACGATTCCAATAAGATATTGCAAGGCGGAATCTAACAATGAATGAAAACAATATCGTGAAATTGACAAGTTTAAGGTTTGGGAATGATTTTGGAATGAAATTGAATAATTCTGATGAGAGGGTTTTGAGTGAAAATTAACGCATGTAATCCAATATCACTAATTCTGTTCAGGATGAATAAATTTAGTGATATTTATTACCTCCCTTAAATGAAAAATGCATGCAAGTTATATAAATAGCATCTAATTTTTCAAGAACCAATCAGACGCTTATAGTTTCAAAATTTCAGGGAAATCTTGATTTTTTCTAACTATTTTTAATTTGAAAGTAGTTGTTGGTTGTATCTTTTTAAGTGATTTTGAATCGTTCATGAATGGTTTGTATGAGTCTTTGGAATGAATGAATGCAGCCCTGAGTGAGGGATTGAGAACTGTTTTTTTTTTTTTTCAATTTCACTATTATATTAACTTGATGTCGGTGTTGTAAATCATACATGGACTATAAATAAGATTGATCCAGAAATTGAATCAACATTATTGTCTATGTATGCTTTGACCCCTCTATCAGGTTTATTATTGAGACGAAAAAATGATTGAACATTACAGAAATATAGTTAGAAGTGTTTAAGCATTTCCTCACGTTGATAACTCGGTATCTAACCTTTGATTCAACAATATATAATCGCCTACATAATAACCTAAAGATAATAATGTAATCGTGATGTTTTCAAAAACTTCGGTCTCATTTATTAACCTGTAGTCCGTGGGCCAGGAGGGGTCACCGTGCACCCCCCTAAGGGCTCTCTGAGAGTGGTATGGAAATATTCATAGGACCTCCCTGAGTGAGAATCACGATGTTAACAGGTGGAAATTTGGGTCCCGACTGCCATTCCGAGTGTTTTTCTAGATGGCAGCCAAGAATAAATTCATTTTACCCTTGGTACACTATAGAGGGATTGTGTTCATTTTAAATATTTTTGAGAGTCTAAAACATGTATATTTTGCGTTCTGGTAAAACCCTTATTTCCTTAAAATGGTTTTAAAGATCCCAACTTCCTAAATGGGAGATGGCAGCCAGTTCTAGATAAGATTTTTGCTATTTTTTAGATGAATGCAGTGAGATACAAGTGTTCACCATGTATTACACCATAGATCATACTGCAAAGTGCTATGATATTGTTGATATGACCTTCCCGAGTTAAAATCAAGTTGTTAACAGTCGATAATTTGGGCCCTGACTGCCTTTCTCGGCGTTTTTCTAAATGGCAGCCACTAAAAATACAAATTAACCAGGAGGCTTTTTATAGGCACCGTTTGATTTTTAATCATATCTAAAGACCAAGACATGTATATTTTGCGTTTCAGGTACGATACCTATTAGTTAAAGATAATTTGGATATCCAAACATCCTTTAAGAGAGATGGCAGCCAGTTTAAGATAAAAATGTTGCTATTTACTGTTTCAGTCTATGAAAGATGAAGGGTCACCATGTATCTTTGCCAAAAATCCCCTCTAATTGTGCCATGAACTTGTTCATGCAACATCCCAAAGGTTGAATCAAGTTGTTTATAGTCGATATTTTGGGTCCTGACAGTCTTTTGGGGTGTCTACATGGCAGCCAATGCAAATACAAGTAAATAAATTGGAACAACTTGTATACGAGCAACCTTTATTTTTGATATTTAAGGGCCAAAAACATATCTTTTTGGTGTTCTAGCTACAAACTGAAAAAGAAAATTCTATTTGAAGATCAAACATCCTGTTTGGTAGATGGCAGCTAATCTTGAATTTGAAATTTGCCATTTTTTTGCTGCAGAGCATAAGACAAGAGGAAACGACCAATCCTAAAAACCCTTTCTGAGAGTGCAAAGGAATGTTTCGCCGACCTCACTGAGTGAGAATCAAAAATCTTTTAATCGATATTTTGTTTTTCGACTGCCTTTACGGGCATTTTCTAGATGGCAGCCAAGAAGGTGCTTGAATTACATTAGAATCCCTATGCAAACATTGCTTCACATTTAAGGGCCAGTCACCTATATCTAGCGTTTAAACTAACGTTTTAACAATTAATGTCGAAATTGAAATCCCAAAAATACTGAATTTTAAACATGAATTTAATTCGGGGGGGGGGGGGGGTCTGGAAAAAGAGTTATCAAATTAATTGTTCACAAGACCCTCCGCGGTAAAATCATGTATTAATATTATTATTAGGTATCTTTGGTTTCACCTTCTAATAAACGTTTTCAAACTGAAAGGGAAAAATAATTAATTTTTTTGAAATTTTCTTCTTGATTATCTAGGGCTAATTCGATGTTCCCGAAATTCTCAAAGCGTGATGGCAGCCAGATATTTATACGAATACGCCATATTCATTTAGTTCGATAAAGGAATACTTTCAAATTGCGACCGAAAATGTCCGCCAAATTAAATAAATGTAAAAGAATCCGAAACAAGTCCACCAATATTTCTTATTTCAATATCTTAAATTTGCTTAAGTCTGTTTTATTTATATTTCTCTTGAAGGGCTCAGCAGTGCTAATCCCTACGTAGCTGATACATTTACAAATTCACATATCAGTTTGTTTAGGATGTTTTACCTAGCATTAGCTACATTCTGCTTCTTATCAACCAGTTTATCAAAAATCACTAAGAGCCAGTTTCTTATTTGCAGATGACAGATTTATTAGTGAGGTCAAATATCGTAAAACAATTGTTTATGTAAACCCCAGTAACATAAACATACTCTGGCTATTCTAACTAAAAAATGACGTTTTCTTAAGTACATCTTTTTTTTTGTCTGGCATCATTTTTTATCAGCATTTTTGGGGAAACAAGCTTACCTGATAAAGAATGAAAAAATTTAAAAAGACAATTTGGTCACAAAATGAAGTGGAAGGATAATGATGGTAAAGAAATAGTTTTCTGTCAAAGATAATCAAAATAAAACGCATTTCAGATTGATTATGGTATGTCATGAGAGAAAAGGGAATTCCACAATTTATAAACAACAATGAACTTTCATGGGGAACATCAAAGAGTGCAAACTCTGTGATAGGGTCACATTTTGTCAACACCTTGGTATATGGAATAAGAATCGTTATAAAATCAAATGTAGCTAAGTAGGTAAGAGGCTGTCACCTCTTACCTATACTTAATTTATTTAATTTTTAAAACAATCTTGGCCGCCATTTGACCATATGGAAGTTTTACTATATCAACTTTTCCAAAATATATCTTTATTGTTGTATGGAAATGTAAATCTGGAATTATCTGTTTTAAATTAAAACATGCGCCCTGTTTGACAAAATAAACGCCTCAATAAAACATTCTTAGAACGAATGACCCTTTTTTGTGACGCAGCATTATATATGGACAAACGCTTAATGAATGCTCATATTTATATCATGAAGTATACTTCGTATGCTATGAATGTCCCATGATCAGGAACATCAATAATCCATCAATAGTTTGATGAAATCCATGCACTGACTGATGTAGAAGGAGTAACATTTACAAGACAATTGATAATTATGCAGCTTTTTCGTGATTTGGAATACATGTAATGTCATCCAACAGAGTTGATAAGCACACATAGTCACATGATTGAGAACATTCTGTGAAAGTTTCACGCAAACCCATCATTAAATGCAAGACGATTGTGTGGACAAGAAGTTTTACATCAAGCCCCCCTTTTTTCCGTTACTCGGCATTATATAAGCAATCTATAACAAAATTAGTTTTGTTATATTCTGTGAAAGTTTCAGTCTATAAATGAAGTAAATGTTTTGAGGTAAATAAACATTGTGTACTTGACACTAAGTCTAGTCAAAATCATTCTTTATCATTTACTCAGCGTTCCATTCATGGCATTTTTTAAGCATTAACTCAAAATGCCCCAAAATCACACACAAAAAAACCCAAACATTGAATCGACCAATTTTAACCACTCCGAAATCATTCAAAATTTTCCAATCATTCAATAATTCAATTAGCTTGGGTGGATTTGGAAACTTCTTGTTGGTCCTGAAGACAAACTTATTGTCTAATAGAACAATACGTCATTATATTGTATAATAATGCTCAAGTTCGATAAAAAATTTGCTTATGCTAAGAACCCTTGTCAATCCACGATGTTCTTAATCGAAACAAGAAATGAACTAACCTATGTATAAACACACGGACTGACAGAAGGAGAAAATGATACCATTATGCATCAATCTTCGACAGAAACATGTACATATAAAGATGTTTTTTACAGAAATAAGGTGAATTCTAATTATGACCTGACTGCCATCTCATATTTCAGATTTTATTTTATCACGTATTTTCTCGGAGACAATTTAAAACTACCCTAATCCGTCAGGTGAAACGAAAGAGACAGAATATTGATATCAGGGATATATGGTGAACAACTTGATACACCCCCCTTCCACAGGAGTGACATGCCCACCCAACTAGTTTCAAAGACTATTACAGTTAAGTAAGCAAAAGTAGGTGTCAAAAGTTGGCTGCCATCTTCATTTCAGTATGTTTGGTTTTTAATTTAGACACTAAATTGAAGAAATAATAAGAACTGCGCTTAACTTAGGTGATTTGGTCCTGAAAATAAGATAAAAAAAATAGACCAATGATAGCAAAAAAGGATTCTTATGTATATATTCTTTTTCTTGGCTGCCATCTAAAAGAAACATTCGGAAAGGCAGTCAGAACACCAAAAACATCGATTGATACTTTTTTTGCTTCCTACTGATAAATATCGGTTAAACCTTTCCTTTGTCCTGTCAGAGATGACTTTTATGATGATGATGGACTGAAAGAAAACCAGGCAAATTTCATATTCAAAACTGGCTGCCATCTACCATTCAGGATGTTTGATCTTTAAAAAGACATTAGCTATTTCAGCATGTAGCAAGAACACTAAATATTTATGTTTCTTGTCATTAAAGATAATAAAAAACAAAGGTTGCTCATATACAAGTTGTTCCAATTCATTTACTTGTATTTACACTGGCTGCCATCTAGTAAAAACATCCCAAAAAGGCAGTTGGGACTCAAAACATCTACTGTAAACAACGTGATTCAACCTTTGGAATGTTGAAGTAACAATTTTGTGGTACAAACAGAGAGGATTGATCGACAAAGTTCACGATCACCCCTCATAATTCACAGCTTGCAGCAAAAATAACAAAATTCCTATATTTAACTGGCTGCCATCTCTAAAAGAGGATGTTTGGATATCCAATTTAACATTACATAATAGATATTGTACCAAGAACGTAAAATACACACTTTCTGGTCTTTAAATATGATTTTAAATCAAGTGATATCCGTTAAGTGTCTTCTGGTTTATTTGTATTTGTAGTGGCTACCATTTAGAAAAAGACGGAGAAGGCAGTCAGGGTCAATAATATCAACTGTTAACAACTTGATTTGAGCTCGGGAAGGTCATATCAACAATATCATAGCAATTTGCAGTATGATCTATGGTGTAATACATGGTGAACAATAAAATCTCACTGCATTCACCGAAAAAATAGTAAAAATCTTATCTAGAACTGGCTGCCACCTCCCATTTCGGAAGTTGGGATCTTTAAAATCATTTTAAGGATTTAAGGATTTTACCAGAACGCAAAATATACATATTTTAGACTATCAAAAAATATTCAAAATGAACAAAATCCCGCTACAGTGAATCAAAGGTAAAATGAATTTATTATTGGCTGCCATCTAGAAAAACACTCGGAATGGCAGTCGGGACCCAAATTTCCACCTGTTAACATCGTGATTCTCACTCAGGGAGGTCCTATGAACATTTCCATACCACTCTCGGAGAGCCCTTAGGGGGGTGCACGGTGACCCCTCCTGGCCCACGGACTACTGCCTAGATCATGGACTAAAAAACTACATTTGGAGTCCGCGCCTACAGTAAGTTACATCGTGAAATTGACACTCATCTCATCGAAACCATTCTAAACCGCTTATCCAGTGCTCCATTCATTCATTCCAAACACTCACTCAAACCATTCATAAACGCTCCAAAATTACTTAAAAGGATAAAATAAACACTACAGCTACATTCAAATTAAGGTACAACATGTATTTATTAGAACTTGTACATATACTTTATTATAGTGCTGTAATAAATATCGCTTTTTTATCAATCTGAACAAAATAAGCGATATTGGATTTCCTCCCTTTAATTTCACTTAAAACTCACTCATCGCACACACGAACGTTGTCATCCCATATTCGATGTTTATTTTTAAATATGTGACCCGTCAATGGTAAATGCGTATATTGTCGACCCTGCCAGATTGAGCGATTTGTGTATTAGCCCCTTAAATTTTCTCTGTATATATGAGTATGGCTTAGAAAATTTATGTTTACCTTGCAAACGTCTGTTTTGGGAGAATTTAGACTAGCAACATTTCCTAAATTTTGTTTCTACACTAGTGCACTAAAGCGACGGAGGAATCTTTATCACGATTTAGGAGATTGTGAACTGGACTTTGGGTCTATAAAAGAGGAAACGAACAACCTTAAGGATATACATTACATTTAATACAACCATAAAATGTTAATATCACCCTAACATGACTGAAAGACAGGAGAGCACAGTATTGTTCTACTTTAATTTAACCCTTTCCTGTTTTAGAAAATTTTGGACCTGTCCAAATTCAAACGTTTTGCAGACGAAAATTTAAAGTGGATTTAATTTGAAAAATAACCATTCAGTAGGGTAGAAAATAGTGTGGAAAAAGAAGAAATTGCTTGTCGGAAGCAATTTCTTCTTTTTTCACCATGTTTTCTCAATTATAAAATCACAGGCACATAAAAATCAGGGATTAAACAGGAAAGGGTTAAGGTTGTGGATCCGTAATTGTGTTCAGCAACATTTCGGAACCCATGATCTTTCAAAGTGTTAACCGAGGTTTCCTAATGAAATCATTAGGAAACCTCGTTAACACTGTTAAAGTTCATTAATTGTCTTCCGAAACATTGTGGAACTATTACGGGACCACTGCCTTAAGGTATATAAGACACATTCAAGATGATGCTGATATATTGTAATATGTTTTTCAAACGATTTTTTTAAAACGAAATGAACTAAAGATTAAAAAAAAGTTAGTATCATAGTGAAATTGACATTCAAAAAATTCAAAATCACTCGATCAGTACTACATTCGGTAAATTCAAACCACTTACTCAAATCAATCAAAACGCTATGAATTGTTCAAAAACTCTTCGATATCGATCAATCCGACGAATTGACCGCATCATTTTATTGGCTGGTGTTGATTTTTAAACGCCTGCATTGTCTTTAAAGACACAAAATCAGAACAGTACGTATATTTTGTTAATTGGAGGTAAAAACATTATTGCTGTGTTCGTCCAGTTGGACGAAATTATCAATAGTGTTTGACATTCCATAAAAAATCATTCACAACTCGCTCATTGCACTCTATCCATTTCATTCTGATATCATTTCAAAATCATTTAACCTGTTAATTTCACTTTGATCCTTATTTTAAATGAAGAAAATGAGTGTGAGCCCTCACGCATAGAGACACTATCTTGGCACTCTGTACAAAAAAGGTTTTCAATAGACATCGATTCTAGCAGATGTCATAAATACAGTAAACAACATCGTGAAATTTACAAGATGAATGATTTGGGAATGATTTTTGAATGAAATTGAATAAGTGTCTGGAGCGAGTTTTGAGTGAATTTAACGGGAGGTAATCCTATATCGTAAATTTTGATCAAGATGAACAAAATTTGCGATATTGATTACCTCCCTTTAATAAAAAATACATTCAAGTTTTATACATGGCTTCCTATTTCTTCAAGAACCCATGAGACGCTAATAATTTGAATTATGTTAGTGAAATCGCGATTTTTCTCAATCAAAATTTATTTTGAACGACGTTGGTTATTCTATATTTTTAAATGGGTTTGAGCATTTTTGAATGGTTTGAGTGAGTGTTTAGAATGAATGAATGGAGCGCTGAGTGAGCGATTTAGAATGGTTTTGATTGAGGTGAATGTCAATTTCACGATGTAACTAACTGTTGCAGATGTTATAAATCTGTGCAGACTAGAGCCGAGTGCTCGCGTATCGGGTAGGGTGGTAATGTTACTTCCAATAACTGTTTCCCAACTCAAGTATAAGCACTATGTACCTTTTGGAATAAACTTTAAAAAATCGAAGACTGTATTAAATTCTTTTCTGATAGTCTCTAGAGACCTGGGGCCCGTTTTACTAAACATCTTACGAAAAAAAAGTCAAAATCATAAATCATACTTGGTGTTTTCATCCATTGTTACATTCTGACTTGCAATATCTCATTGGAATCGTCTTCAAAAGATGATTCTAATGAGATAATGCATGGCAAATTCCAATTTTAGTAACCACTGTAGAAGCAATTTTAATTTTTGACTTACTCAAAAATGATCGTAAGATGTTTAGTAAAACAGGCCCCTGGCTTCTTACTCACAGACTCGCAATACCTTTGCCCCTTAAAATCATGTAGGAATTTGTATGTTCGAATCCACCTTTGAATTTAGTTGTTAAAACAAATATATGGATAGTTATCATCATATACATGTACTCGAGTACCAACAGGTAACGAGATCTAAGGTACAGTTAAAAACATCGTGAAATTGACACACATTACGATCAAAATCAATCTTAAACATTCACTCAGCGCTCCGTTCATTCATTCCAAACGCTCACTCTAATCGAGCAAAAACGCTCCAAAATCATAAGAAAACATTTTTGAAAATCGTTCAAGACTTTCAACAATAACTTCAAATCGATCGATTCATTCTATGTTTTTATTATCTGTTGTGCTCTTTCAAGTGTCTAATTGGTCTACGAAGACGTACAAACAGAAAAGTACGTATATTTTATTAAAAGGAGGTAAGTAATTTCGCTTATTTTGTTCATCTAGAACTAAATTAGTGATATTGGATTATCTCCCTTTAATTTCACTCAAAACTCGCTCAACACACTCATTCAATTTCATTCCAAAGTCATTCCAAAATCATTCACCTTGTCAATTTCACAATGTTGTTAACTGTACATGTAAACATGCACAAAAGTCTACAGTTAATAACATCGTGAAATTGACATTTACCTCAATCAAAACCATTCTAATCCGCTCAATTAGCGCTCCATTTACTCAAACACTCACTCAAATCATTCAAAAACAATCAAACCCATTGAAAAATATAGAATCAACAACGTCATTCAAAATAAATATTGGTAGAGAAAAATCGCTATTTCTCTGACATAATTCAAAAAAATTATTTAAGCGTTTAATGGGTTCTTGAAGGAGTAGGAAGCTATGTAAAGAACTTTTATGCATTTTTTTTTTTATTAAAGGGAGGTAATCAATATCGCTAAATACCTCCCATTTAATTCACTCAAAACTCGCTCTTCACCTAACGCTTATTCAATTTCATTCCTAAATCATTCCAGAATCATTCACCTTGTCAATTTCACGATATTGTTAACTGTACTCGTCCCAGTTCTAGTTCAGACTGAAAATGGTTCAAAATCTCAAAATTCATTTTACGGAGTGATAAATCGGCTTCCTTTTTTCGTTAAATGTGACATATATTTTTGCAAAACATAATCAGCAATATCACTGATATATCGATATTTCAATTATATATGACCTGTCACTCGAAAAGGGAACATCCGGGAATTCTGTAAAACGAATTATTGAAAAAGAGATTTGATCCAGCATAGGTTAACCAGAAGACGTATTTCGAAACTTCTTTCACATTGAGGTAGATTGATCATTCCAGATCCAGAAAATAGGCACGGTGCAAAAAGTTTCGACCCTAGTCAGTCTGCGCAGTCCGCGCAGTCTGACTAGGTTCGACACTTTGGGCACTACCAAAATGGTCCTTTTTCGCGTGTCGGGTCACATATATTATCATTAGTGACCCGTCATGCGAAAAGAGACCATCTGGGTAGTGCGTAAAGTTTCGACTCAAGTCAGACTAGGGTCGAAAATTTAAGCATTTTGCAAGTTTTTTTTAATCTAGAATAATCAAAGTATCTTTATGTTTAAGAGGTGTTGAAAAGTGACCTCTTGTTGTTCTTTTATAGAACAATTTTTTTTTTTTTTTTTTGATATTTTGTTTACAGTGTTCCCAGTTGACCCCTTTTCGCTTGAATGGTCACACATTAGTAGTCTTCGAAGAGTGTCCACTTAATCTTAGAAAGTCAAGATATAAACGCACATAACGTGTTATAACTTAAGTACTGATTTGAGACGCTCTATTTTTTACGCATTTCTTTGTGAAAGCCACTGCCCCTTTTGCTATTACATATAAAAGTGAAAATGTAAAACAATGACGCCGTCTTGTACATGAACAAATCAAAAACTAATAAAGACCTAACCATTCTAGATAAAGAAGATCCTTTCCTAGCGAATAGTGTCGACTCTGTCCAGTCGACCAGGGTCGTCAGCTTTCGAACCTCACGGTGGTTCCCTTTGCTGTTGACAGGTTACATGTAAACAAGTAAAATTCAAATTACCATAACAACGTAATGATAAAAGCCCATGCCTGACATTTCCAACAATTTAACATGTACAGTTAGATACATCGTGAAATTGACATTCACCTCAATCATAGCCATTCAAAATCACTCATAAATAGATACATACATTCATTCCGAACAATCGCTCATTAAAAACGCTTCAAACCAAATGAAAAAGACAGAACAACGACTTCTTTTCAAATAATTAGCTAGAAAAATTAAACACGATTTCACTGACATAATTCAAACTGTTAGCGTCTGATATGTTCTTGAAGAAATAGGAAGCTATTGATAGAACTTGTATGCATTTTTCATTAAAGGGAGGTAATAAATATCCCTATTTTTGTACAACCTCACATTACATGCACTCAAAACTGGCACCACACACTCATTCAATTTCACTCAAAAATCATTCAAAAATCATTCATCAAGTCAAATTCACGATGTTGTTAACTGTACACCTGCACTGCCTCTAGGGTTGCATAGCGATCGCGAACGTTAAAGAAATGGTCAATTGTCTTGTAAAGCGTATATAATGTTTGAACCGAAATTGAAGTGCTTGAGAGTAATTTGTTATCATGAATGTATCATTGGATTATGCTACGAGAGAATAAGAATACATCAACAAACGTTTCAGAGACGTTGTCACATTGACGCAGTGTCTACAAATAATTCGAAGAAATTCAGTTAGAAATAAGTTAATTTTTGTTTAACTGATGAGTTTCATCTAACAGCCTTTAGAAGGTGTTAATCTATCAGTCATCCACACATACCGAGATACAGCCTTGCGTTCAGGAAGACAAAACGTTACAAACAATTTGCAAATTATACAGCGCTTTGCACGTACACTTGTGTGCAAAGCGGGTACAATCTGAAAACAGTTTGCACCGTCCGTCATCCTTTACACAGGGCTGGTTTCCGTTTTCGTTTGCAAATGGTCAAACGAGACGCACAATTTGTTCACTAAGGCAATTTTGGCGATTAATGCGAAACTAAGGCTCTGATTTACGGACAGACTATTTTCACGAGATTTCTCAACGTTGTAGCCTGACCTTGATCTTTGAGACCATGTGTACTACTATATATTATAAATGTCATGACCTGTTTATAGTAGTTTTGGATACGAGACTATTTCGCTGCGGGCTTAATGATAAATCAAAATCGGTTATCTTTATCCCGTGGGCTTGTTGAAACTGACAACCAATGACCCAAAAATAATTTGACACAAGGATTATCAACACATCTTCAAAATTCACAGTAAAACACAGGGTACACTAATTATATCATCCTTTGGGCAGAAAACGGAAACAAGCGCGTCATTCATCACTCGTCTAATTCTTTTCTTCATGACCGGAGAGCACTCAATGTAGCACGCGGCACCCAGGCGACGACAAATCGAGGCGGCTTCGCGGGATGTGATTGGTCGCTTGCCTTGCTGAGCTAGACTTTGAATAACGGAGTCGTCATCTCGTAAATCTGCTTGCGTTCCGACAAGAATAAATGGCGTGTCACCCATCTGATTACGGACTTCTGGGATCCAACGTTTTTGAACACTTTGAAAAGAGTCTGGTTTCACAACTGAAAAGCAGATGACAAAAGCGTCCGTTCCTGGATAGCTGTGTCTTCTAGCTTCGTCACTTTCTCCCTGTAAAAACAAAAAAGAAATTGACTTTACTGTCTAACCTACGACGCAAAAGTAAATTTTACTTTTTTTCTCTTTTTTTTTTTGAATTTTAATTTAACTGTGTAAGTCAACTGTGAAAATGAGCGGAAGCTCATGGGGATCATCTTACACATTTCCTTAGCCTTCAAAATGACGTCATTATGCATGCAAAGTCATAATTTCAATTGTCGATTTTATTGACCTTGTCGTCCAAATCAGAAAATTCCCCGACAAAGTCTAATTTCTATATATACAAGTGGAGACTTTAATGAAATTGGTATTTTATTTCTTTTCATTCAATAACCTCATTCTATCTTTCTCTCATTTCTTTTTATCGTTCTGCCTTTTATTTATTGAAATTTTATAAAAGTATTTTATATCAAATTATTTTTCACATTAAATTCTTAAATTCAGGTAATTTTCGCCTCGCTTTTGAATCGCGTCTTCGAGGCGGAATAGCCGCCGTCATAGCGCAGTTGGTAGCGTCTCGGACTGTCAATCTAGAGGTCCCGGGTTCGATCCTCGACGGCGACACTCATTCTTTCCGACTATTTGTCTCTCACCAATGGGTTGATAATCGTAGACCTATGTTAGATAGCAGCTGGAGGTCAGGAAAGACTGGTGAGTGAAATACCAGGAAACCATTGTTAGGTACTCAAGCCGCCGCGATATAACTGAAATAATGTTGAAAGCGGCGTTAAACTCCATTCAATCAATCAATCGAGGCAGACGGACCTTTATATTTACAACTTCTCTTACTTTAGCGACAGAGCAATATTTTTTCTTGAGTTCTACATTTAGAAACATCGTGAAAATGAAAAGTTGAATGGTTTAGAATGATTTCTGAATGAAATCAAATAAGTGCGATCGGCGAGTTTTTAACGATTGTCAAGGGGGGTAAAACGATTTCGATAATTTCGCCCAATTGGACAAAATTAGCTATAATTTTTATTCTCCTTCATAAAAAATACGTTGTTTTTTTAATCTGTGTCTTCACGGACAAATCAGGATCAGGCGCTAAAAATTCGAATTCTGTCAATAAAATAGCACAATTTATTATTTGATCGATTTGAATGAAATATATAGATCAGTTTTAACGATTTCGAAACGTTTTAGAACCATTTCAGAGTGTTTTTGAGTGATTAGAGTGAGTGATTTGAACGTACTGGATATAACGCTGATCGAGCGATTTAGAATGTTTTTTTTTCTATAGTCGAAAGTCAATTTCACGATGTTACTAACTGTTTATTATTCTAAAATGAAGCGATATTATTATTATTATTATTATTATTGTTGTTATTTCTTAATCTCACGAGTACAATCGGTCGCTTACATAGGTGAAAGTAAAGCTATCACTAATAAAACCGGACATATAGAATTTGGTATGGTGATGGACACTCGTTTTTTAATTGGCATTTTATTTCTTCTTTTGTAGATGTATTTGATAAGCGCTTTAATTTTATCTATGATTATATCTATTACAAGTCAGTCACAGGCAACAACATCGTGAAATTGACAAGGGGCCCGTTTTACTAAACTTCTTACAAAAAAAAAAAAAAAAAAAAAAAAAAAAAAATTCATTGGTCAAAATCACAAATCAAAACTGGTGTTTTCATTCATTGTTTGATTCTGCCTTGCAATATCTCATTGAAATCGTCTTATAAAGACGATTCCAACGAGATTATGCATGGCAGAATTCTATATTCATTTACTACTGTAGAAGCAACATTAATTTTTGTCTTACGCAAAATATGGTCGTGAGATGTTTAGTAAAACAGGCCCCAAGTGAACGACTTTGGAATGATATTGAATGAGTGCGATGAGTGAGTTATGAGTGAAATTTAAAGGAGGTAATACAAAATATGGAACGAAATTAGCGATATTTTTTACCTCCCTTTGCGTGTCTTCACGAGTCAATCAATTATGTTCCATACCAGCCCCCCCCCCCCCCCCCAAAAAAAAGAAAAAAAAATCGTAGAAAAAAATTGATCCATTGGATTGACAGAGTATAGTTTTGAACCATTCCGAAGTGTTTTTGAACGATTTTGGAGCGTTTTTGAATATTTTAAATGGTTGTATGGAATGAATGCATAGGTGAATGAATGAACTGTTGACTTGGTGTTTTAGAATGATTTTGATCGGAGTGAGTGTCAATTTCTAATGCTATTTACTCTAAGAGACAAAATGTTATATTTTCTTCAACGGAAAAGATTTGTTGAAACTATGAATTTTCCAAGAAAAGATTGAAAGAATGTTGTTTATAAATAGTATGCTGTTTATATACGTTTTACGTCACAAGTTTTAGTTTTAGTGAAAAACCAATTAACCCGTAGTTTTCTTTTTAATTAGCTTCTGCTTTTGAAATATTGAACTCATCATTGCGACCATGATGTACGCTTCCTTATCCTAAACCCTATATAAAACAGATTCCAAATTTTGTTTTACAGTTACAGTTAATAACATCATGAAATTGACATTCACCTCAATCAAAACCATTCTAAATCGTTCACTCAGCGCTCCAATCATTCATTCCAAAAACTCACTCAAACCATTCAAAAACGCTCAAACCAATTTAAAAATATAGAATAACCAACGTCATTCAAAATAAATTTTTCATTGAGAAAAATCGCGATTTCACTAACATAATTCAAATTATTAGCGTCTCATAGGTTCTTGAAGAAATAGGAAGCCATGTATAAAACTTGAATGTATTTTTATTAAAGGGAGATAATCAATACCGCAAATTTTGTTCATCTTGAACAAAATTTACGATATCGGATTACCTCCCATTGAATTCACTCAAAACACGCTCCACACACTCATTCAATTTCATTCCTAAATCATTCCCTAATTATTCATCTTGTCAATTTCACGATATTGTTAACTGTAACAAAATTGCGAAATTGACAAGGGGAATGATTCTGGAATGAAATTGAATGGTTGTGATGAGTGAGCTTTGAATGAAATTAAAGGCAGGTAATCCAATACCGCTAATTTTGTTTTAGGTGAACAAAATCAGTGGTATTAATTACATCCCTTTAATAATATATATGCATACAATATCTATAAATAACTTACTTTTTTCAGGAACCAATCAGACGCTTACAATATCATTTATCCCAGTGAAATCGCGATTTTATTTACTATTTGTATTTTTTTTTGTAGTTGTTGATTAAATCCTTTTTGTCATTTTGGGGCGTGTTTGAGTGGTTTGAGTAAGTGTTTGGAATGAATGAATGGAGCGCTGAGTGAGCGATTTAGAATGGTAATGATTTAGATGAATGTCAATTTCACGAAGTAACTAACTGTTACTACATATTTGAAGTGCAATTGGAGGAGACAGATTTGAAAATTCTTAATTAAAAATCCAGCCCTACCGTCAGGACGCAAAAAAGTTTGTGAGCGTTTTAATGATACCCCGCTTTGAAAATAAGTACAAGTGCAAAACGACCTACCATTTCTTAATGTTTTTTTCCCTCAGATAATTAAGAGAAAATCTGTTACAGCTAGTTACATAGTAAAATTGACATTCATCTCAATCAAAACCATTCTAAATCGCTCACTCAGCGCTCCATTCATTCATTCATAACACTCACTCAAACCATTAAAAAACGAATAAACCCATTGAAAAATATAGAATCAACAACGCCATTCAAAATAAATTTGGATATAGAAAAATGCGATTTCACTGACATAATTTAAATCGTAAGCGTCTTAAAGGTTTAAGAAGAAGTAGGTAGCTATCTATAGAACTTGTATGCATATTTTATTAAAGGGAGGTAATCAATATCGCTAATTTTGTTCATCCAATTTGCGACATTGGATTACCTCCCATTAAATTCACTCAAACCTCGCTCCACACACTCATCCAATTTCATTCCTAATTCATTACAAATTATTCACTTTGTCAATTTCACGATGTTGTTAACTGTAATGAAATTTAAAGAACTTCCGATTGTGTCTTTAAATTTGCATGTGCAGCCTATCAAGATTAATGCCCGCATTTATCATTTGCAAACGGCAATTTGATGCTGTGTAGACTTAAGAAAGAGGTAAATAATGTAAGCACAGTAACACACAGTTAAGAATAAAGTGAATTTACATTTGCCTTATCTACAATTTGTAATTACTCGTTCAGTGCCCTATTCAAACATTCTTAACCACATAATCAAAATCAAAACGCTTCATATTTCCTTTAAATTCGAGTCTGACCAAGGATAAGTCACAAAGTGATGGCCTTACCGTGTCCAAAGTGTCAATCATACTGTTTTAATGTTTACCAGTAAATCTATCGACCTTGAAATGTATGCATTTTAATGGCATTTCCTCGTCCGACGGGTCGATCAAGTAGTTTTTACTGTTCATAAGGTAAATATAATGGAATATACACAAACCAATGGTCTTCCCTCATCGAAAACGTCGTTCAAAAAAGTATATACTGTTTACCCAGTGAAGACATCGCCCCAATTATATGTATTATACACACTTTAATGGCCTTACCTCGTCTAAAGTGTCGATCATCGCCTCCATAATATACACAGATTAATGGCCTCACCTCGTCTAAAGCGTCGATCATCGCCCCATAGTATACACAAATTAATTGCCTTACCTCGTCTAAAGCGTCGATCATCGCCCCTATAATATACACAAATTTATGGCCTTACCTCGTCTAAAGCGGTTTTAATGCCCCCCCCCCCCCTCCCCTAAAGATACAAAATTATTGGCCTTACCTCGTCTAAAGTATCGATCATCTGCAGTGTATATTGTTTTCCAAGTAAATCTATCGACCCTGAAATATACACAAAATTATTTTTCGATTGACATATGCGATGACTACATCATCTATGGAGTACTGACGTCTTTAGCAGGTATATTCGGTAAAAGGAAAATATACAGAGAGTTATTTTTTCAGTTAGTTGCATCGGAAAATTGACAAACTGAGTGACTTTGGAAAGATTTTGGAATGAATGATCGAGTTTTGAGTGAAATTAAAGGGAGGTATCCTCATGATGAACAAAATAAGCGAAATTTATTACCTCCCTTTTAATAAAATATGCATATTCTATAAATAGCTCCAGATTTCTCCATGTTCCCACCAGACGCTTATAATCTCAATTATGTTAGTGAAAATGCGATTTTTCTAGCTATTTTTTTTTTTTACGGAAGTTGTAGCTCTTATTTTTCTGGTGATTTTTCAGCATTATTGAATGGTTGAGTGAGTGTTTGGAGTAAATATATGGATCGCTGAGTGAGCGATTCAGAATGATTTTGATCGAGATGAATGTCAATTTCACGATGTAAATAACTGAATGTAAGCTAGGTATATAGGTTTATTCTTCATTGGTTTTGCCGTGACAGTATAAAGTGATTACCACCGTGAAATTTCAATACTCCACCCCAAAGCATTAAATAATGCACAATATTCCGTAGAATACTGACATTTCAAAATTGATAAAAAGATTTTACAAACATTTCATCAACATGCATGCATTGAATGACGGTAATTTGCCTGAAGTGTTCCAGTGGAAGAACTTGTTTATATAGTCAAAATGTCTCACGTTTGGAATTTTCATGGCCTTTGATTTTAAGCTTCAGTGAATTAGAAAATAAACGGTCAAAACAGTACTTTGAAATGGAATGTTGCCTCGAGGAAATGAAATGAAACGAAATAAATGATAATCATGCGGTCTATAATTAGGTTTAGCTCATCACCTTGACAAATTACTGCTGCAGTTATGCACATTAATAATGTTGGGATGACAATTTGTAAACATTAGCGACATTCCGGGGTTGACCCTGCGCATTAGACAAATTATCGTTTAAATTCAAGTATTGAAGTATTTCACACATCTGGTCCCCAAATCATATAACTTTTCTCATTCTCAACTGCGAATTTTCTTTACATTAGATATGAACATATCAGATAATATGAATACGAGGGTGAATAAAAAATCACGTAGACTTGCGTTACAGAAATTTTGATATTACAGACATTGAAAAGAAAACTACGGTGTTATTAAATTGTGACATTGTTCTTTTTGTCGTGTATTTGAATGAAATCCAACTAGTTGGTCACCTGTAGCAACCATTCTAAAACATGTAGTCATTTGGTATCGGCGCACGGTAACGACGTCAATATGAAGCTACGGTATTGAAAACTTCCATTGAAAGGCAGGACTTTTCAAAATACTCAACTCAACAATAAACACGATATCTGTATCGCCTATTCATTGGATAAGTATTTTTTTCATATCCATATGATCCAAAATGATGAACTTAAATGTGTAATGTGTTTCTAAGATACTAAACTGAAGTTGGGCTGTGACAATTACAGATCAAACTTCGAGGGGACGTTTTCCATTCTCCGAGTGTCATCCTTCAGAAAAGCTTTCAATTCTAAAACAAACCTTTAAGACCATTTTAAAAGGTATCTGCTTATATTTGAAGACCTTTTGGCATATTTTATCATTTTAACCTGTCATTTAGGCTTTCCATAGGTCCGGCAGACCTTTATTAATGCCCGATTGTCTATGGCTGCGCCGGTGCCGTAAGTCCAAATATCGATGCGTGCCCTTAGCTTACCGACTTTGAATTCGCAAATACTGAATCGATTATGCTTACATTTTAAATCTTACAGATTACGTCACCACGTAAATATACAAAATGGGAGGGTTTGGTACAAATTGAGGGGACAATTACGTGTATTAACGTTAAAGAATGAATTGCGCCGGTGGCATCTACCCAGGAATATCAAACTTTGATTTTGTATATCATAGTCCTATCAAACTCTTGTAAATTTAGTATTATGTCAACATTAAACGGTTTGAGGCGTGTACATAATTTCTTTTAATTCCGTCTGGAAGTTCCAAAGTTATAGTAAAAGTCCACGTATTTTTTTTTATTCACTCTCGTAAGTTGTTATTTATATCAACTTATTTCAATTATCTGTTATGTTCATGTATTTGTATTAGTATAACAACAGAATTACGGCTTTGATCTCAATTTAAATTTTGATAATATTTTGAATTGAGCATGAAAAAAGTTTTTTACCTTGCACCCCGGTCTGTTTTTTCATTACCAAATATAAAATCGAAATATAAAAGATTTGAAAACGGCTGTGATGCTTTAATGCCGTACCAGATGACAAACTCTTTAGATCGGTGCCAATAATAATATGTCTTTTTTCAAGAAAACCCCTTTCATCACATTTAAGAAAACCAATACTTGTTTTATCCTAACCATAAATGTCTTTGGTTTATTAAATAAGGATGAATAAATACATCGAAGTAAAAAAAGCAGAAACTAAATAACGAACAAAGATACATCTCGATTTGAAATTAATATATGACTCCTTTTCTTTTCCGAACATGCAAGTTACATATGTTTGTTAGCTTGTTTTTTTAAAAAAAAAAAAAGTTAGTTACATCGTGAAATTAACATTCATCTCAATCCAAACCATTCTAAATCACTCACTCAGCGCTCCATTCATTCATTCCAAACACTCACTCAAACCATTCTAAAACGCCTCAAAATCACTTAAAAATTTAGATCAACAACTACACTCAAGATAAATGAAGCTATAGTAAAATCTCATTTTCCCTGACATAATTGAACCTTTAAGAGTATGATTGGTCCTTGATGAGATGGGAAACTATTTTTGAAACATTTACGAATATCTTATTAAAGGGAGGTAATTAATATCGCTAATTTTGTTCATCCTGAACAAAATTTGCGATGTTGGATTACCTCCCTTGAATTTCAGTCACAATTTGTCCACACATTCGTTCAATTTCATTACAAACTCGTTCCAAAGTCATTCATCTTGTCAATTTTACGATATTCTTAACTGTATATATCTGAAAACATTATGTTTACGCACGTTTGCTTTTAAAAACAACGGGATTGATGGGCAATTTGAGTTTTTGATGATCGTAACGAAGTTGCATCCGTGTCACTGAGTTGTTTCAATGGGGTCGAAGTCAATATTTTAAATATCAAGCAATTGACATAAATATAGAGAATAGATGGTTGGTGACTTGAGATGGAAAAGTTTATCGGGCAAGGCGTAGGAATTTATCTGGTGAGCCGGAGCGTCCTTTTTTTCTCCGAAGTTTTGATGTCATGCAGCTAAAAGCAAATCTCAATTCAATGCCTTCCTTGCTATTAATCAGAGGATGGACATAGATTGGGATCAGATGCAGAGCTACTATATTCGAAATCCTCCTCGGTCTAATAACCCTGTGTTAAATCCATTCAGGTAAATGTTTTAAAATCCTGACAGTTTTCGAGGTGGAATGCGTTATCTTCCGATAGGTGGCATTTTTCAAATACTGACCTATCTGATTTGAGCATTCTGGGTAGTGTTATTCGTAACAACTCGGCCGATTCCGTCGAACTCCTTTCAAAATGTCAGCGGCCAAGAAATGCACGTGTACAGTATAAATAGATCTCAAGCAAACAACTTTTTTAAAAAAGATATACTTTCGCAATTTAAACCAATATTTTTGTCAATTAATTTAAGGCAAAATTAAGTTTGATTTCCACAAAAATGAATTTTTAATTGAAATTCTTCATTTACTACTTTTTGGCGATAGAATACGGAGTTGTGCGTACGAGGTAGTAATATTTATCCCAATCTGGATAAGTGATACGGTCCCGAAGACAGGTCAATCTTCGGAGAATATGACATGCGCAGACAACGGGTGGAATGTAAACACCGAGATAAGCTTCGTCACAATTTTATAGATTACGTCATCAGTCATGAATTACGTCATCGATATGGTCGCGATTTGATTTTAAAAATATATGAGAATCGAGTGAAATATTTTTTTATCTGGAAAATATACTCAAATTCAAAGGAGAAAAATGTAAGAGAGGACTGTTTTCAGACCTAATAGCCGCAAAAAGAAGATCCGGCAGGCCACGTGACCAAGTGACATGATAAAGCTGTCACGTGATCAATTGACCTGATATCAACAAGTTTACCATACCCCCTTTTATCAAGCAATATTTA
Source organism: Fragum whitleyi (assembly GCA_948146395.1). NCBI lineage: Eukaryota > Metazoa > Mollusca > Bivalvia > Cardiida > Cardiidae > Fragum > Fragum whitleyi. Next base: position 74,221,061 of record OX411544.1, on the reverse strand, counting down.
TAGATAGTGACAGGATAAATAAGAATCTCACATACAGTTGATGACATCGGGAATGATGTTTCAATGATTTGGGAATGATTCTGAAGTGGAAGGAGCGAGTTTTCGCAATGAAGGGGATTTCATACTATATCGATGATTTCGTCTGTTTGGATGAAATAGGAGATGATTTATCACCCCCTTTAAGAAGAATCAACGTTTTTTCCCGCGTAAAAATCTTTTCAGAGTAAAGAGACGCTTTGAATTATAAAACCGCAAATAAAACCGTACAATGGTTTGATCGATTTGTATGAACTGTTGATCGTTATGAATGATTTCAAAGCATTTTTTGGCGGTTTTGGCTGATTGGGGTGAGATTCAAAATGAATGAATGTAGAAACGGGGGAGTGATTTAGATTGACCTTGATCCGAATAATTGCCAATTTCACAATTCTAGTATAAACTCAAGCATCTAGTGCGTTCAGGACTGACAATTCTTATGCTGTTCAAGAAGCTTTGACAGGCATTCTTGGGCCGAGGTTATAACACTTTCCTCATTCTCAAATCAGAATTTACTAAAAATTCAAATTTATATAAAAGCTGTAAAACCGAAATAATAATGTAATTAATATGTGAATATAAAAGATGATATTAATAAGTTGCTATAAATAACAACTTATTTATATTATCTTTTATGTTCAAACATTTATTTCAATTCTAAATTTGAGAAGATTCTCAGTTTAGCATGAGAAGTTTTCAAACCTTGGGCCTTGGTCTTAGCCTAATATACCTCCTTTTTTAAAATACTTGTGGCAAAACCGCGGTCTTGACTAGTTTAAATGTCCCGAAAGCCAATTAGTTTGAAACAAAAACAAAAACTAAGTGTGGTGCCCGTTTTCTAGAGGTAGAGCGTCGGCCTCTTGACCAAAAGGTCCTAAGTTCGATTCCCCGGAAGAAGTTATCGATCTTGGTTCTTTCATCGACCCACACATTCAGCGCGAGGACTGGTGATTTTTCCAGGAAGCAGAATCGAGAGGGATTAATATTAATTGTAAGAACTCATTTCCCAATAAATGTAAAATGAATAGGTTTAAAGTAGTGAATCCGTAATATTTCCGCAACATTTCGGAACTTATGATCTTTCACCATGCTGATCGAGGATGCCTACTGAAAATCATTAGGAAACCTCGGTTAACACTGATAAAGCTCATTACTTCCGAAGCATTGCGGAACTATTACGGGTCCACTTCCTTAAACCAAGAAACAGAAACTAATTTCAGCTTGATAAAGATTGACTGGTTGTTGAAACTTTTTAGCATTGCTGACTCGGTTTCTGTCAGTCTGTATCCGTATTGATTGTAACGTCTTATAAGTTAATGACTAGACCATGTTTTCTTCGTGATAATATATATCGTTCGCACATATTCTTATCTATTTTTGGTCTGCATTATTGGTTTATTTCGTGTCCAACCTGTCTGATTCTCTATGTTAGTTTTCGTGATAACATGTGCAACAGACAATGTGAGTTCGTAACATCGCGAAATTGACACTCATCTCGATCTAAACCATTCCAAATCACTCGTTTAGCGCTCCATCCATTCATTTATTTATTCAAAATACTCACACCGATCACCATAGACAAAATCGAATGTATAGAGAATAACGTGTTAGTGTCTTAAAATAACAATGTTATCTGGTCGAGGTTGGGAGAATTTATCATGACGAGGCTTTGCCGAGTCATGATAATTTCTCACTACCGAGACCAGATAACATAGATACTTTAAGACACTAACATGTTATTCTATTTATCATGCAATCGTTTTGTGCACTTGATTATGAAAAAACCTTAAAACCCAAAGTAATTCAGGTTAAAGGATATGCATTTTTTTTTCTAAAAATAGACTGCCTGATATCATGTCATGTTGTCAGACAGGTGATATCAGGTCAATACAGGCTTCATTGCATGATAAAGTTCAAACGGATCAACATTTTATTCAAAGTGGTCAAACTATTACTTGATTATGATGTTATTTACTGTATAGTGTGATAAGTCACACAAAGCCAACTATTGTGAATCGAAGACTTATGAGGAATAGCAGCTGGAAGCTAGGAAGAGATGTAATAGTAGTGCTGGCTTAAGAAATAACAGGAAACCATTGTTAGTTGCTCCGGCCGCCGAAATATGGCAGGATAAATTGTTAAAATCGGTTTAACGCCCCTCCCATTCAAACAATCAAACAGACCATTTTAGAGGAGAAAAGTATCGGCCCAGCTAGGTCAGCCATCGTGGAGTGCACAGCCTGGCTAGAACTCGATCCGTTTGCATTTTTCTATACACATGTATATTTTTACTGAAATTTTAATTCCACCCCCTCGAAATACAGGTCCTATTCTGAAGTGCTGTTGCTTCAAAAAATAAATTGTTTATTTTTTTCTAAAGAAATGGATTATAAAGTCCTTACTTTTATTGATTATTATTTAAAAATAAGAAGATGATGTGTAGGTAAAACACTAATGCCCCCGCCACTTCCATTTTTCAGATACAGATGTTTGAAACTAAACGATAATCTTTAGCAAACCTTATTTCAATTCAGTAATCGACTGCAATGTTTCAAGTCAATTTAAAGTTTAAAATTACCACATATTTGACATTGAAAAAAAAATAACGCTGACTTTGACTTATGGTCTTGATCTTGATGCCAATAGAAATGTCTTATGCAAGGCAATCCTTATGTGGAATATAAAGGTTAAATCACCTACCGTTCAAAACTTATGGCCACCGTTAAAATTATATTTGGACAAACGAACTACAATTGACACCATCGTGAAATTGACAAGGTGAATGCTTTTTAAATGCTAATGGAATGAAATTGATTGAGTGCGATGAGCGAGTTTTGAGTGAAATTTAAGGACGGTAATCTTACATTGCCAATTTTTATTGGCGATATTTATTACCTCCCTTTAATAAAATAAGCGTACAAATTCCATATTAGCGTCGTTTTTCTTCAAGAACAAATCCGACGCTTATTATTTGTATCATGTCATTTAGTTCGCCATTTTTTCTACCTATGTTTATTTTGAATTAAGTTGTTGATCTTATCTTTTTAGTGATTTTGGAGCGTTTTTGAATGGTTTGAATGAATGGATAGCTGAGTGAGCGAAGTAGAACGGTTTTGATCAAGATGACTATCAATTTCACGATGTAATTAACAGAATAACAGATAAACAGACAAATAGACAGGGCAAACACATTTTGCCCTCGATCTAACGATGCAGGGATATAATAAACTGTTTACAGCCCCTTTAACATTCAGCCTCCGTATGATGTCTATGCATTTAGAATTTGGTTAATTATTCCTTTATCGTCATTTCAAGTTATACTATACTTCCTGTGGAATCTATTTAAAGCTATCCAGGGTCAATGTAAATGTAATATTAAACTTCTTCACTTTTTAAAATTATTTTTACCTGTCAGACGTAGAGGCACTGTCTCGGATGTGCGAAAAATATCGACCCCTATCGAGACTGTGTCGATTGCACATGGTGGCAAGAAACGAAAACTTTCACCGCATTTAACTAGGGTATTTGTGTAAGGCAATGATATTAATGGTGGAACAAAGAACAAAGTACTCATATAGCAAAATCCATTTTTTGTGTAAAGAGTGAAATATATTAACCTTGAGCAAAGCTTAAAGTGCATACATCTATATATTCAATACAAAAACTTTCACTTTAATCGACCAGTCTATTGATGTTGTTTTTCATTGCATTACAAAGCATTCGCTAGTTTCTTAGATAAGCATTCTCTAGTTTCTTAGATCATGTAGTATCACACTTATGAGATCTCAATCAGAAATAATCAAATTCCAAATGTTTCCCGTTTCTGTTGGCCTAAACTGTTCTCTTTTAGCTAGCCGTCAGATAGATAATGTTTGTAGTGTATTATTTCGTAACGTAGTACGCCCTATTTAACGCCAAAATAAACGTGTGACTCAGCGTCGTGACATTTACATGATTTTAACGTAAAAAGTGACAGGCTTGACGACTATTATTAGACGCGTTATTGGCACGAGTTTTAAGGTCACTGTCGGTTTTAGAGTCCTTTACATTATCGTAAAAACAAATCTGTTGATTGATTGATCGGCGGCAAGGTTCAATATATCGTGTAAATGACAATGTATTGGCATAAACAAAGCATAAAGCGTGACCCATTACGCTGGAAAGTATAGCTCGCTAATATTAACATGGGACAAATTATTTTTCGTCGGTAATTCCCGTAGGATTAAAGAAATCATCCACAAAGTTAGGTCATTGCATAGGTTATCTTTGTTGAGTATATTCTGCGTTATTATTCAACTGGCAGGGAGTGGGATAGCCGTGACGTTATTTTGTCATTTTTTAAACTCTTAAATATTTTTTGTTTCTTTCAAAAGTAAGTCCGCAATTATCGTTAACGCGTGCAATTGACTGTACCCTTAGAAGATTTACGTTCTCGGAGAAAGTGAACACAATTCATCCTTCGGTTACCGAGGCCTCGTAAATTCAGATTATACAAGATGAAGTTACGAGGGTTTGGTAACCAATCTATTATTTGATGTCTCGGGTTATTTATGTTGACTATTTATAGCCGTTACTAGTTATAAACTAAAGCCCTGCCAGGGCAATAATTATGGATATACATGTATTAAGCTCTTAAGGTAAAAGTCCGTCCTTAAATTGACCTCATTCCGATCAAAACCATTCATTAACACTCTTTCTTCGCACCAATAATTAATTCCCAATCACTCAGTCAAAAACATTCAAAAACGCTCCAAAATTGATAAATAAGGAAACGATCACCCACAATTTTGAAAATAAAAGTCGCTAGAAAAACCTGCAAGTTTTTTATTTTATTTCAATTTTGTCAGCGGCCTGTTAGTTCTTTAAGGCAAAGGAAGTTATAAATAAAACTTTTATACATATTTTAAATAAAGGGGGGGTTTAGTTTTGCTATTTTTTTCATCGTGAACAAAAAAAGCGATATTGGATTACCTCCCTGTAATTTTATTCAAGACTCACTCATCCCATTCATTCAACTTCATTCCAATATCGTTTAGATTGTCAACTTCAGGATGTTCCTTTGCAGACACCCTGCCGGCTTTCCTTACATGTAGTTTAATCTATAAGCATTTTTAAATCATCTGAGAATTGAATGAAAATTGTATCTAACCAGATACCGATATCGGGTATTTTCACGAGACAAAAGGTGCGTTTCACAATATTTTGAAACGACTACCGACTGAGACATGAATATTTTTTTTTACAAAGATCTTGTTAAAATTATTCTTCATTTGTGAGATTTGTGAGCTTCATCTTTGCCCAAACAACCACAAAGTTTGTTCTCACCGAACAATTGGTAATCAGTTTAAAATAAGATGTTGATCTTTCATCGAATATTCTTCGAATCATTGATACCGCTCAGCGACTAGTCGGTGAGGAGAGTACTTTAAAACATCAGTTAAGTGTTTAGAATAAATAAATGAATGGAGCGCTGAGCAAATGATTGAGAATGATTTTCTATCCGAATGAGTATCAATTTTACGACGTTCTTAGCCGCATCTTACGTTGAACCCTCGACATGTAATGGTGACGATTGTCGTTTAAAATATTTTTTTCTAGTTTATCTGGCGCCAGTTAAATCATTTCAGCTCATCGATCTCGATCAGACGCACTACGACTTAATGCAGGAGCATATAATGGCAATTTGGCCTAGTGTTTAGCAAAAAGTCATAATAAGGTAGGTCTGCTTGGTAGGCTATGTAATATAAGGATTTAGAGAAAAATCTTCTGGAAACATATATGATATTTCTTAGGAAATCATGAAGTATGAAATACAGATTGGCATAGAAGCTCATAAGACATTGGTATAGGTGTATTTCCAAAACTAATCTCTGACGTAGGCGCCGAGTCCATAACAATAGGTAAATCAGATATGATTAAAAAGCAAATGATAGGAACTTAGCCTTGTCCCTTCACTGAAAGTGTGAAAGTACATGTTTGGGTGAACCTTATGTTTTAAGACAAGCAATAACGTTGGTTTAAAAGGTATATTTTAAAATTTCTTAATGCAGTATTTTAACCTGGTTTATCTATTTCGAACAAATGGCACGAGAATCTAACGGTAAAAAGTTGATTTTACGGCTCACCGCGCAAAATCTACCTATAGCTGTAATATTTTGTTGGGGGACTAAGATTTCTTACCTAGAGGTGTGACAATAACATTTAGGAGAAATGTCGCCCAAAAGGTCATATGAATATGTTATAATTGACATTTCAGACTCTAAGCATAAGGCTTGTAATACTCAAGAGGCACATAGAGGAGTAAATTGTGTAATATACAGTCAGGAAGGGTCGTGAAATTTACAAGTGGGATTATTTGAAATGAATTTGGAATGAAATTGAATGAATTTGATGAACGAGTCTTTGGGCTAACTTACAGTTAACAACATCGTGAAATTTACATTCATCTCGATCAAAACCATTCCAAATCGCTCACTCAGCGTCCCTTTAATTTCACTCAAAGGTCACTCCACACACTCATTCAATTTCACTCCAAAATCATTCCAAAATCACCCTGTCCATTACACGATGTTGTAAACTGTAACGATAATTCTTTACCTCCCTTAATAAAATCTAAACGTCATAAACCTTTATTTACAGGCTACCAATATGTCGAAAATACAGCTTTGTTAAAAGTTGCATTTACGACATTTTGGTCGCTAAACGACGACTTTCGTCTTGTTTACGATATCAGACAATTCAAGGTCTATTTAAATAGATTATAACCGGTGATGAACTTCAGTCATCATAAACAATGATAAACTATGATAGATGTACTGTTATGATGTAAAACTAATTCATCTTCTTTATAATGTTTATATCACGAAACGTGTCAATCTTTATATCATAAATTCCTGTAGAACATAACAAGTCGTAACTATAGGTGTATTTTCAAAACTGAGCTCTGACCTAGGCGTCGAGTCCATTACCATGGGTCTATGAGTAAACCGTAAGACCTAAAACAAGCACTAAGTTTCATTTGAAAGGTAATTTGTATCTTTGTTATGTCTGTTTTATCTATTTTGAGAGAAAAGCACGGAAATTTAACCGCTCAAATTCTACCTATATCAGACACAGAATAAGATTATTCGTATTTCGAAGGGGGTGAGGTGACAATATCTACCGAAATGCCAATAAACATACCAATTTTCTTTTAACCGCTGATTGACAAATATCATACTAAGCAGAGGAAAAGAAATAAAGAAAAAACTGGTCCTAAAATATTTTATTACGAAATTAGAATGGGACCCTGAACACTAATACCAATCTTTATCAGCCATGCATTCAGGGTAATAAAACGGAGCAAAATAATTGCAACCCGTTTTGTACGTGCGCTTGCGTGTTTGAACTGTTTTGTCAAACAGATCACAGGGCAGGTGTTTTAGACTGTATTACAATATGACTTTCTTAATGTTATCCTCCAATTGCCGATCCGATCAAGTCGATCAAGCCTGATTAAGCGATTGAGTATTGAACGAGCTTGATCGGCATGCGTGATCGGGGAAGGTCGGGGCGATCGAGTGTGGTCGGCATCAATCGGGCTTCCTACATGTCAAAAATACTCGTGTACGGTCGAGTAGAAAATTTGTTCGAGAAGCGTTCGGGAAACCATCGTGTACCGATCGGGTGTAAAGATCGAACTGGTCGTAAATCAATCGTGTAGAGAATGAGTGCTATCAGATCCATATCTTTTACCCGACCTTTACACGATCAATCACGACTTGTACTCGAGTTATTCGCGACCTCATCCCGATCAACTTTGGCTATTCTCGATCACAGTTGGGGAGGAAGTCTGGAAACAGTCGAATAGAGTTCGAGTTGGTTATAAAACTTTTCTCATTCTCAATTCAAAATTTTCCCAAATTTTAATTTGAAATTAAATCCGTAATTCTGTTTAAATACTCGATTTAATGTATTAAAATAAAGTAAATATAAATAAGTTGTTATAAATGACAACTTATTGATATTATCTTTTATTTTCATACATTTATTCAAATTTAAAATTTGAGCAAATTCTCAGTAGAGCCAAAGAAAAGTTTTATAATCTCGGGCCCTGATCCTGTAGAAATCTAGTATAGGTCGGGATGATCGAATGGAAATCGGAAGGACGGTCGACATGGAAAGGTCGGATAGAGATCGTGTAGAGATCGGGATAGTCGGAAAGGGATCGTGTAGTGATCGTGTTCAAGTCGGGGTGATCGAGTAGACATCGGGATGGAGGTCGGGTTGCGATCGCGAAATACTCGTGAAGGGGTCGAGTTCCGTCGACTTAAGTTAGAGAAGAATTCGTGTGTATGCATTTGTTCGAGCTTGGGTTAGTTTAATCGGGGAATTTAGGCGATCGAGCTAATCGGATCGGGGGTGGGAACATAGCGTCATGTGGTGAAACCTCTGTGCATAATACCATATGCGTTTTTCCAACGAATTCACGTTGGTGTAAGACCAATCTCTTCACTATCCGCTCTGAATAGCCCTTATCCCTCTTCGGATGGACAGGAAATATTTTTATTGCACTGAATCGTTGTCTGGTCAGGTCAATACAGATATGTAATTGTTGGAAATGCATCGCGACACAGGCTCAAAATGTAAGACTATTATTGCATTTTATCGATATATATATTATAAAATATAGATTAAATTTAAACCTAGTTATTTTACGTTGATTGGGAAACAAATTTTTACAACTTAGATTAATCCCTTTCGATTCTGCTTCCTGGAAAATTCACTAGTACTCGCGCCGAATGTGAGGGCCAATGACAGAACCAAGATCGATAGCCGCTCCCTCGAATCGAACTCAGGACCTTTGGGTCAAGAGGCCGACGCTCAACCTGTAGACCATGGACACCTGTGTGGGCAAATGAAAGAACTAAGATCGATAGCCGCTCCCTGGAATCGAACTCAGGACCTTTGGGTCAAGAGGCCGACGCTCAACCTGTAGACCATGGACACCACACAATATAAAAATCATTAGATATTCCATGCTCGAGGCAAGACAAAATAAAAGCGTATCTTGATATCTTACTTTTGGACAGAAAACTGACAAATTCAATTACGTTCACATTCGAAAAAAACGTACATCATTTATTGGCGCCGAAAGGGTTCCCAAATTTCCCCCACACAGACACAAATTCGATTTAAATTTGTTTTCCGAAACATCAAATTACACGGTTTGCTCCTTAATGTGGCATGCTCATTCTAATTCTTAACACGGTACAAGTGAATAATTCCTTATTTGTCTGATTTCTAGTCAAACCTTTAAACCAATTGAGCCTTGGCGTGACATTGCAAACATTTTCACATATGTGCAAAGTAAAATTTCAGATCAGCCTGCGCATTTCACGATGTTCTTAACTGTTTGCACAGTTTAATCGTATTCTCCATTACCTGCTCAATAGATATCAACAGACATATAGTGACTGTTCACTATCGTAGGATATTTAAAGGTCAAGAAAATTTTCTAGTATAAAAAATAGATACCATGTCGATCCGCAAAACATCCTTCATTTAGGAACATCGTGAAAATGCAGGGATGATTGAATTTGGAATGGTTTCGGAATGAAATTGAGTAAGTGTGTGGAGCGAGTTTTGAGTGAAATTGAAGGGAGGTTATCCAATACCGTTAAGTTTGTTCAAGATGAACAAAATTAGCTATATTAATACCTCCCTTTAATAAAACATACGTACTTTTCTTTTGGTGTGTCTTCGTGGACAAATAAGACAATTAGAAATTCAAACCAGTCAATTAAATCGAAGATTGATTTGATGGATTTGAATTAAATATTGATCGTCTTGAACGATTTCGAAATGTTTCCTAATTATTTCGGAGCGTTTTGGATCGGTTTGAGTCTGTGGTTGGAATGAATGTACGAAGCAGTGAGTGAATGATTAAGAACGATTTTGATCGGGACGAGTGTCAATTTCACGATGTTGTTAACTGTACTTCTCGAGAAGCTGTCCTCAAACTTGAAATCCATGATACTGATAACTACAGTAAAACTTGTGTTAAGCGACCACTTAAGGGACCACCAAAAAGTGGTCGTTTATATGAATGGTCGCTTAATACGAAATACCATGATAAATGTGACAGTTCATTTTGATAGCATTTACAGATGATCGGTAAAGTCGTCCTGAATCCAATGATGTTTAAACCCATTAGAATCGTCTTATCGAGACGATTCTAATGGGTTCCAACATTTGATCAACAAAAACCAATTTTTCGTTAAGAATGTCCTCTTTTTCAGAGATTTTGATCAACGGTGAAGGGACTTTTTATGGTGGTCGCTTAATAAAATTGGTCGCTTAATAGACGTGGTCGCTCGAGCAATATCGACTGTATATCTGAATATGTAAAAATGGAATGATTAAAAATGATTAAGAAATATACAAACGCAGTGACATAAAAATTATGTACAATTTTTTACAACTAAACTATCATCTTTGGCTTCTTTTGGAATGCAAACATCTGTGATATTATGATTTGACCGATATACGCACTACAAGTCTTGAGGTCGTTTCTTCGGATCTGTATGTTTTTGTAAACGGGTAGCTTAATTGTTGTGTTTGTTTGGTTTGGTCAGTTTAGCGTATTCGATCCATTTCGCAAACAAGAGATTGTTAATTTGCATGTTTTTCAAAAAAAAAGTGATAGTTTCAGAGCAGAGCCTCGACAATTATAAATTCTCCCAGCCTTGCTTGGTAGATTTTCATACTAAGGACGTATCATGTAGGTCGATATTGCTCGAGTAACCACGTCTGTTAAGCGACTAATTTTATTAAGCGACCACCATAAAAAGTCCCTTCACCGTTGATCAAAATATCTGCAAAAGAGGACATTCTTAACGAAAAATTGGTTTTTGTTGAATCTAATGTTGTTGGAACGCATTAGAATCGTCTCGATAAGACGATTCTAATGGGTTTAAACATCATTGGATTCAGTACGAATTTACAGATCATCTATAAATGCTATCGAAATGAACTGTCACATTTATCATGGTATTTCGTATTAAGCGACCATTCATATAAACGACCACTTTTTAGTGGCCCCTTAAGTGGTCGCTTAACACAAGTTTTACTGTATCTATAACATGGCCTAAAATTTTGCGATAAATCGAGGAAATTCGAGAATTTTGTGGATTGAAGGTATTTAGCGAAATATTTGACGCCGTTTGCGCAATTTACGTCATCGAATAAATTATGACTTCATTTTCACAATAAAAATATAAGTTCTTAGCTCATTTGTATATAGTAATTTGACTAATGTTATGACACTCGTGTAGTATCAAAAATATCAAACGGGGACTATTTCACTCCCACGACGTAGGTCATATTGTAAATAGTCTTAAAATATTTTCTATAACATTTTAGTTCCCAGTTTACTTGGAGAGAAACAAATAAGCAACAACAGAAATAAGAATGTGATGTATTACCGAGGAAAGCAGACGGCTCATAGATAATCGATTTATAAAAATCCTAATTTCTGACGTCATACCAATAATCAATGCGCCAGCTTCGGCAATAACATAGGGAACGAAAGTCTTATTTATAAATACAGTGCTAAACTTCTTACAATGCTTAAGGACAATACTGAAATCACAGAAATGCAAAAACGAACAGTTAAAAACATCGTGAAATTGACATGATAAATGAATTTGGAATAATTTTGGTGTGTGTAGCGAGGTTTATTAATGGGAGATAATCCAATAACGCATTTTTTCAGGATGAACAAAATTAGCGATATTTATAACCTCCCTTTAATTAAATATGAAAACAAGTTCTATAAAAAGCTTCCTTTTTCTCCAAGAACCTACCAGGCGCTTACAGTTTGAATTACGAAGGTGCGATTTCTTTTCTAGCTTTGATCATTTTGAATGACGTTGCTGATTTTATTTTTCAGTAAGTTTGGAGCGTTTTCTAAATGGTTTGAGTGAGTGTTTGAAATGAATGAATGGAGCGATGAGTGACTATATATTAAAGTGGGTTTCATTGAAATGAATGTCAATTTCATGATGAAGCTAACTGTATCTATATAAATATTAAAGAAACATATTTATCTTAATATTTGTATGACCCGTCGGTCGCGAAGAGATGGTCTGTGAAGGCCGTAAAACACCGACCCCATTCATCGTGCGCGGACTGACTACACTTTACAACATCGTGAAATTGGTAAGGTGAATGATTTTGGAATGAAATTGAATGAGGCTGAATTTTGAGTGAAATCAAGGGCAGGTAATTCAATATCAATAAGGATAGTTATTACACCCCTTTAATAAAATATGTTTACAAGTTATACAAATAGCTTTTATGTCTTCGCGAACCAATCAGACGCTTCCTATTTCAAATAATTCAGTAAAACCTGATTTTTTAAAATTCTTTTTATTTTGAAAGTAGTTGTTGTTTGAATATGTTTTAGTAATTTTGGAGTGTTTATGAATAATTAGAGAGAGTGTTTTGAATGAATGAATGAATGAATGAATGAATGAATGAATGAATGTAGGATTGAATGAAAGATTGAATGGAGCGCTGAGCGATTTGGAACGGTTGTGATCAGAATGAGTTTCAATTTCACGATATTATTAATAGCAGGGTCGTTGCTTTTCAAATAGGACTGATTTTCTGAGATCGAATCCGTGTCACCTATGATTAAAGGCCAAAAGTGTGTATATCTAGAAATCTATTAAGCTTTGACGTAAATTACACGTAAACGAACCGATGAACGAAATAAAGATGAGATGCATTCTTGGACGCCATTGTTTAAAAGAACGCACCGAAAAGGTTGAGAAAAAAGTAAACAGCGCAATTCACTAATTGAGCTTCAGATAGCGTTATCAGCTGGCATTCAATCCAATTATCTTAATTTTGAAGTCGGTATTCAATTCTGGTGCAGGCTTTCTTATTCATGTATTCGAATTCTGGTTTTATTCCAAAATTCCTTGTAACTGATGAAATAGATGATAGTCGTTTGTTTCAGTGTAAGTTTGTAATTGTTGTTTGTTCAGTTTGTTTCGTGAACAACAAATGCTATATTTTCAGCCGTGCACTCGTGAAAATATAACTTTTGTTGTTCACTCAATGAATATAAATCGATCTCACTCGAAAAACAAACGATTATTCAATTTTTTATTGCAAAAATGAGACAAAATGTGAAATTTCTAGGACATATTTTCGTAAAAGGCGACATTTTGAACTTGATTGCTTTGCAACCTTCGATGTGTCGTCACTTATTACGTCCCGCATAGATGACGTCAGATATGATGAAATGCACAAAAGCAGGGTATAAGTTTATGATAATTTCACTGCTTTTGCGGCGAGATTATCATGTGATAATCAACAGTTATTTCTCGATAATTCACCGAAAAGCACTAAAGAAAAGACAGCATTGTTTTGTTATGTTTCTTTTTTCTTTTTTTTTTTTTAATACAAGACTGAAACCTCAGTATACTGCTACTATCTTTTTGAAATAGATCAAAAAGAAGCCTTGTTATGCTTATTTGAATCTATCACGATTTTCAAAGGTTCGAGAAAAATGTATCCGATAAAGATGTTATCTTGCTGCTTAAATCGTTTTGATTTGAATACGGAATATCACTAATTTTTGGGGATACACAATGGACTACCATTTAAGGTAGAATGTACATGTAGATATATAAGGACCATCATACTTGATCTCATACGATGGCATAAATGTAGTTCAAGTACATTCTGCCTCCGTCATAGCGCAGTTAGCGGACTGTCAATCTAGAGGTCCCGGGTTCGATCCCCGACGGCTGCATTTATTCTTTCTGACTATTTGTCTCTCACCAATGGATTGATAATCTTAGATCTATATGAGATAGTAGCTGGAGGCTAGGAAAGGATGTGAGTAACATCGGTGAGAGAAATACGGCGGCGTAAGGCTCCAATCAATCAATCAATCAATCAATCAATCAATCAATCAATCAATCAATCAATCAATCAATCAATCAATCAATCAATCAATCAATCAATCAATCAATCAATCAATCAATCAATCAATCAATCAATCAATCAATCAATCAATCAATCAATCAATCAATCAATCAATCAATCAATCAATCAATCAATCAATCAATCAATCAATCAATCAATCAATCAATCAATCAATCAATCAATCAATCAATCAATCAATCAATCAATCAATCAATCAATCAATCAATCAATCAATCAATCAATCAATCAATCAATCAATCAATCAATCAATCAATCAATCAATCAATCAATCAATCAATCAATCAATCAATCAATCAATCAATCAATCAATCAATCAATCAATCAATCAATCAATCAATCAATCAATCAATCAATCAATCAATCAATCAATCAATCAATCAATCAATCAATTTCATTTTTATTATGAAAATAAGAAGTAATGCGATATTCTTATCTAAAAATTGCATATATTGTAGATAAAATTTCAAGGATAGCGATTATTGATAGATCGCAACTGTCAACCCAAAATCAATAAATCAGAGCGTTCATTTAGACTTCGTCGCTGGCCATCGATATTTTCCCGCCATTTTGTTTTTAAAAAGATCGTAAATGGGCGACTTTAACGTCGTTACTACAGCTTGAATAATGTTTAGGTCGCCTGCCAATGATTTGCCCCTCATTTTATGTCAAAGACCATTAACAAATAACAATTTAAAAATCTGGGTAGTTCTGCGATAACGGAGGACATAGGTGGTGGCCAACGATACTCAAAATGCAGTAAGTTACATCGTGAAATTGACATACATCTCAATCAACACCACTCTAAATCACTCACTCATCGCTCCATTCCTTTTTTCCAAACATTCACTCAAACCATTCAAAAAATGCTCCAAGCACACTGAAATAGATGAAATCAGCAACGTCATCAAAACAGTGAAAGCTAGAAAATAATCGCGATTTCACTGATATAATTCAAACTGTAGGTGTCTGATAGGTTCTTGTAGAAATAGGAAGTTATTTATTGAAGTAGTATGCATTTATTATTAAAAGGGGGTAATGCATATCGCTAATTTTGTTCATCCTGAACAGAATTTGCGTTACTGGATTACCTCCCATTAAATTTATTCAAAACTCGCTTCACATACTCATTCAATTTCATTCCAAAATCATTCAAAAATCATTCATCATGTCAATTTCACGATAATTTTAACTGTACGTGAATCACAATGAGGTGACCTTCATTCTCCTGACGGAATTATGCAAATTTTATGAATGAATGATGCAAAGGCTCTTACAAAGTCGTAACCAAAAAACCTTTACAGCAAACTCTACTAATTGGGTTACAGATACTGCTATCAGCTGGTATTTAATCTAGTTATATCAATTAAGTGGTTGGCATTTAAATCTTTTAACAGACTCACTTTCTAATTAATGAATTCTCAAGTCAAGTGAGTAGGGTTATGGTGAAATTGATATTCATCCAAACCAAAACCATTCTAAATTACTCACTCGGCGCTCCATTCATTCATTCCAGACACTCACTCTAAGCCTCAACGCTCAAAACCACTTAAAAGATAAGATCAACAACGTCATTCAAAATAAATAAAGCTATTGTAAAACAGCTAATTCACTGACCTTCTTGAAATTTTAAGTGTCTGATTGGTCTTTCGAGAGTTGGGAAACTAATTATAGAACCCGATCGAATATTTTATTAAAAGGAGGTAATCAATATCTCTAATTTTGTTCTTCCCGAACAAAATAAGCGATATTGGTTAACCTCCCTTGAATTTCACTGAATACTCGCTCCACACACTCGTTCAATTCCATTCGAATATCGTTCCATAATCATTCATCTTGTCAATTACACGATGCTCTTAACTGTATGTATCGCTGTTTATTTCGAAAGTGAAACCTGGTAATTTAAATTTAAAGATAATAGTATTTCTTCTTAAGCAACATTGAAAATGACGTAAATTTGGGCAACGGCAGAAAATAATTTCCAACAGGAAATAAATATAAACAGACACCGTATATTTAATGATTCACAAATAACTAGGGAGGTAACACAAGCCATAAAATCTCAGAATTTTCACAACGATCTACTTTTTTTATTTTCTTCCAAATGTAAAATATAAACAACCGAGGAAATCCCTGAAATTTCTAGAACGTGATTTATGTGTTTGATAGTTGCCTGGTAACGTTTTATGGAAAATCAAAGAAAGGCAATATGATTCCTGTCTTTTAAATGCAAATTTTATAGATCTTGAATAAGATAATTAAATCTCTGTTTACGACTATGAATCATGTCTCTATATTATCAATTTTATCTCTAATTAGGAATTATAACCGTATTGCTATGGAGCCTTCATTTATTAGTTATGTTTCGGATTAAGTTTTTTGAAAAATGAGTTATTTAGAATGCTTTTGGACCAACCGGGTGTCAGTTTTGGGATTTTTTTTAACTATAATTGAAAAATGTTTAGGGAATAATAGGCTAGATGGAGAAAATGCCTGCCAGTTAATTACATCGTGAAATTGACATTCATCTCAATCAAAACCATTCTAAATCGCTCAATCTCCGTTCCATTCATTTATTCCAAAAACTCACTCAAACCATTCAAAATCGCTCCAAACTCTTTTAACTTCGTTCAAAATAAAAATAGTCAGGAAAAAATCGTGATTTCATTTATTTAATTGAAATTGTAAGAGACTATGATTAGATCTTGAAGAAATAGGAAGCTTTTTATAGAATAAATATGCATTTTTTAGAGGGAGGTAATTAATATCGCATATTTTGTTCATCCTGAACAAAATTTGCGATATTGGATTACCTCCCATTAAATTCACTCAAAACTCGCTCCACACATTCATTCAATTTCATTCCTTAATCATTCCATAATCATTCACCTTGTCAATTTCACTGTTGGTTACTGTAGGCCGATTAGCTCAGTTGGTAACAATTTGTGGCATTCGTTATCTACATAGCATCGCGAAATTGACTCTGATTCCGATCAAAGTCGTTCACTAAACGCTTCACCCTTTCATAACAAACACTCACTCAACTCAATTGATACAATCTTCAAAAAGGTCTGAAAAAACCCACGATTTTCCAGACTTAATTGAACCTCGTAAGCGTCTGCTTGGTTCGCTAAGACATTTAAAGCTTTTGGTATAACTTGTAAAAATATTCTATTAAAGGGAGGTAACAGATATCGCTTATTTTGTTCATCCTGAACAAAATTAGCGATATTAGGCTTTCTCCGTTTAATTTCGCCCCAAACTCACTCACCTCACTCATTTAAATTTTATTCCAAATTATTTCCAAAACCATTCTACATGTCCATTAAACGATATGGTCAACTGTAATAAAATTATTTTTGGCATTAGTTATTATTAGTTATCCATCTTCCTCCATAGGGCGGGTGGAACGTAGATGATAAGCTCGTTGCTTGGATGAGATATTTTTTTTACTCGAGGATAACACAATAAAGGGTCGAATTACTCTTATTTCCATCGTGGTCCTAACTCATTCCAGATTTTATCTACACATTGAGAGAGAGGCAATGGGTTCAAACCACTGCTACCCACTTTTACAGCTAGGTGGACTGGGGCCCCGTCTTGAAAGTGTCTTGCCCAAATACACTACCCGCCGTCGGTTGATCTCGAACCCGCAACCACCAGGTTACGAGTCGAGCGCGGTTACCACTCGGCCAAAGAGCTAGACTCGTTTGTTTCACTGGTTTGACAAACTACAGAAAAAGACGGGTAGGTGCAACATCTGCCGTGAACCAAAGGCAAACAAAACAATCTAAAAGTATTTGCATAGAACCCCTTTTTACATACTGACCCCTTGGCACTCTTAGTCTAACACATAGATCTTAATTTAGGCAATAATTACAACGTCTAGATTGTTTTCCGATATCATGTTATTCTTACAGACTATCTGCCATTCAATAACTGTGGTCCTTTCTAATTCAATCTCATTCTTTATGAACTATGGGCGAACCTTAGTTAGAAGAAACACAGAGTCAATATTCTCTGCATTGCTTGAAAAAAAATAAATTCTCACATTTCATCAACAATTTCTACCAATTTGGATTGTTTCTTTTTAAACTACACTCTTTTTTGCGCCCGTCGAAAGATTGAACTATGAAGTAATCCCCCATATCGTTCGGTCGTCCGGCGGCCGGGCGGGCAGCTTCCACTTCTTTGTTAGGGGCATAACTCTATCATGATGTGTAAGTTTGACTTGAATTGTGGCTATTATGTTCCTGTCATGAATACGGAGTGCAGTGCACAAGAACTGTAACTCTACCCTTTGTTGTTTTCATACTTGAACATCAAGTAGTGAAACTGGCGTATCGCGAGACAGTTTTTCTTTATTGTCTATTACATATTGAAATTTTGACATGTCAACTTAAAAAGGATTTTACCTATGTATTGTACATGTATATACATTAGGACAGTTCGTCGTCTATTGATGTTGTGTAGGAGGAAAGAAAAAAACGCGGGAAAAGGGGCAGCTGGTATAACGACAAATCAAGCTGTGACATGCTGAGTTTTGCATTCAGTCGGGTTTTAGGTTTAAACATTCGTGAATCTGAAATAAACTATTTGCATTTGCATAGCTGACGTGTCGTAAGTAGGCAACCAAAATATCATGATTACATCTTTGTTCGTTTTGGTCTCTCATCGAGAATAAGACCTTGTTTAAAGGGGGGTTCAGCGGAAGGGAAACGATTGTAATGAAGCAAGTAAAGCTCAAGTGTAAATTTTTAAAGCAGTAGGCCAGGGCTTTGACAAATCTATGACTATCGCGTTTTCCAAGGTCGACGATCTATATTACAGTTTACAACATCGTGAAATTGACAAAATGAATGATTTTGGAATGAAATTGAAATAAAATTGTGTGAGTGTGTGGAGCGAGGATTGAGTTAATTTTTAAGGGAGGTAATCCACTATCGCAAATTTTCTTCATGATGAACAAAATTTGCGATAATTATTACATCCCTTCAATTAAATATGCATAAACGTTCTATAAATAGCTTCCTAATTCTTCAAAAACCAAATTGACATTTCAGATTTCAAGTATATCGGTGAAATCGAGTTTTTTGTATATTTATATTTATTTTCAATGTAGTTTTTGATTGTATCCATTTTAGTCGTTTTGGAGCGTTTTTGATCGTTTGGAGTGAGTGTTTGGAATTAATGAATGGAACGCTGAGTAACTGTAGTCGAGAAGAAGATAAGCGATGCGATTATTAACACTTATTATGAAATAAGTTTAAATACAAAACGTTGTTACGATGTTTAAGTAAGCAAACAATGATAATTATTCATGTACAGTTAATAACATCGTGAGCTTGACAAGGTGTTGCATTTAGCATTCATTTGGAGTGAAATTAAATGAGTGAATTTTGAATGATATTTAATGGAGGAAATACAATATCGTTAATTTCGTTCAAGATGAACGACATTTGCGATTTTAATAGCCCCCTCCCCCCTTGTAAAGAATAAACATACTTTTCTTTGATATTTTTAAATTGGTGCAAATTCAATTAATTCAATGAAATCGAGATTTTTTTTTTATCGATTTGGGTGCATTTGTTGATTTTTTTCAGTAATTTTGGCCCGTTTTTGAATGGTTTGAGCGAGTTTTTGGAATGAATGCTTGGAGCTATGAGCGCATGATTTAGAATGTTTTGATCGGAGAGATTGTAGATTTTTTGGATTTTATAAAACATTTCCAGATTTGACATTGAGACAAATCGTGATGGACAAACTGCAGAGCACCATGGAACAGTGATTCCGATTTCAGAACGTAAAATTTCGGATTTTTCCTCCGAATCCTATGTCGTGGGTACTCAGTGAAATCGTCTTATCGAGGTGATTTAAAGGCGTACTCACACCATAGGGTTTGGATGATAAGTAATAAGTTCATCTTGAACAAAATTTACTATATAGGATTACCTCCCATTAAATTCACCCAAAACTCGCTCCACACACTCATTCAATTTCATTCCTAAATCATTCCCAAATCATTCATCTTGTCAATTTCACGATGTTGTTAACTGTACAAGGACGAATTCTTGTACAGTTTTTATTCGAATCTACGGACATTTTGCTCGTAAAATATGCGGTAGGAGACTTTGAACCGAAGCACTTACCCATATTCGCAAACTGTCTTGGGGAGTGCGTAGACGATTTATGCTTTCTTAGATTATCTTACACTGATGTAACCTACGGACAACGATTTTTGGTGTAGAACATCGTGATGTTGACTCTTAAAGTTAAAAACATCGCGAAATTGACATTCACCTCAATCATTACCATTCTAAAGCGCTCACTCAGCGCTCCATTCATTTATTCCAAACACTCACTCAAACAATTCAAAAACGCTCAAACTCATTTAAAATATAGAATAACCAACGTCATTCAAAATGAATTTTGATTGAGAAAAATCGCGACTTCACTAACGTAATTCAAATTATTAGCGTCTCATTGGTTCTTGAAGAAATAGGAAGCCATGTATAAAACTTGAATGTATTTTTTATCAAAAGGGAGGTAATCAATATCGCAAATTTTGTTCATCTTGAACAAAATTTACGATATAGGATTACCTCCCATTAAATTCACTCAAAATTAACTCCACACACTCATTCAATTTCATTCCTAAAGCATTTCAAAATCATTCACATTGTCAATTTCACGATGTTCTTAACTGTACCCAAATGGTGATAACAAAAATCTACGAATCTTAGAAACAAATACAAACTCAAATCCCGGTAGAGTCTTTATCGGATCTGGGGACATGATTGCTCAGATGTCTACGGTATGCTTAAGAAGACTATGAACCTAAAGTACTGACACATATCGCTAAAAAATCCTGCAGATTGCATATACGATTTATGCTTTGTTAGATTATCTAGCGTTGGTGTAATCGAGGGACAGCGATTAACATCTATGAACATTGTGAAATTAACACTCACAGAATGGTGATGATCGAAAGTTACGAGTCTGGGAAACAAATACTAAATTCCTGTGGCGCCTTGATTCCGATCTGTGGACATAATTGATCATCTGTCTAGGATAAACTGAGCCTAAGTTCTGACACGTATTTTGATATTACACGGGTGTTATAACACTAGTAGAATAACTATGCAAATGAGCTCAAAGCGAATGGCAACGCTATTTTGTAACCGCGAAAATGACGTCATAATCTATATATTGTGACGTCAGTTTTAAACGGCGTTATAAGTTTCGCGGAAAATTTATATGTTGAATTTCAAGAATTTTGTCAAAATATAATCTATATATAATAATTCTATAGATAGAATATCAAATTTGTGCTCATAAAATACCGAATTTATTAAACTCGTCATCTTAAACAGATGAAAAATCGGCGCAGCCTCGTTTTTATCTGTTTATAGATGACTCGTTTAATAAATTCGGTATTCAATGACCGCTCATTCAATATCCTCTATGTATACGATTTGTGCTATTGATGTAATCGAGGGACTAGGATTTATAGTTACGAATATCGTGAAAATGACACTAAATTGGCAATGACAAAAATTTACGAATCTGAGAAACCGATGCAATATCAAATCCGTGTGGCGTCTTTTTTCGGATCTGCGGACATGATTTCTCATATAGCTGTCTATGTTGATCTATATAAGACTCTTAATCTAAAGTACTAACACGTTTCCTCAAAATATCTTGGAGATTGAGTAAACGATTTATGCTGTCTTATGTTATATTTAATTGATCAATTTGATAAAGTACAAAGAATATTGTGAAATTGACAATCACCGAATGGTGATGACAAAACGTTACGAGTCTGAGAAACATATATATAATCAAATCCCTGTAGAGTGTTTATTCGGATCTGCGGACAAGATTGCTCAGCTGCCTTCGATATACTATTGGAGACTATAAACATATGAACCTAAAGAACTGACACATATCGGTAAAATGTCTTGGAGATTGCGTAAACGATTTATGCTTCCTTATATAATCCTTCATTGATGTAATCTAAAGACAGGGTAAAAGGAGAGCATGTACAATAAACAACATCGCGAAAAATTGAAATTATATAATTAGAACCAGAAAATAATGCTATATAGAAAATTATATGAAGGATACAAATGAGTTTTATTATAAAGGATGATGTCTGATTTTCTGTATTGCTAAAGCGACATACAACTAACTTTTCATTGTGTGTGTGTATTTCCGTTTATTCACGTCGCAACCTTAGTTTGTTTGTTTGTTTGAATCGGTTAAACGCCGCTTTCAACAATCTTGCAGTTATATCGCGGAGGCCGGAGCACATAACAATGGATTCCCGGTATTTCTTTCACCTGTACAACCATTACACCCTTTCCCAGCCTCCCGGACTGCTATCTCACATAGGTTTACGGTTATCTACCCATTGGTGAGAGACAAACGTCGGAAAGGATATTTGCTGCCACAGGGGATTGAACCCATGACTTTCAGATTGGAAGTCTAATGCCTAACAAACTGCGCTATGGTGGAGGTTTCGCAACCGTAGTGCATGCCCATCTTAGCGATGCCCCCCCCAAGGACGGTTAGTTGTGCAAGGACACATGACGAAGATGACAAGATGAATGATTTTGGATTGATTTTGGAATGAAATTGAATGAGTGTGTGGAGCGAGTTTTGAGTAAATTTATTGGGAGGCAATCCTATATCGCAAATTTTGTTCATGATGAACAGAATTAGCGATATTGATTACCTCCCTTTAATAAAATATGCATACAAGTTCTGTAGATAGCTTCTTATTTCTTCAAGAACCTACCAGACGCTTACAATTTCAATTAATTAATTAAGTGATATACCGATTTTTCCCCAGGTATTTTTATTTTGAACGAAGTTGTTGTTATACGTTTTTCAGAGAGTTTGGAGCGTTTTTGATTGATTTGAGTGAGTATTTCGAATGAATGAATGGAGTGCTGAGTGAGCGATTAAGAATGGTTTTGATTGAGTCAAATATCAATTTCATGATGTAATTAACTGTACATGACGAAACTACTGCTGAGATACGCCATGGTTCTTAAACGTGGTCGGTGTAAAGCACCGTCTCACGGGACATCGGTTAAACGTCTCATCCGAAAGACAATTAGTTTGTAAGTGTTCAAGCCCGGAAAACGTTCCCACGCGGTCGAACTTCAATGGTTTTGAAGTCCGGTGCTCATTTATTAGGTACTCAGACGATATATGTTGCAATAAGTCGTCGACTCAAAGTGCAAACGAAAACAACTATATAAGCACATTGTCTTTGAAGTAGACTATCTATTGTTAACACTCGCAGACGATGTCCTATCTGATTTCAATTTTCCATTATCTTATCTTGTATCTCTTTATAAGGCCATATCAGCATTTCTCTATTCAGTGATGCCAAGGGTTGTGAACTATACGTATTGAAATGTCGAATATGACAAATTTTCTTCTTTTGTGATAAAGTTTATTATTTAACAATGTCATACTTTCTTTCGATCCTTCGCAAATCGTGGAATGAATATATAAGCATTCAAATCATGCACTTGTTTAATCCATTATCTAGGAAGACCGCCTAAAGACGTCACTTCGGTATTTTCAGCTGCTTTACCCAGATTATACAAAACTAACTATCCAAAACCCATTCAATTTTAATAAAACCAACCGTAAATTGTGTGTTGAATGTGGAACGAGACTTCAAAATATTGTAGAAATCATTGAGAAAATAGGGGAACTTGCTTTAATCAGGCGCTTTCTCTTTCGAGTGGTGATGACAAAACGTTACGAGTCTGAGAAACAGATATGATATCAAATCCCTACAGAGTCATTTTTTTCGGATCTGCGGACATGATTGCTCAGCTACTTTCGATATATACTATCGGAGACTTTGAACATATCAACCTGAAGAACTTACACATATCGGTAAAATGTCTTGATGATTGCGTAAACGATTTATGGTTTCTTATATTATCATTCATTGATGTAATCTAATGACAGGGTAAAAGGAGAGTATGTACAGTTAACAACATCGTGAAATTGATAAAGTGAAAGATTTTGAGATGATTTTGGAATTGAATTGAACGAGTGTGTGGAATGAGTTCTGAGTGGAAGGTAATCCAATGTCGTAAATTTTGTTCAGGATGAACAAAATTAGCGATATTTATTACCTTCCTTTCATAAAATATACATACAAGTTCTATAATAAGCTCCATATTTCTTCAAGAACCTATCATACGATTACAATTTGAATAATGTCAGTAAAATCGCGATTTTTTCTTTCTTTATTCATTTTGAATGACGATGTTGATTCTTTCGTTTTCAGTGGGTTTTGAGCGTTTTTGAATGGTCTGAGTGAGTGTTTAAAATGAACGAATGAAACGATGAGCGAGTGATTTAGAATGGTTTTGATTAAGATGAATATTATTTCAAATATTGTTATCTGTTTTTGGTTATTCATTAATTTCTTTTAATTTTAGATCGCGTTTTTTCTATGTTTTTGTGAAGGTGATATATAGCATTTTTTTGCAGTCGCGTTTACCAAATGAACCAATTTCTTCCAAGCTGCTGTTACAGGTAAAACATCGTGATATTGACATTCATCTCAATCAAAAGAAGCAAATTTTTATGTGTATATTTGGTAGTTAGATGTTGAATTAATTTTGTCGACGTGCTTGATATGGTTTGACTATATCTTTAACAATAACTTGGCTTGGATGTGTTTTTTATATATATATATTTTCAAAAGTAGATATTCATAAACTCCCGAATTAACAATAAGCAATTCTGTCATTCAGTGCCGCAGAATTACAGTGTTTACAGCTTTATGATATTATGTCTGATTATCTATATTGATATAGTGACATAAAACTACCTTTTCTTTGAGTGTGAGTGTATATCCGTTTATTCATCGTCGCTACCGTAGCACATGCCCATACATGTACATGACGAAACTACTGCTGAGATACGCCATGGTTCTTAAACGTGCTCTGTGTAAAGCACCGTCTCACGGGACCTCGGTTTAACGTCTCATTCGAAAGACAATTAGTTTGTAAGTGTTCAAGCCCGGAAAACGTTCCTACGCGGTCGAACTTGAATGGTTTTGAAGTCCGGTGTTCATTGATAATTGCGGTACCCAGACGATATACGTCTCAATAAGTTTTCTAGGAAGGACCGCCTAAAGATTTCACTTCGGTAATTTCAGCTGCTTTACCCAGATTATACAAAACTAACTACATGTATCTTAAACCCACTCAAATTTAACAAATTTCAACCATAAATTGTGTGTTGAATGTAACAAGGAGACTTTAAAACGTTGTAGAAAACACTGAGAAAATGAGAGAAATTGCTTTAAACAAGCAATTACTCCTTTTTCCTCAATGTTTTCTACTTTATTACCTTCAATGCACGAAAATCCGGTTTGAGGGAAATGGTGATGTACACAGGAACATAATATCAAACATTTTCGGAAATAACATAAAGTTTTTTGATTGGTAAATGATATATTTTGATTGGATTGGAGGTTTAGTTTTTTTGTCAATTTCATTGTCATTTACGCAGGTTTTCCTAGACAACTGTAGTTTCAGTTGACTCGTGTTAGACCTCGCGTTGCGTATTCATCTGTTGTGTGAGATTAGGCTTAAAGTTTCACGCTGTTATTTGTGAAAAAAGGAGAGAAAAATCTCCACATCTTTAAATGAATCAAAATAATAAACATAAAATGTGATCTGTCACGCGAATAAGGAATATAGTAGAACTATGTTTATTAGGGTAGTGGACCCGTAATAGTTCCGCAACATATCGGAACCCATGAACTTTCACAATGTTGACCGAGGTTTCCTAATGAAAATCATAAGGAAACCTCGGTTAACACTGTTTAAGTTCAATACTCCCAAAACGTTGCAGGACTAAATCACGAGTCCACTACTATAAAAAAAAACAACAGAAGTCTCATTTAATAAAGAATGGCTACACGGAAAAGAAGCATGATTATTCTATAATCAGAAAACCAGTCTATAATGAAAACAAATCGAACCTAGTCAGCCCGCGAATCCTGCACAGGCTGCTTAGGATTGACATTTTATGCACTACCTAGATAGTCCCTCCTTCGCCTGACGGTTCACATTTTTTCTGAGAACAAAGTTACCTGCATAGTTGTCAAAAAGATGAGGCACGTGTTTTGATGGAAATCTGTTTGTTGCATAATTCATAAGCAGACTGGTCTTGCCCACTTTGTCGTCACCTAGCACCACACATTTAATTCGGTCCGCCCTTAAAACCACCATGATTTGGGCTATATTACTTCCAGAGTCACTTCCCCTGATCACTTGATATCCACGATATAGAGTTATTCTCTCTTGGTTTTTCAGATCAGTTTTTTAAATTGATGAAACAATTTTAAGTATATCCTTTCTTAATAAAAACTTTAAAATCCATTTTTTTTCAATCAAAGTAACGTTTGAAAAAAAGCTTTGAGTTTATAGGGTGATATCTCTTTTAAAAGTCACATGGACTTTTGTTTGGTTCACAAATTTCACAATTCTGGAATTCCGTCTATTTTATATTCTCCCTCCAATTTCACAAAGAACTTCAATCATGCGCAAAGACATCATTTCAAATTTCTTCTCTACATAGTGTAATTGAAATTCCCGATTTTTCCTTCGAAAACAAATTAGTCATTCACAGATTTTGGCATCCACCTATTGGCTACAGACGAGAGAAATTGAAAATACATATTTTTTTGAAATTTGCACTTCCGCCAGAATCGGCGCCTACGATCGTTTTAACACTTTCCTGTTTTACAAAATTTTGGACCTTTCCAAATTCAAAGGAATTTAAAAATAACCATTCTGTAAGGTAGAAAATAGTGTGAAAAAAAAAGAAGAAATTGCTTGTCAGAAGCAATTTCTTCTTTTTTCACAATGTTTTCTCAATCATAAAATCTTAGGCACGTAAAAAGCAGGGATTTAACAGCAAAGGCTTAATGATATATAGCTTTCCCCATTTCGATTATCTAACATGAAAATGTTAACCCTTATCTTGCTGAAACCGAAATGATTCTGCTTTGGCTAGAGGTAAAGAAAAAGATCAGCCTGCACAATCGTGCAGTCTGATCTTAGTTTTTACCACCTGAAGTCAGATTTTCGACCAGAAATATTTGAAAAGTATTCCCTCTTATAACTGGAATCATTTTTTTGCCTGAGATACAATATTTTAATTCATTACATTTTCTCAAAAAATCTTTAAAGAAAACGTGCATCTTTATTTTTAAAGAAGACTTTCTATGAATAACCGATTGTAGTTAGACTTTTTACCAAAAAGGTTATAAGGTTAAGGATGCCATTTATTGATATCATACTTCTACGTTTCCAAAATGTACTTTACAAAGTATGGGAAAACTTTTTAACATTGATGGAAAAACTAAAATGAGAAAAAAGTCGATATCCAAATTCGTTTTTATCGTTTTCTGAGACACACTGTTTTAACACATAGTTAAATTGCGATCAAATCACTACATGCACAACGCTTTAGTCATCCACAGCACGGCATTTATCATTGTGCTTATTGGCAAAGCATCGTTTTATGAGACCAAATTAAGGTTCTTTATAAAATCCTGCTGTCACTTCTATCTATTTGATGTACATTAAATCCAGCATAACTGAGCATACCGACAAATTCTTAGTGTATTAAAGGTAATCTGTCTTCCTAACACTAATGACAAACTTTCCTTTGAACGAATGGCATAATATGGAATTCGTTGTTGGAAAAGCGAAAAACAATTACGGGCAATTTTGCATAGTAAAGGTTTTCATCGATTTCGACTGCCGTTAATCTAGCATACAGTTAACAACATCGTAAAATTGACATTCATCTCGATCAAGACCATTCCAAATCACTCGCTTAGCGTTCAATCCATTCATTCCATACACTCACTCAAACCATTTGAAAACACCCCAAACCTACTGAAAAGATAGAATCAACAACTTCATTCTAAATAAATAAAGTAAGAAAAAAATCGCTTTTTAACTGAAATAATTCAAATTTTAAGCGTCTGATCGATTCTTGAACAAAATTAGCGATATTTGATTACCTTCCTTCAATTTCACTCACAACTCGCTACACACACTTATTCAATTTCACTCCAAATCATTCCAAAATTATTCATCTCGTCAATTTCACAACAAATTAACAGGTGCGCTACGTCAAGACTCGGATTAGCCTGTGCATCCGCACAATCTAATCAGAGTCTTAACTACATGGATGACTATCCTTTGTTCGAATCGAAGAATATTTTTCATGCACCGTGTATTTTAGCTGGCTTCTCAAGTCAGAACATCGCGCACTATGAAATTGTTGGAACTGTCATACACATGCTCAATTTGAACTTTTGACATTTCTAAATGCTGTTTTAAACAAATAAGCGAATCTGATGGCCCACCGCTGTATCCATTCTGCACACTTCTGATACTAAATAAGTCCATTCAGAAGATTCCTTGGTTAATACAAAAAACAGATAGAACGAATTGTTTACATATTCACCTTCCGGCTGCGGCAGCCGATAAAGAAAAACAAAAGCAGACGAAAATAGCTTTAATGTCTTGCGGCTGCACCATTCAATAACGTTATTCTTCTAGCGATGTTAAATAGCTTAAGCGATGTACGATAGTATCTAAATTCGGTGATGATAGCGTAGTATTTAAAGTTAACCCCGAAGGAACATCGCTATTTATATATAGATAAACTACAGGTGAAATGCAGTTTCCTCATGACCTTCGGTTGATTTCTTTGTTATAAATTAAACATGCAGTTAAAGGGATAGCCCATAAAGAAAGTGAAAAAGTTGACCTTTTCTGTTCGAGAATAGTGAGAGAGAGAGAGAGAGAGAGAGAGAGAGAGAGAGAGAGAGAGAGAGAGAGAGAGAGAGAGAGAGAGAGAGAGAGAGAGAGAGAGAGAGAGAGAGAGAGAGAGAGAGAGAGAGAGAGAGAGAGAGAGAGAGAGAGAGAGAGAGAGAGAGAGAGAGAGAGAGAGAGAGAGAGAGAGAGAGAGAGAGAGAGAGAGAGAGAGAGAGAGAGAGAGAGAGAGAGAGAGAGAGAGAGAGGTTTAGTTTTGGTGCTTAAATACTCTCATAGTATTACATGAACAAAATTGTCAACCAACCACTCTATTATCTTTTAGGGTAGTCGATAGGCACAAAATTTACTTTGGGTGATTAAATACTCCCGTGATATTACATGAACAAATAAACAACTTCAATCAGAACGTAAACGTAAAATAAGATGAGGTTTGCATCACGTTTTGACGAAGAAAAGGTCATTTATTGTTACATCAAATCACTTAATGTCATATCATAGTATAACCACAAAGGGCGTTTAACTACCTGTCATTTCAAAGGAATGTGACTGCCAAAATTCAATGAATCACGTAAAATGGGTTTGAACCTTAAATCACATAATAAATACCTTGCACAGTTGATAAGGTGAAAGATATTTGAATGACTTCCGAATGAAATTGAACGAGATGAATAAGTATTGAATGAAATGAAAGGGGGTAATCAATACCGCTATTTTTGTTCAATATGAACTTCATTAGAGATATTTATTCCCCACGCCCCCCTCTTGCGGTCTAAAATAGTTTCCAACAGTTACATCGTGAAATTGACATTCACCTCAATCAAAACCATTCTAAATCGCTCACTCAGCGCTCCATTCATTCATTCCAAACACTCACTCAGACCATTCAAAAACGCTCAAACCCATTTGAAAATATAGAATAACCAACGTCATTCAAATAAATTTTGAATGAGAAAAATCGCGATTTCACTAACATAATTCAAATTATTAGCGTCTCATAGGTTTTTGAAGAAATAGGAAGCCATGTAAAAAACTTGAATGTATTTTTTATCAAAGGGAGGTAATCAATATCGCAAATTTTGTTCATCTTGAACAAAATTTACTATATAGGATTACATCCCATTAAATTCACTCAAAACTCGCTCCACAGACTCATTCAATTTCATTCCTTAATTTTTCCAAAATCATTCATCTTGTCAATTCCACGATGATGTTAACTGTATTTCTTCAAGAACCAATTATACGCTCACAATTTCAATTACATCAGTGAAATCACATTATTTCTAATCACTTTTTTTTAATGTAATTGTTGTTTTATTTTTTTAGTCATTTTGGAGCGTATTTGAATGATTTGAGTGAGTGTTCGGAACAAATGAACGGAGCGACGAAAGGGCAATTTAGAACGGGTTTTTGTAGACGAAAATAAATTTCACGATGTAACTAACAATTACTATACTTAAACAAGTTGATATGACGTTTTGAACGTTTGTCCAAAGGGGTTGGTTTTGTTTAATAATTACATTACATGGATAGACCAATCAGTTCTTACAAATAAGGCTAATGCCTTTCGATTCTGCATCCAGGAGACTTAAAAAAAGAAGAAGAAGAAAAAAAAAACTCTTGTCGCGCCGAGTATGTGGACCAAGAACCAAGATCAGTAGCCGCTCTTGGGAAATCGAGCTTATAGGTACATAGTGGCATTGGTCCAAACGTTTCGTCAGATTTATCTTTTTTGAGAACTGTCATAGTCATTTCGTGTAGGAAAACGAACCCAGTTTCATTTTGAGCTAATCGTACGGCGAAGTTCGTAAATTGTCTGAGCAATTGGTTTTGAAATATTTTTAATCGCATAGGAAAAACCACGATATCAACGCAATACTACTGTAAGTGAATATGGCATACAGTTAACAACAATCGTGATATTGACAAGGTGAATGTTTTGGAATGATTTTGGAATGAAATTGTTTAAGTGTGTGGAGCGAGTTTTGAATTCAAGGGAGATAATGCATTTTCGCTCTTTCGTCCTTATTGAACGAAATTAGCGATAATATATTACCTCCCTTTTGAAAAAATTGCGATCTTTCCCATTTTGTGTCTTTAGGTACCAATCAGACGTTTTTAAAATCCACACCAGACAAAGAAAATATAACTAATTTGATCGATTTCAATATAATGTTGATCGTTTTGATAGATTTCTAGGCGTTTCTGATTTATTTGAGTCAGTGCTTGGAATTAATGAATGAAGCGCTGAGTGAGGGATTAAGAATGGTTTTGATCGAACTGGATGTCAGTTTTACGATGTTCTGAACTGTGGGACCTTATAACAAGGTTGTGTTAAGTTCTTTATTAATATAGACACTTACAACAGTGTTACAGCTAAATATAGGAATTTGACAAGTGTTTTGTCCTACATAAAAATAGGCAGTTCAGTAAGGAAATAAAAAAAACGCAAAGTCAAATAGACAAGGAGGATGATTTTGAAAGGAAATTGTTTGGGATCGTTTTGAACGATCTGAGCGAGTGTTTTGAATATCATAAATTGAGCACTAAGCGAGCGATTAGGGATAGTATTAATGGTAATTAGTGCAATTTTCACGATCTTACTAAATGTAACTACAGTGTTGAGTTAAGCCTTCAAAAGATAATTATATTTTAGATTATTGACTGTTCATTATTGCCGTAAAATTTTCTTTGTCACACGTCTAACTTTTCCTTTCCAATACCTCAGACATGTTTATAAATCGTTTTATTCTTGGTTCTTAAATTAATCTTCAAAACTAAACCAAGCTTGTAATTACAGTTAGTTACATCGTGGAATTGACATTCATCTCAATCAAATCACTCATTTAAGCGTCTGATTGGTCCTTGGAGAGATGTGAAACTATTTATTGGACATGTACGAATATTTTTTTAAAGGGATGTAATTAATATCTCTAATTTTGTTCATCCTGAACAAAATTAAGGATATTGGATTACATCCCTTGAATTTCACTCATAAATAGCTCCATACACTCGTTCAATTTCATTCCAAAATCGTTCAAAAATCACTCATCTTGTCAATTTTACCAGGTTCTTAACCGTAAAGCGTTAGCAATGAAACTGATATTTATTTTTCTGCGTTATTATTCAACTGACATGACGTGGCTGTATCGTAACTTGGCGTGTTTACTTTTCAATATTATAGATTCTTTCAAAACTTAGTCATCGTGAACGCGTGCAAATAACTGTACCCTAAAACTAAAAGGATTTACGTGCATAACGGAAAGCGAACACATTTTATCGTTTGGAAAATTCGGCTTGGACGAGGATTTTGAGCCAATCTTCGATTTAAGGTCTCAGATTATTTATGGCAACTATCTATAGAAAAAAGCAATTGTAAATAAAAGCTGGTTTATCTTAACCTTTATTGCAACGACCCATTATTTAGGCTCCGCCCTGCCAGGGCAATAATCATGGACTATACAAATGTTTCAAGGATGGCATAGTAAAGAACATGGTTGGATTGACATGTAATGTTCTATTAAAAGAATTGTATGTTTTTGCGGACCAAAGTCAAATCGACACTAGCAATAACATGTTAGATTACGGAATAACTTTACCATTTGATTGAAGCTGTGAATCGCTTTGATCGTTCTTGAAATAATAGATGTGCGTTTTGAATAAAATGAGCGAGTGTTTGGAATTATTGAATGGGGGAGCGGATCGAGTGATTTGGATTGGCCATAATCGAGACAATAATTTCACAATGTAACTAACTTTATCTTATAACAAATATCCGTGTGATAACATCCCATATGCTATTTTTATGATATCACATAGTTATGTTTAGAACAATGATATAATGTGGTTATTTTTAGAAACTTGCATTTCAGTTAGAAACATCGACGAAAATAAGACGAATAGAGGTACTTAGAGTATTGTATGAAAAAACATCTAACTCGGCTGTGAGAATTAATTATTTTCTCGACAGAGCCTCGACAATTATCAATTCTCCCAACCTCGTTAGATATTTTTTAATACAAATCACTAAGGACGCATACTATATGTAACAGAGAAGATCAGAATCGTTTGGGACCTTTGGGTTAAGAACTGATTTTATTTGTCACAGTTACAGTTAAGAAAATCATTTTGGAATGACTTGATTAAGCGTGATGAGCGAGTTTTGAATGATTTGCAAGGGATGTCATACAAAATTGCTAATTTCGTCAAAATCAACACCAGCCAATAAAATCGAGAAATGATATGATCGATGTGAAAGAAACTTTGATCGCTTCTAAAGCTTTCGTAGCGTTTTTTTTTTACATTTTTTGAGCGTTTTGACTGATTAAAGTGAGTGGATTGACTAAATTGAATTGAGCGCTAATCGAGTGATTTAGAATGGTTTTAATTTTGGTGAGTGTCGATTTCACGATGGTATCAACTGCATGAGCGAGAGAGATGGCGAATCAATAAGCTTGGAAGCTAACAAGTCAATCCACCCTTCTTATATTTTATGCGCTCCATCTAATGTATCCAAACACCCATTCCAATCACTGAAAAACGCTCCCAAATAGTTCAAATAGGTTTCGAAATCGGTCAAATCGGTGCACAATTTTAATGCCTTATGTCGAGCGTCAGATAATTTCAAGATACTACGCAAAAGGACGTAGATTTTAGAAACATTCATCTCGCCTGTTATACTGTTACAGTTAACAACATCGTAAAATTGACAAGGCGAATGATTTTTGGAATGATTTAGGAATGAAATTGAATGGGAATGAGAGTTTATTTTGAATGACGTTGTCGATTCTCTATTTATCAATCGGTTAGAGCGTTTTGAATGGGTTGAGTGAGTGTTTGGAATGAATGAATAGAGCGCTGAGTGCGCGTTTTAGAATGGTTTTGAATGAAGTGAATGTCAATTTCACGATGTAATTAACTGTACATGTTGTTAACTGTAGCACCTGTCTGAATAAGATTTAGTCGGAATTGGGATCAAACCCGCGTTTCAAGAATTGAAAAAAAAAACCCAGATCCGAACAAACTGAGTTCAAAGTTTTTAGAAGTTAAATGAGGCGGAAACCTGGGAAAGAATAACAATCAAATAAAAACCAAACTCCCTGGAATTTCAATTTTGAGGGGAGAAATTATAATTAAAGACGGAAGAATAACACAAAGCATCTTTCAAAATTTGTACGCCTGCCAACATCTGCTTCCGATAAAATACTTGAAATATTGAGATTTTACCCTTTACCTCTAAGCTATTAAAACTATTTCTATGATAATTTTTGGTAAAAAAGAATAATAAGCAAGTCCAGTGGGTTATTCAAATATAGATTTTTTTAACATTTTAATTTATATCAACGAAATTATAAATGGCGATAGAAATGGATTTTGAAAAACCCAAAATGTATACCTTTCGTATAGAACTCGCGTTTAATGGATCGCTTGCCCCACCCCAAGACCTACAACACAACAAACCCCTCAGGTATTAAGGTAGTTGACCCGTAATAGTTTCCCAACATTTCGGAATTCGTCATATTTCACAATTAAAACAGTTTCCTAACGAAATCATTAGGCAACCTAGGTTACATGTACCACTCTTAAAGTTCATAGCTTCGGAAACATTACGGATCTATGACGAGTCCACTTCCTAAAGACGTCAATCTTGCTGCAAAAATATAGTCCAAACAGCGAATCTATTGTGGGAAACCAAAACCCGAAACTACAGCTTTTTTCGTGTTTATCTCGGAAAGCCTTCATTTTTTACTTTTATTTATCAAAATCATGGGCATGCAATAGAACTACAACAAAATATTTTCTTACAAAACGCTAACGCTTACAAACATGACTGAGGCCATTCTACACAACATACACTACCTAGCGGTTATATAAAGACCCGTTTACACATTCACAATTTTCTCTACGATTCACCAAGATTGATCCAGATTTCTCATGGTCAGAAGAAAAGGATCGGGATGAACCGAGGCGAAAAGTAGAAATATTCAGGGTCTCTACGATTCCAGTAAGAATGTCTACGATATTAGTACGGTGTCTGTAAGGTATCGCTACGAATCAATGACAATTCATGTCGGCAACCCTACGGTCAATGAGGATTGACCACGGTGGCACAACGAATGCCCACGGTGTTTGTACAGTTGGATTCGGTACTAGTACGATTCAGTGGCGGTAGCGACACGAGCCAATCGTGATCAATCGTGGAGCTCCGTAGCGAAACCGTGGATGATTCGTAGGACAACCGTACACAATACGTGGTGAAACGTGATAATGAGTAATGTCAAAGATTCCACGACTGACTACGATCGCTCGCGAAAAGCCGCGAATATAGCTTCGGTGTCAGTACGAATAAGCACGATTCCGGAACGGTTGCGCTACGCATTCGGCCACGCCCAATAACCACCACGATTCGCCACGTTTTGAACAGTTTAAAACTTCCGTAGCGCTACCGTGGAGTTTTCCGAATCGTCACGATTCATCAAGAGTCACAACGATTTACAACGGTTCTACTATGAATCACCACGATACACGACGATTTTACAAATTGTGGCGAATCGTAGCAGCACCGTGGCCAAAAATCGTGAATGTGTAAACATGCCTTAATATGTTTAATTGTTTTTAGTCGAATCGTTGTTTGTATAGAGACTCAGTTGGCATCAAATAACATGATAAGGAGGCATTGATTTATGGTAT
Source organism: Fragum whitleyi (assembly GCA_948146395.1). NCBI lineage: Eukaryota > Metazoa > Mollusca > Bivalvia > Cardiida > Cardiidae > Fragum > Fragum whitleyi. The sequence goes on along the minus strand of OX411544.1, from coordinate 74,185,488 downwards.
TTTTTATATCAAGTTCAAGAGTAGAGGTTTGGTGTTCGTAGTCGAGAGGAAGAGCGTCCGCTTCTCAATCAAGATGTTCCGAGTTCGATTCCCGGGGTCGGCTATCGGTCTTGGTTCTAACCTTGGCAAACACATTCGGCGTGAGTACTGATCTGTGTACAGGCTGTAAAATCGTTTCGTGAGCGCTTTGAGGTGATAACCCGCTTTGCACGTGCACATACGTGCAAAGCGAGGTATCATTTCGAAAACGTTTTTCTCACACTTTTATCCTGAACGCAGGACTGGTTCAATTCTAGTTGAATTGGTTGAAACTATCTTGTGAGAACTTTTGTTCCAATCGATTTAAACTAGATAGGTTTAAACTAAAGCTCTTAAAGGAATAAATATCTACCATTGACTTTTAAAGCGTATCGCTTATAATTCGAAAAGAGTGACCGTCTTTGTTTTCTGAAAAATAAACGGAACAATACTTTTATGATTTATCATTGTTTGTACCTAAAATAACTATATCTATTGGTTCAAGCCAGTCGTGCGTTCGAAATGAAAACGTGTACACGCGTGAAAAACGGATTGCAATTTCAAAACGTCTGAAAACATTTTTTTTTTCATCTTGAACACAGGATGACAGGAAGATTGAGTTCGTCATATTTTATTATGTAATCGTGCGTAACAAGGAAATTTAGGTGTAAAATTGACCAGTACAATCATATATTTTTTTTTAATTCATTCAGCTATTTCTTTAAAGTTCATTTATATTACCAAACCCTAACTAAATATTGTTAGCAGAAATGAATCGATTCGGTTACATTATGCTGTCTCTTCAGGTTCATTTTTTTTCTGTCTTTCTCTCTTAGTGTGTTTATTTTTTATGTTTTTTAGATGCTAAAGTTAAATATAGGTAACGAAAGGTCCCGAATTTGGTCTGTTCATGTATTGACAACAACGACCTTTGGTAACCCGCTTAAACCCGCAATATGTGTTTTCTTTCTTCTTTTCTTTCACACTCTCTCTCTCTCTCTTTAACATGGGAATTGTTCAGCTAGTACGTAGGCTGTTTAAAGGTATTTATTTCATTAGAAAGCTTGACATTATAAAAATGATATAAATTAAGTGCATTTTTAATAATTGGATTTCATTAATGAAAAACGAGTTGATGAAAAGAAATAATTATAATGAGATGAAAACCAGGAGCTTTCAAAAAACGGTGCCTAAAAAGAAACAGTGCATCAGCCGGGAATCGAACCCGGGCCGCCCGCGGGGCAGGCGAGCATTCTACCACTGAACCACCGGTGCTGTTGTAAATATACTGGAAATCAATATTAAAACTACTCAAAAATTATCAATACATTATTTGGGGAAAAATACTCATATTGTCGAAAATAATTTTAGAAAAGGAGAAACTACACACATTCTAAAATTTCCCGGCAAAAGATCCACATAAAGCGAAGATATTCGTACTTTTATTGGCCTTGGTAGCGGAAAATATGATAACTAGACACCCCCTGATTTTTTTTCGATTGGAAATCGACACCAGAATTTGTGATAGGGGGTGACTAGTTATCATATTTTCCGCTACCCAGGCCAATAAAGGTACGAATATCTTCGCTCTATGTGGATCTTACACCGAGAAATTTGGTATGCGTGTAGAGGACACATAAATGCTCTTAGACAATCACAGGAAATTAAGAATAGTCAGGTTGTTTGACAAAAAAATAATGACAAACCTAAAAAACAAGCAAAGTCACTCACTCCTAGGGCTAGAACTCGCTCATTTGGCTTAGTTTTTACCCTCTACTTTTATTTCCCAAAAGAAGAACCATTAATCTCGACAGTGATACTAAAAATTGAAATGAAAATGATTATTTCGGTTTATAAATCAGTCAAAAAGTTGCTCCACTGTTAGTTCCGTATCGAAAAAATCGATCAGGTGTCCACGAACCTTCTGGTGTCGGCGTGGCACGTTATACCCTGTGGATTCCCATATAACATAAAAAGTAATGCATCTTACACATGTTACACGGTTTCAAACCTCTTTAAGGCCATGCGCAGTCGACGTTAATTGACATGTACATGTTTTTGTCTGCGATAGAACCTCAAAGACCTTTCGCATTTTTTAAATAAATATATCTTGTTATTTCTTAATGTAAACTTTTTTTTTAAAATATCAATTACAACTATGAACTAATGTTATACAATAAAGTATTTTACTTGATTGCGAGCGCGCCTTAAGCTTAAGCCTTCTAAACCACTAATATTTAATTCTAAATTCTCTTTTTTTGCTTGATTTGATCTTCTCTGTGTACGATTCCCTTTTCGGAAGGACGGATAACGGATGGGGGGCGAATCCAAAGTATAAAATGTAAATTTCTTCTTCATAGATGGTAAAAAAATGGTACCTCTACTTCAGAGGCATGAATAGCATGAAAGTTGAAGGGATTTTACCTAGATTTTTTTTTCTCTTAAAATTGGACATTGCATGAAGATGAAGGGCTAAGATGTCAAGTTCAAACATCACTGTAGAACCTACCAAAGCAACAGAAAAGAGTACAATTTTATATAGAATAAACAAAGGCCCAGAGCCGGGTGGGGTCTGACTACAAGCAATGTTCATCTTTCAAACAATTGCGCCAATGTGGATTATTGAGATGTCTAGGTGTAATATCATTATTCATTTATATTAAGAGTCATTAAAGCTGTAAAGAAATGGAATGATTATATATATATTTGTCGAGCAAGATCGATTCATTTCTCTTCTCGAGGACAATAAAAGCTTTTATTGTTCACGCAACCAAATATTTCGATCTTAAAAAGAAACAAACAATCTTCCACCAAGCTAATTAGTTGTAAGCCAATCGTTCTATAGATAAAGGCAGGGTAAAAAAGAAACATACACAGGCGATAGATACATGCTGTTATATTATCATTTTTATTAAAAAAGAAATTATATATATGTAATGATAATCAAAAGAGAGCTATGATGGAGTGATCTCACTGGAATGAGGTGAACTGGCAAAAGTAGATCATAAAGAAAAATAGCGCGGCTTGAAAAAGCATTTTGAAGTGGGAAATTTATTTGATTTTTTGCTAGTTTTGCATCTCATCTTTAATACTTGGTTCGATCTTTTTTGTATATGATTTCCTTTCCGGAAGGGCGGATAAGCGACGGGGGGGGGGGACCCGAACTAGCTGTACTCTTTATAAGTTGGAAACAGACAGTGCCTTTACTCTGGCTTGAATAGCCCAAACTTGAACCTGATTAACCCTGTTTTTAACCTCAAAAGATAGAACAATGAATGTAGATGAAGCGCTAATGACGTAATGTATTTAAAGCCTCCGAATGCGTTTAGATTGAAAAAATCGCATGTTCCTTGTAATTTTTATCAATATCAAGTATTCGTATAGTCTTATGAAGATTGAGTTACTTAAAAAAATAAAAATCGATAAGCCAACGGGGTTATTTTCTGGTTACGAATTATATTGGTAAGCTGAATCTCATGCAAATGAGAAACCGGTCACGTGGGATATGCACACGCCCAGAAGTAGTATTGCGCAGACTCCGAACAGATTCCAATCGCGTGGATCTATTTATAAACAGACAACAATGGCGACACGAAAGAGACGAAAAAGCATACATTCGGGGTCTATCACCAGCGTCTACTCGAATTTTGCGAGAAAAGAAGGCTGCCATTCGAGGACCTGTCCCTTGTATTGAATTGACGGATGATGGGCAGCTCTTCGATCGTCGATGAACTTATCCACGCACGGTGAATTGGCTGCAAAGCTCATCGACAAATGGTAAGGATTAGTTTGAAAATATGATAATCGGCGAATTATGAACGTTGGCCTATGCACATGATCTGATAAGAAATATTGTTCTCAGGAAATCCTAATTTCACTTTCGATTTCACAAAATCGTAAATTGAAAAAACTGAATTTGTCAATGTCGCACGCATTCGTTTCATATAGTGGGGCCCGAAGTGGGGAAAATTAAAAGAACTGAAATTTTATACTATAGATCCACAAGTTTAAATAAGTGATCAAATGTCATTTTTTTTACACTGTATACACATTTATGATTTATGAAAGATTGCGTTTAGGAGGCCAAGTCTATAGAGTTCTCGCTTTGTATGCAGTCCCTGGTTCAAACTCTGGACTGGCTGTATGCTTTTCTCTCACATGTGACATTTAACACCAACCTCTGCTTTGGTTATATGACATTAATTGGTTTGTTTGAATGGGGTTTTACACCGCTTTCAACATTTTTTCGGTCATAATACAGAGGCTTGAGCACCTAACAATTGATTCCTGGTATTTCTCACACAAGTACTACTTTCCTAGCCTCTAGAGCTCTGCTATCCTACATAGATAGGTCTATGATTATCGACCCATTGGTGGGAGACAAATAGTCGGAAAGAATGACTGCCAGGGGTTGATACTAAGAGATTAAGGAGTCAATTTGACGCCTAACACATGAAAACAAGGAGGCCATTAGCACAAAGTAAGGAGTTCAAATTTTCATAATGGGAGAACTTTGAGGAAAAGAAGAAATTTCGTGTTATAAGCAATTTCTTCTTTTCTACAATATTCATGATATTATTCCAAAGAAGAGTTTGTTTCTCAAAACACTACAGGGTGCAAGCAAATGTTTTCTTCTACACTAAACTTTTGTAGTGAAAAGATCTACAGTTTTGGCAAGCGTTATTCACCTTCCAGTAATACCCGAAAAGGGAGTTGGGCAATATATATAGAGAGATATTTAGTTTTTCAAAATATTCTCATATGACCCTTGGAGTCCATGGGACTAGTTACTTGTAAATGGAAGGAGTCCAAACTTGTAAACAAGGAGTCTCATTCTCCTGGACTCCCTATGATCAAAGTCACAACTCAAACACAACTCAAACATTGAAGTCTTGTAATGAAAAGATCTTCAAAGTGACAAGGAACTATTGTCCCCCACACGGGATGTGCTTTTTAGCTCACCTGATTGTTTGATTCGTTGTCAGTCAGCTCTGAGTTCAAGGTGGCACAGCTCAATTCAGTGTTCCCAAAAACCCTCAAATGGGGTGATTTACCCCCAAATTGAAGCTTGTACCCCCTATTTTTGCAAGCAGCCTTCTTTGTCTCATATAGAGGGAGTTCATGCATGCTGTAAAATACCCATATTTACCCCCAGATTGAATCAGCAGTGGGAATACTGTCAATTATTTTAAAATGTAAAAAAAATCAAGCTTATCTAGGTTATAGTTGCTATCTAATTTTAAAAAAAAAGTTTTGACACAATGTTAATCTTCCACATTTCACTAGGCAAAAATATTGCAGTATGAAAATGTAAAGTAAGTTGGTTCTTTGCAGGGGCTCTATACCAATGAATACAGCCTTCTACAGGACAGATGACATTAATGCAGAAATATAACCCTCAAAATATATAGGCACCTCAACCTCTATCCATGCCAGAGAGTGTTTTAGAGGATTCAGATATTTTTGAGAGGTATGTTTTCAAATTCATCATTTTTTTTCAAATGATTACCATTTTGGTGTAGTAGTTATATCATATCAAGGATTTTGTTTACATATTTTGTCCTTGGAGAGAGAAGAATTTCTCTTGCACAACTTGGAGATAAACGGTTTGTGGTTTGAAGAATTTCAGCTGTGTCATGGACAAAGGAGTCTTCCTGTAAAGATTCTTTTGAAAGAAACTCCTCCTCAATTTATGGACCTACTTCAATTAATCTTTCACAAAATGTTCCTAGTCACCTGACCATTTGTGTATTAATGTGATTTAGTGAATCTCCACTTGGTCATTGAAAAAGGAGTCTTCTTGTAAAAATTTTTGTGAACACAATTCCTCTTCCATTTATTGACTGGTCTGGATGATCTTTCATAAAATTTTCCCAGTCACCTGACCTTGTGCATATTGTCGGGGTTTGGTTGTTTTCAGCTTCATGGTGAAAAAAAGGAGCCTTCTTACAGCGAGCCGACTTCTGTCATATACCCTTTATTTGTCCTATATTTTGATGGTTGTCCTATATTGTCCTATATTTCAAAGGTGTCCTATATAGTGAACAATTTTGCTATATTTGCAGGAGATATTATAGTGGGGAAAAATGAGATGGTCATTTATGCACTAGCTACAGCTACAGAATATGCTCTACCAAACTTGTTAAAATAAAGTATAATCCATCCTTTAGTCTGGTTACCATGGCAACTAAAAATGCTATGGAAATCTTCTCCCCTGAATCCAGACAGCTTTCTTCTGTTAAAAGCATCATCTAGTGGCCAAGTTTGTTTATATCATGTCTTTGGGGTAATATATTTTCTCTGCCCGGGCACAACCCATATTATACGGAAATAAAGGCGAAAATCTTAAAAAAAATTCTTCTCTGAAATTAAAAGGCAGACAGATTTTGTATTTAGTATGTAAGCATCATCTAGTAGACCTCTACCAAGTATATTCATATCATGCCCTTTGGGTCAAATCTGGGCTCCAGCCTGGGGCATCCCATTTTATATAGATATAAAGGAGAACTTTAGTCTTATTCTCTGAAACCTGAAGGCAGACAGCTTTCATATTTATCTGTTGGACCACTACCAAGTATTAATGAAAGCCAACCAAACTCTCTTTCATTTATGGACCTATTTTGATGAAACTTGATTATAGTGTTCCTTGTCACCCAACATTGTGCATATTGTCACTGTTTGAGGAAATTTAGGCGTGTAATGGAAAAAGGGGCCATGTGCATATTGTCCTGATTTAGTGAACCGTTTCACGCAAAAAAAAAGTGGCTTCATCTTGCAATTGGAAGGAACCAACTCTCTATTTAAGTATTTATTTGGTTGATACTTTCAAAGGTTATTCTTCATGTTGAAGAATAACCCCTTCATTCCTAAGATGCACAATCACAGTAAATGATAATGATAAATCCTTTTGGCGGCCTATTTTGTGTTACAGTACTCTTGAACATTCGCAATGTCATTATTTTCTATTTCCGTAAGACTTGGTTATCCTTTTTCTTGAACCACTTTTTTTAACGGTTGCCTGCAAAATCTTTAAATCTCAGCTGTAATGAGTTTTGTTGCTATGATAATAGAATAATAAGTAATAATCTGTACCTGACCGTTTGCTGTAAAGCACAAAATCTACAAAATCAAGATATTAGTGAAGATTATGGTTGACCCTTTTTATCAACCACCCTTGTGGTTGGTTTAGACAATTGAAGTAATGAGAGCTCGGTATCATTGCATCTGGGTCAGTCAATCTGTCAACCAGTCTGGTCCATTTTGTCAAAACACTCAGTCCCTGCATTTATGATTAGATTTCAAAATAACCTTGCACAATTGCTGCTCTCCATCTTGAGAAGATGTGCAATTTTAAAGAAGTTATATGAAATTCTGAGGTGAAAAGTCAAGGTAAAACACAACAATTACTAAGTAAGAACTCATTGCCACAATGATAATACTGGATATCACAGCCTGTTTTATTAAACAACTGGGTATTCATGATGGACTATAGGTAGCACTTATCCCTTATCATGCTGAACTCTGGATATAGTCCTGTTTTTGACATGATTGTAGACAAGGATTAGCCTGCACACATGTACACCATGATGTTAGAATGTATCAGCTGTATGTTCCTAATTAACCAGATTGTCATCATAATTGATTTCAATTAAATTAATGACCAAAAAATATTTTCAGTTCCTTGATTTAATTCTGTATAGAAAAGGTAAAGTTAATATACAATGTACAAATCTCAAGATAGTTTTTGGCTGTAAATAGTATCCAATTAAATAAAAGTAACGTAAATGTACTGTATTTCAGAATTTCATCTGACATTGGAGAAAGTTACATATTGAAGACACAGCAGGCTTAAGAGACAGCAAGATTATTTAAGAGGTGAGTGTGTTCTTGACAAAAATAATAATATTATATTTATTTATATGATAAAGGATTTTGTGTAAAGCTTAGTTTGAATTTGATTTTACTCCATTTTCAACTGTATGATATGTACGTCATAGGGTCTGGTACAATAATATGGTGCCCTGTTGTTTTGGCTCATTTTCTTGCTCATAATGGGCTATGGTAATTCAGCTGTGTCTGTCCTCTATTGTGTATTAATTATGTGTCAAGATCCTGTCTGCACTTACAAGGTCACATTTTGGTTTTCAAATGTTTTGAAATAAGATCGGAATAAATATCTATCAGATCAGGGACGAGCTTGAAATTTGGCTGTCTAGGATCCAAAACTAGATTGACCCCCAATGTCGGCTCTTAATCTATCCTACTATTTGTCTTCCACCAATGGGTTGATAATAGTAGACGCATGAGGGATAGCAGCTGGTGGCTAGGAAAGAGTGTACTAGGAGTAATGGTGTGAGAAATACTATACATCAAATGTAACATGCTGCAATATGACTGAAAAATTGTTGAAAGCAGTGTAAAAAAAAATTATACAAACAAACAAAGCCACCTTTGTGAACATTTCCTCATGTAACAGAAAATGGCCCTCTTGTTGATCTTTAGCAAGAGTCCAGTGGGAGTATTTATAATGCATAAAAACTCTTCAACCTGATTGTTTCATAATAATGTTACATTCATCTTATTGTTTCAGACTTATCCAAAAGAGCCTATCCAAAAGGAGCTAGAACACTTTAAGTATCAGCCTTCCATCCACACAATACCTTTTAGTAAGAAGAAGTCACATTTCTGAAGAATGAAAGATTACTGCATACCACATCACTGGGAAGGACAATCAATAGAGCCGAAAGTTATTTCTAGTTAATTGTTTTAATTCCTAAACAGAAAATTCAATGAATAAACGGTTAAATCTGCACCGCGCAACCACTCAATGAACTACCTAAGACTAGAGAAATATCACTAGTGTGTGTTTCTACCAGATTTCTACACCATTTCTAATGAAACCTCTAGGAGTTCTACATATGCAAGAATATATGAGTTTTAATGGTAATTTGTGTTTGTCTGAAGAACTTGATAATGATTGCTTAATGAAAATGCCACTTTCATTAAGCGATCAAAGTGGTCTCTAAATAGAGGTAGTAAATTTGAAATTGACTGTAAGCTCATGCTTTTGTCACAATCAACTTATATGAATTAGTAGGAATTAGGTCATTAGAGCGTCTGACCTACAGCAATGGTGTGTTTCTTGTCCACAAAATTTTTAGCTCACCTGAGCACACTGTGCTCAAGGTGAGCTATTAGGATCACCACGAGTCTGTTGTGCATTGTCCGTTGTCAACAATGCTAAAACTTCTTCTTCTGAACCTTTAGGCGGAATGCAATGAAACCTTGCCAGAATGTTCCTTTGGTGACCCTCTTTAAGAATTGTTCGCGAAATTTTGATTAGGCTGTAAATATGGGCATGGATTATGTTGAGCCTGAAATCTTTGATCAACATTTCCTCCTGAACCACAAACTTTCCTCCACAAAATTTTAAGCTCACCTGAGCATAACATGCTGAAGGTGAGCTATTAGGACCAGCAAGGAGTCCGTCGTGCATCGTCTGTTGTCAACAACGTTAAAAACTTCTTCTCCTGAACCTTTAGGCCGATTTCTATAAAACCCTGCCAGAATGTTTCTTAGGTGACCCTTTACAGAAATTCTTTGCGAAATTTTGATTGGCCCATAAATAAGGGCTTGGCAGGGCAGGGCAGGGCTTATTTTGAGCCCAAAATCTTTGAACGACATCTCCTGAACCACTGGGCAGATTTCATTCATAATGTTCCTTTGATGACCTTTTTCAAATTATTTTGGAAAAAATTGATTTTCCAATAAATATGGGCATGGCAGGGCGGGGCTTATTTTGAGTTGCCTCAGTAAAGAATTGGTGGACAGGGTCTATTTTCACTTAAAATTCTTGGAATAAAATCTTCTCTTCAACAATATGGCAAATACGAATGAAACTTTGTCAGAAATTTTTTGAATGGGTTCCACTGGACCATTCTTGCCCTCTTGTTAGCTCACCTGAGCACGAAGTGCTCAAGGTGAGCTATTGTGATCATAGAACGTCCGTCGTCAGTCGTGCGTTGTCCGTCGTTCACAATTTCTTTAAACATCTTCTCCTCCTAAACCAGTGGGCCAATCTTGATGAAACTTGGCAGGGATGTTTCTTGGATCAAGTTCTACCAAAGTTGTTCAAATAAATGAAATCCACCCTTAACTTTCCCTTTACCCTTAACAAAAAGGGTGAAAATATAAAAATCTTTAAAAATCTTCTTCTCCGAAACCAGAAGGCAGACAGCTTTCATATTTGGTATGTAGCATCATCTAGTGGACCTTTACCAAGTTTGTTCATATCAAGACCCTTGGGTCATATTTGGGCTTTGCACAGGTGCATCCCTTTATCTCTTATGAGCACGAAGGGTAAAAAAATGAAAATCTTTAAAAATCTTCTTCTATGAAACCAGAAGGCAGACAGCTTTCATATTTAGTATGTAGCATCATCTAGTAGACCTCTACCAAGTTTGTTAATATCAAGACCCTAGGATCATATTTGGGCTCCACCCGAGCGCAACCCTTTTTACATAGAATCAAAGAGTGAAAACCTTTTAAAATCTTCTTTAATCGAAACTAGAGGGCACACTGTTTTCATTTTTAAATTATTATGTAGTATCATCTAGTGGGCCCCTACCAAGTTTGTTCATATCAAGACCCTTGGGTCATATTTGGGCTCCACCCAGGCGCATCCCTTTCAGCTCATCTGAGCACGAAGGGTGAAAAAATGAAAACCTTCAAAAATCTTCTTTTTTGAAACCAGAAGGCAGACAGCTTTCATAGTTAGAATGTAGCATCATCTAATGGACCTCTTCCAAGTTTGTTCATATCAAGACCCTGGGGTCACTTTTGGGGTCCACCCGGGTGCATCCCTTTTTACATAGAATCAAAGAGCAAAAAGGCATATCTGTCTTGCTCTTCGCTGAAAACATTCCATGGTATTGATCTTAGGCAATTATCTTCTTTTTGTCATCTGCCTATCTAATTAATGTGATGTCCCAGGGGTCATAGAGACTCATGTGAGTGATCTAGGACCATCTTGGTCCTCTTGTTGAGTTATTGCCCTTTGTTGTTTTTTTAGCCTTACATTCTTGTCCGGATTATATCTCCTAAACTATAAGTGCTGGCAACTTCAAGCTTGGTACACTTATAGATCTTATTGCGGACAAGTGTCTTGTTCAAGAACCATTATTTTGCCACGCCCACTTTTTGAGTTATTGCCCTTTGTTGTTTGTAGCCTTACATTCTTGTCCAGATCATATTTCCTAAACTATATGTGCTAGCAACTTCAAGCTTGGTACACTTATAGAACTCATTGAGGAGAAGTGTCATAATCAAGATCCATAACTCTGCCACTCCCACTTTTTGAGTTTTTGCCCTTTGTTGTTTTTAGCCATACATTATTGTCCAGATCATATCTCCCAAACTATAAGTGCTAGCAACTTCAAGCTTGGTACACTTATAGATCTTATTGAGGACAAGTGTCTTGTTCAAGAACTGTTATTCTGCCACTCCCACTTTTTGAGTTATTGCCCTTTGTTGTTTTTACACTTACATTTTTGTCCGGATCATATCTCCTAAACCATCAGTGCTAGCAACTTCAAACATTGTACACTGGTAGATCTTATCGAGGACAAGTGTCATGTAAAAAAACTGTTACTCTGCCACTCCCACTTTTTGAGTTATTGCCCTTTGTTGTTTTTAGCCTTACATTCTTGTCTGGATCATATCTCCTAAACTATAAGTGCTAGCAACTTCAAGCTTGGTACACTTATAGATCTTATTGCGGACAAGTGTCTTGTTCAAGAACTGTTACTCTGCCTCACCCACTTTTTGAGTTATTGCCCTTTGTTGTTTTTACCTTTACATTTTTGTCCGGAACATATCTTTAAACCATCAGTGCTAGCAACTTCAAACATTGTACACTGATAGATCTTATCGAGGGCAAGTGTCATGTACAAGAACTGTTACTCTGCCACACCCACTTTTTGAGTTATTGCCCTTTGTTGTTTTTACCTTTACATTTTTGTCCGGAACATATCTTCTAAACCATAAGTGCTAGAAACTTCAAACTTGCTACACTTATAGATATCATTGAGGACAAGTGTCATGTACAAAAACTGTCACTCTACCATGTCCACTTTTTGAGTAATTGCCCTTTGTTGTTTCTATCCTTACATTTTTGTCCCGTACTTATCTCCTAAACCATAAGCCCTAGCAACTTCAAACTTTGTACACTGGTAGATCTCATTGAGAAGTAGTGTAATGCACAAGAACTGTTACTCTGCCACATCCACTTTTTTAGTTATTGTCCGTTGTTGTTTTTTATCCTGACATTTTTGTCCAGACCATATCTCCTGAGCCATCAGTGCTAGCAACTTCAAACTTGGTACATTTATAGATCTCATTGAGGACAAGTGGATGTACAAGAATCATTCTTCTCCGCCCACTTTTGGAGTTTTTGCCATTGGTTGTTTTTACTCTTATTTTTTTTTTGTTTGGGACATTTTGTTCAAAACCTAATGTGCCAGCAACTTCAAATTTTGTATACAGTTATAGATCTAGTAAGTAGGCGATATATTATAAGAAAGGATTTTTTGTTATCCGGTGGGGGACTCCTGTATTGCATCGCAATACGACATGCACTTGTTGAAATAGTCAAATCTATAGTATACAGATATATCATGCTGTAGGCTTTCAAAGGAGTCATGCACTGTGTAATTGTTTGAGAAAATTTGAATTTGTGTTTGATACAGCTTTAAAAACTTGATGGTTAACTGAAGCTAGGAAGATTTATGATTCTTGTCAAATGCATTATTCTCGATGAGTTATATATACCCAAGAAATTCCAATAACCCAAAACAGGCAAGAGTTGTTGATCTTGTGCATTGTACTTCGTCTTTATAGGATTTATCCACCTATGAAGTTACATAGCTGTTATACTTTTGCAGATCAACTTCAGACAAAATCTTTTGCAGATCAACTTCAGACAAAATCTTAGTCCTTAAAATTTCAAAGGGCAATAAATCTAAAATTATGCAAGAAAGAGTTTTTTTATTCTTGTGCACTGCACTTCTCCTAAGGGAGATCTATCTACTTTAGTTGAAGTTTCAAGCTGGTAGCTGTTAAAACTTTGGAAATATGCTCTAAGTCTCTAAGTTTTCAAGGGGGCAATAACTCCAAATTTAGGCAGGTATGCTCAGGACATTTATACTGGCGGAAGGACTGATAAGAGATCAATACTAATTCTCTTTGCAGAAACAACAGGGATGGTGATTATCATTGCCTCATAATATGAAGTTTACTAAGCATGTGCTTCCGGGGCTATAATCAGTACTAGGCTAGGATTCTTAATACCTTGCTCAAGGACATACCAACATTACTTGTGCCAGGGTCAGGATTTTTCTACGCCGCTTTCAACAATCTTTCAGTTAAATCATGGCAAATGGAGCATGTAACAATTGATTCCTACTATTACACTCACCAGTACTACCATAACACCCTTACCTAGCCTCCAACTGCTATCTCACATAGGTCTACTATTATTGGTGAAAGACAATCAAACCTGAGACCTCTTGACAGTCCGGCGTGCTACAAACTGCAATATGTCAGGATTTGAACTAACAACCTTCAATTCCTTTATGATCATAGTAGCCTGACCACTAAGCCAAAGACGACCCAATTTCTTGAAAGTAAGGCATTGATAATTGACCTTGTCAAATGACATTCACCTTGACCTTCACAGATGCAGATCGAAGCAGGAATCTTTCTGAGGTGGACAGCCCATGGCCAACAGATTTCTTGTTTCATTAAACTAGTTATGCATAGGTTATCCATGCTTTGGCTAAACCAAGCATTTAAAATTTGATCTGGCAGAGGTCAAAGTATTTTAATCAATAATTCACGAATAACAGAGACTGTAGTCTTAAATAGTTTTTACAAGATGTATTTTTGAAACACAAACGCCCCTGTTAAAGATTTTTTTTTAAAATGTTGATCTTTATAGATGAACTTGACCATTAAGCATGACCTTGACCTTGCTACCTTTATATGTACATCACTGGATCTTCCATCATGCCAGTTATGAGACAGGGCATCTTTAATATGCTTGAATGAATATGAAAAACAAGAGGCCCAAGAGGGCCTGTATCGCTCCACTGGCTTTAAAATCTTTAGACTTTCATTAAATAAAGCTTTCTTTAAAATGAATACATTAACACTCCGAAATTTCCTAAGACCTATTTGATAATAATTAACTGGTTCTGGTCCCTATTGCATCAAAATACTCAATCACAATGAACCTGCAACCCTTTACCCATCTTATTAAAACATAAGTTTCAAAGATTTCGGGCTCAAAATAGGACCTGCCTGCCACGCCCATATTTATCGACCAATCAAAATTTCTTGAACAATTTAAGTAAATAGTCACCAAAAAAACATTCTGGTAAAGTTTCATTGAAATCAGCCAAGTGGTTCAGGAGAAATATCGATTAAAAATTTTGGGCTCAAAATAGGCCCTGCCCTGCCACGCCCATATTAATGGACCAATCAAAAGTTCTTGAACAATTTCAGTAAAGGGTCACCCAAGGAACATTCTGTTAAAGTTTCATCGAAATCGGCCCAGTGGTTCAGGAGGAGATGTTGTTCAAAGATTTCGGGCTCAAAATAAGCCCCGCCCTGCCACGCCCATATTTATGGGTCAATCAAAATTTCTTGAACAACTTAAGTAAAGGGTCACCCAAGGAACATGCATGCCAAGTTTCATTGAAATCGGCCCAATGGTTTTGGAGGAGAAGATTTTTAAAGATTTCCAAGTGAAAAAATGCCACACCTATATTTTGGGGCCAATCAAAATTCTTTTAACAATTTAAGAAGAGGGCCACCCAAGGATCATTTCTACCAAGTTTTGTAAAATCCGCCCATTGGTTTGGGAGGAGAAGATGTTTAAAGAAAAAGTTTACTCACGGACGCATGCAGGACACTCCGCCATGACAATAGCTCCCTGGCCTTCGGCCAGTGGAGCTAAAAACCTGAACAATGAAAGGTTCTTGGTTATGTTCTTCAGAAGTTTGACCTTGACTGATGACCTTCACATTGTAACATGACCTTGACTTCGGAACCAGCAGATGCAGATCATTGAGATCTATCACCATGCCAAATATTAGCCTTGTATCTTGAAGTTTTTTGGTTAAGTTTTTTGAGTTATCAACCTTGACAGATGATCTTGACCTTGTCACATGACCTTGACTTTGGTACCAGCAGATGCAAATCATTGAGATCTTTATCATGCCAAATATGAGCCTTGTATGTTGATAGGCTTGAAGATATTGGCAATGTTAAGCTTTTTTGTTAACTTTTGCAGATAGACGGACAACGGTAAAACAATATGCCCCCAATCTTTCGAAAAGGGGCATAAAAATATTCAGTCATACACCAAAGCTGTACTTGGAGATTCCCTATTTGCATGACAGATATCATTTGAGCCAGTGTTTAAATTTACAAGCAATTTCTTATGTGCATGAGGCATTAGTCGTTCTAAACAACCACACAAATAAATCAGATTTATTCAGATGGGGAAGAGCTAACCCTTGTCTTTCTACATAGGGCTTGGGTCAGACCTTGTGGATGCACTTACTAGCCAGAGGCTTTGCTTTGCATACATGGAATTGATAGAAAGTCAAGAACATTATCATTTTGATGGCTCTTTGCGAAAAAAAAGTTGAAACTTCCTACATGTTTATAGGGAGTTAAAACGTTTTTTCGATAGTCTTTATGACAATTCATACCATTTTCTCTGGGCAATAATCTTATTCTTTTATGAAAACTCATATGTACTTTTTTGTTTATACATTTTATTTTCAATCCAAGATAAATGAATATCGGTAAAATTGGTATTGTGAAAATAATTCTTCCATGTAATTAGCTATTACATTGCCTAAAAGAAATGTGATACTAGAAAAGATAATCAATTTAGAATGATAAATGAATAAATACTTAAAACAAACATTGCTTGTTTATTCAATATGATTTCTTTGCTAAGCAAAATCCCCCTTCTAATTTTAGCTTGGCTGTTTTCAAAGGAATTTTCTACAGCCCTGGTGTTGTTGTTGGAAGTTTCTTATACTTTGGTGCGATTTGCATTATGAACAATCCGATTCTTCATGAATGTTGGTCAGAATAATTTTCTGGTATCAAGGATAATCTGTATAGAAATTTGGAATCTTCTGTTTGAAATCATGGGAAAAAAGGCCTTAATATGATTATCCTTGTTAGCGCTCTAAATTTTGTTTAAGTCTTCATGCTAATTACAAATAAAATTTACCGAACATATTTAGAAGATAGCAACCCAAAGAAAATTTCTGCCCAGTTTGAATGAAATTTGCCCATTGTTTTCTTAGATCTTGCATTTAGTTAACCCTTAGATGTAGTGGCTAACTAAAGTTATAGAGAAAGCACATGCCATGTTCCAAGAGTTATCTTGAATAATAACTGAAAATGTTTGATAGGCTGTCAAGTCCTAGGCCTAAATAATTGACAAATGTTAAAAACAGCGAAGCTAAAAAGAATTGTACAAATAAACCTCTTTCAACAATATTTCAGTTCTATAGTACAGCTACCTATAATTTTCTGTTATTAATTACACATTTTTCTAACATCCAGCGTACCATTAGGGTTTGCTGCAAATTCGACTTTGTATGCAAATTAGTTCTCTCGCAAACTGTTTGCCGCAAATTTGCAGCAAATATTTGGGAGAGGCAATATATTTTGGTAAAGGATGCTGTTGACAGCTTAAGAAGGATTAAGGCAAATATCAGATTGAAATCAGCAGAATTCAGGATTCACTTTAGGGTTGTTAGTCTTGTGCTTTATTGATGGTGCTAACCAGATTTGATGTTAATGTTAACAGAAATGTAACCAGGTGGCAAATTGCAACAAGATATATGCCTTTCACACTGTTTGATGAAGAGTAGGACAGGGGATTTAAATTAAAGTCTTGAAATCAACAGAGGCTAAAACTTGAAAAACAAGGGGACCGTTGACCCTGGATCACTCACCTGAGGTAAAAGCTCTATACCCTAGATCAGTTTAAGCAATCCCAGAAAGAAGAGATTTCACATATTTAATCATCCAGCTCTGTGAATTTAAACTCTTCAAAACCAATTGGGAAAATTTGGCAATATGATTTCTCATTTCAACCCTTCCTACCTAATTGGGTTAAATTGGCAATTTGATTTCTATCATCTCATCTTTACCAAATAAAGGCTGTTTGAGCTCTGGTTGAGATGAAGAAATTTTGAAGATTTCTAAATTGATACCTGAGAACTACCCCCTCCCCTTATTAAACCTGATGACAAAAGAGACATGATTTTAGCTATCTAAATAAAGGTCATTGAACTGATGAATCGTGTCAAATATACAGGCTGTTGGGGACCTGGTTTAGAAAGAGAAGAAGAATTTTGAAAATGTCTTATTTGGTCAGAGTCCTACCAACTCTCACCTGTTGCTCTGCCCCTGGTGGTAACCCTGTCATGATTTTAGCTATTTGATAATAATGAGCTGATTATCCATGACAAATTCTAAGCCTGTAGGGGTCATGGTTCAGTAGAAGAAGATGTCATAAGGATTTCTAGTTTGATCAAACATGCTCCCCCTCCCCAAAATGCTCTGCCCCTGCCTGTCCAAAACTCATGATTCAAGCTCTTTTAATAAAGATTATTGAGCTGATGATCCATGCCAAATTTCAAGGTTGTTCGGCTTCTGGTTCATTAGAAGAAGAATTTGGAATTAGCTAATTTGATCAAAGTTCTACCCCCCTTCCCCCCCTGGTGCTCTGCCTCTGGTGGCCCAACATTAATGATTTTACTTATTTTGATGAAGGTCTATGAGCTGATAATCTATACCACATTGTAGAGCTTCTGGTTCAGATCAAGATGAATTTTAAAGATTTTTTTTAAAAAAAAAAAATTACTTTTGTTGCCATGGCATACAGTTTTCAACTAATTTTAATTCTTTTAGTTATTCTGGGGAACATTCCTTTGAAAGTTGGTGTAAATCGGCCTAGTAGTAAAGGAAGAGTTTTTGTTTAAAAATTTTTGATAGACAACAGACGAACAGCGGGTGATCATAATAGCTAACATGAGCACTTTGCGCTCAGGTGAGCTGAAATGCTAGGTAGATTTATGATCCATTTGCACTGCACTCTAACCATGAGAGGAATATAATTGCCAGATTTCTTGTCAGGATGAAAGACTAATGGTCTGGACAAAGAAGTGGTCACCACCTGAAAGACACTGGATGCTACGGGTGATCACATTATATGTCCCATCTTTCATTGGGCATATAAAAATGTACAACAAACTGTCCACAACAGCTGCCTCAAACACATCACAGCTATTTACACCTACAGACCTAACAAATATGAAAGTCCCAGAGATATCTGATTGGAAAAAGATAACGCCTACGGGTGCCTACGCTCGGCTGTTGAGTGCTGGATGGGAAAAAAATCTAAGTTGAAAAAGGGGCATTATTTGCACAAAATGCATCTAGAGTTATTCCCCTTAATAGTATAGTTTGATCTTTTGATGGTGAACATGTGTACCAAGTTTCAAGTCAATACCTTCAGTAGAGCTAGAGATATCACAAAATTTCAAAGTATTCGCACAACAACGACGCCCAAGACAACAACACCAAGGCTATAGCAATACCTCAGGTTTTCTCTGAAATCAACGAGCTATTAAATCTTGTGTAAAAGGTATCTGGCTTGCAACCGTCATTTGAACAATAAAACTTTCGATATTTTCTTTCACACTGAATTTAACCCTGTGTCCTGTCTTCTGTATGCCTCAATTTTTTATCTATAACTTTCCCTGACCAGCCAACATGTCATATAGTTCAAGTGGATTATCTGAATCTAAGGTCCTGAAATAAGCCTCTACTCCTCCTGCAAATAGAAATAGGGGTATCCACTAATCCTCATTTCATTCTAGTTTAGTCTTAATATTACATCACTTATCCTTTTCACAGAAACATGTATTGCCATAGTTGTTGACTTATTGCCAAACAGAATCTTTCATAGATTTTCCAAATATATGATGGTCATTCTACCATGCTATATTTTCATATTCATATTTTCTTAGGTCTATTACAGACAGCAAAACATAATTTTTAATATGAAAAATCAGTGCATGTGCGTGTCTGTCAGCTCCTAAGCGAAAGATCTAAATGAAATTGCTTAATTGAGTCAGGATTAAATGGGCTAGACAATTTCTCCTTGAACTTAAAGCACTTGAGAATATGGCAAAGGTTTGGAAATTATTTTCCAAATCTGTACTAAAATAAATACCAACGGACCAACAAGTGCAAAGCAATATACCCCCCTCTTTTCGAAGGGGCGCATTATAATAGAATACCCCAGATAATCAATATTTTAGTGATAACCCTTCTTCTGCAACCTTGCTATTTGAGGTATAAATCTTCATATTTGCTTCAAAGTGTATATTTTGATGCAGAATGAATAAAGCAAGTACAATAGAAATCCATTTTTAATTGGAGGTGATATGCTCCAGATTGGCTGAATTTTGATGTTTGTTTGTCTTGGCGGGGTTTTACGACGCTTTTAACAAAAATTTCAGACATGTTGCGGTTGCTGGAGCACCTAAAAATGGATTCCTGGGATTTCTCACACTTGTACTACCATTACATCCTTTTCTAGCCTCCAGCTGCTATCACACAACGAAGGTCTACAATTATTAACCAATTGGCGGTGATACAAACAGATGGAAAGTATAAGTGCTGTTATTGGGGACCTAACCCAAGACCTCTAGATTGACAGTCAGGCGCACTAACAACTGCGCTATGATGGCTGCTAGCAAAATTTCTACAATTGACCTTGAGCTTCAACTTTCAGCTAAACAAAAGTTTACAATATATCCGAAGGTTTCAATTTGAATTAGCAAATCTTCTCATGACCGTGTTCTATTCGAGCTTTCAAGGTATTTGTTCAAAATCTATTCATAAATGTATAGATTATAGTCTGGACAAAGTTGGAAGTGAAGACTACCCATTCAAATACTTACCCAAATATACCCATATATATAGAGGTTTGTCATGTTGGACTTGGAACAGGCCCTGGTGGTGGCTCAGCAGGCTCTTTCTTTCCGGCAGGAAATCAAACAATAACCCTTTTCCTGGTATGCATCTGCCATTTGTCAGTGTAGCCTTTCATCTGGATATGTGTTCTTTATGTGTTCTTGAAAAAGAATGTTAAGAACATCAAAATGAAGGATGAGAAATTTGTTATATTTCTTGATGAAATAGATAAAATGTTACACCATTATTTGAGTATTTTTATTGATTGAAAAATTGATTTCATACCTCCTTGAAAAGAAAATGGGTAAACAGCCATTTTTAGCTTGAGCACTGTAGTCCCAAGAGATTTCTGTCATAAAAGTAAAATCTTTTATTTTTTACCTTGATGATATTAGATTAGATTTTATTACAATGGAAAGACACTAAAAACAAAATCAAACTTGTGTTTGAATCTGCTTTGCATGTAAATACAGTGAGATACGGTTTTTAATTTCATTTCTCAATGAATTAAAAAAAAAAGTTTCCTAGTGAGTATTAGTTTTTTTTAAATTGGGAGTATCCAGTGAATAATCAATTTAATTTGATAGCTGTAAACAGAAAATAACAATCATGATCGACTCATTGAGCAAATGAGTAAATTTTTATTTTGCTAAGTTCAATGGATTTTTTATACTAGTATAAATTTGGTATTGTAAAATACCAATAAATATATATATATTAAAAATCCTCTATTTAAGAGAAACAGAATTTTTTGTGTGAATGGAAAAAAAGCACATCATTATAGTGCGAAGATAAATCTATCGTTCAGGGTTCGACACTTAGGGGAATCCGGGAGTCCGAGACTCCTTGTTTACCAGATGGGACTCCTTCCATTTGCAAGTAAGGAGTCCGATTGACTCCAAGGATCATATGAGAATATTTTGAAAAAACAAATGAAAGAGTACTGTCGTTTCTTACACTTGCCAAAACTGTAGACCTTTTCACTACAAAAATTGGTGAAGAAAATATTTGCTTGCATCCTGTAGTATTTTGAAAAAGAAACCCTCCTCTTTTAAAGGACATTGTAGAAAAGAACAAATTGCCTATAACAAGCAATTTCTTCTTTTCCACAATGTTCTCCCATTTTGAAAATTGGGAGTTAGTGTCAACCCCTGTCGTTTAAGATAAAATGTAAGAAATTAAAAGAAAATATTGCATTAATCTCTGTATGTATTAGATAATTTAGTCTCTCATCACTCACCCTCCTTTCAGCCTGTTTCTACCTACTGACTTCAAAACTTTATTTTTCCCTTGGTTATGGCATTCATTACTACTTGCTCCTAGAGAAATAAGTAAAAAAAATATGCATGGATAAAATGCAACCCGATTCATTTTTCTGGGTTTCATGGGGTCATGCTAGGCACAGACTTCATGGTTTTTACCCAGCTCTCAAAAATATGTGTTATAAATGTATTAAGGGGCTGGAGCATCTAACATCAGTTTTCTGGTATTTCTCAAACAAGTTTTAGCATAATTGTCAACTAACCTTTATCATGCATACCTCTATACCTCTGCATGAGCCTCATTGAGCTTGATTGGCCTAGCTTTTTTTCATTTTATGTTTTATCATGGTGCCCCAATAATGGTGCAATGGGAAAAACTGAAACCATATTGCACAAAATTTAAAATCTAACAGAGGCTGGTTTAAGCTTTGCATAAGAAAATTCAGAACTAGATTTTACCTAAATGAATATATGGAATAAGCTGACTTAAGCAGTGGTAGGTGACACCAAAATATAAAGTTATAATTTTGCTTCTTTTTTGTTGCTAGGGAGTTTTCTTCCAGACGCATGATAACTAAGGAGTCAATCCATTTTTTTAAGGTAAACTAGCACTTGATGAACACAAATTTCAAGATGATGTTTTCAACGGATTTGAACCAAATTTTATTGATAGGTTCGTGAAATATTAATTAATAGAAAATTGATATTAAATGGTATGAAAGGCTGTCTTTCAGAGTACGGGAAGGGTCAAAAGGCTTACATGCACAATAATTGAGGTGAAGAGGATACATCCTTTTTAAGCTAGCTGCTATCCCACATTATAAGTCTATGATTATCCGTGCTGTTATGATTATAGCATCCATGCCTCTGACCGGAACCAAACCCAGGACCTTTTGAATGATAATCCAATGTGCTACCACTGTGCTATGAAGGCTGCTCAGTTATAAAGCAGTTTCAATTTCAAATAAAGATATATCAATTAATCACATTTATTTCTAACCACATCAAGGGTGTAGCTCCCATTATGCAAATTACGCAAGTGCGTTATAAAAATAAATCCTCTTTCGAAAAAATGTTGTTGATCAGATGAATCATCATAACATGGAAACTACAGCTTATTTAAGCTTTTTTCACAATGTTTTGATTATTGATCAATGCTAAATTCATAAAAAGAGCCTGGAGAGGGGGAGGCAGACGGATGACATTCATCTTTTGTCACAGTCCAAACATGGCCTTACATCCTTTATGTTATTTGGTGATCGCCTTCCTGAGCGAGTATAAATTTCAAAATCCATGTTACGCCTATGCACACAACTAATTTTGGATACTATATAATTAGCTTGAGCATTCAGAGATTTACTCTGACACAGCAAATTTCGTATATTTTTGCAGGAATATCTTTTAGTAATTGTTAACCTTTTTTCAAAGATCTGAATACCAGAATCGTTGCTGAATAATATTTGGTGTATTATCATATGCCCCCCCTTTTTTTTGTTTCATAGGTGTTTGATCCAAGACATGACAATATCGGAAAATATTTCAAATTATTGTTTTCTTAAACAGCATAAATGAGATGGATAGAATGGTCCAATAGCGAACTGGAAGAGAATCAAACTGGAATAGGTACGAACGGACACGGGGCGAATTATGTTTCGAGCGAAAAACGTTCGAAGATTCGGTCAAAGCGACGTTCAGCGACTCAGAACATAAAATGATTACAATTTTCAGAACGAAAAATGAATGATTGAATGAGTAATGACAAAAAAATGAGAAAAACGCATTGATCAGAAGTGCTCAAGTTTTCTCCCATCGGGGCCCCTTTCCTCATTTCGTTGTAAAAATGCGTCTTTTCTGCAACGAATTCTAGCGATTCATTAATTATTAGGCAAAGATCGCATTGAAAACAACCATTGAAAGATTTGCTGTTTAATAAATTCGTTATACAATCGCCTTACCTCAGAATTTCAACTTATGCTTCCGTTCGATTCGCTCGCAGTGTTTATAGACTCCATCTTTGTTTTCAATGGTAGTCTGAAACGTTGCGTGAAAATAAATATTCATGAAGTTCGGCCTAAATTTAGATTATCGCGTCATACTCATTTGCATTTCAAAATTTTAGAAGGGCAAATTCAAGATAATCTTTAATAAATCAAGTTTACTTTTATTGTACATATTCGTTTAAGATAACTATCTTGCCTTTGAGAAACGTTCACGAACGCATTCGGCGGCTTTAAGCAGTCTATTGTGGTAGTTCATAATGAGGGTGAATTGAAGACTCTGATCAGACTGTACAGCTGCACAGGCTGATGAGAGTCCTTACATTGCGCACATGTGAATTTGTTGAAAATGTCACGCTTAGCCTCATATTATGCGTAAATTTCTAAGGTAGGCTACCGATGAAGTGTTGTATCATCTCAATTGATGATTTATCTCCCTGTATCATATGGTACAGAGGAGATTGCAACTTCGAACCAGACTCAGTTCTCTCGTAATCTCGCATCCGGTAATGAGTATTAAGGTTGGAATTAGGGGTACAGAGTCCCTTAGTACATTTAGGAATAGTAGAATTTTTCGAGTAGCCTATGTGCAGGATATTTTAACCCTTTCCTGTTTTACAAAATTTTTGGACTTGTCCAAATTCAAAGGTTTTGCATACAAAAATTTAAAGTGGATTTAATTTGAAAAATAACCATTCAGTAGGGTAGAAAATAGTGTGGAAAAGAAGAAATTGCTTGTCAGAAGCAATTTCTTCTTTTTTCACAATGTTTTCTCAATCATAAAATCACAGGCACGTAAAAAGCAGGGATTAAACAGTAAAGGGTTGAATAACCTTAAAAGCTCTAATAGAATCTCGGGGTTCTGTTAGATTAATTGCAAATCCATAAGAAAGGGATGGGCTTTTATTGGAGGCTAGGCTATATACCGCTAGCTCCGTGCACAACAGTTGTTTCTGTCTTTCAAAAAGGTAGTTATGACTGTTTTGTTGTTGTTGTTGTTGTTTTTAGCTCACCTGAGCACGAAGTGCTCAATGGAGCTATTGTGATCTTTCAATGTCTATCGTCCGTCTGTCCGTCACGGCGTCAACAATTTCATTAAACGACATCTTCTCTTCAACGTATGAGTCAAAATCAACCAAACTTGGCAGAAATATTCCTTAGGCGGTCCCTTGTTACAATCGCTAATATGGAAAGGATCCTTGCCATATCACGGGAAAAAGGGCCTAAATGACATTTTCTTTTTTACACTCTAGAATCCACAAATATGGTCCAATCTTCATGAAACTTGGTCAGAATATTTGTTAGGTCATGAGGATGGGCTCTTTCAAAAATGGGAAGGATCCGTGCCATATCACGGGAAAAGGGGGTCTTACTGACAATTTTCTTGTAAGAGATCTAAAAGCCATAAATATGGTCCAATCTTCATTTATTTTGGTCAGAATGATTGTCAGGCCTCAAGAATGAACCCTATTGAAAATGGAAAGGATCCGTGCCATATCACGGGAAAAGGGCCTTAATGACATTTTCTTTTTTACACTCTAGAAGCCACAAATATGGTCAAATCATCATGAAACTTGTTCAGAATATTTGTAAGTTCATGAGGATGAACTCTTTTAAAAATGGGAAGGATCTGTGCCATATCACGGGAAAAGGGGTCTTAATGACAATTTTCTTGTATGAGCTCCAGACTCCACAAATATGGTCCAATCTTAATGAAACGTGTTTAGAAATTTACTCAGGTGAGCGATTTAGGGCCCCAGGGTCCTCTTGTTTTGTGCTTACACCAACAATTGATAAGACGCTGACAAACATATTTTTGGGAATGAACGCCATTTTTTTCTTCGTTTGTTTATTTAGCAAATTAAGAATACAATAATGTCATTTCGATGGATGCTGTTCCAACTCAAGAGTTTCAACTAACAAGGAATCCAGCATCTAGTGTCAAAGATATGCTAACAAATATACATGTACCAAAGTTTCAGCAAGAAAGAAGTCCAGCATCCACAAGTACCTCCGACCCGACCATCATATCGGATAGATCACTGAGTAAAAACATAACTTTATCAACCATATGTTTGATCTCCGGAAATTTCCGTGTTGGGTGACGACCAATCCATTCTGCTTTAAAATCAGGATCATTTTCGAAAACTTGATTGGTCATTTGTGTTATGAATAATGTTGGAAGTATGGCATTAACTCTAATATTATGCTTAGCAAGTTCAACGCCCATACTTTTTGTTAACATATTTAGCGCTCCCTTTGTTGCACAATATAGTGGCACTCCCTTAAGATATATCAGAGAGCCGGTGCTTGACACATTCACTATCGAACCACCTTCCTTACGAGCGATCATATCTTTAGCAACAACCTGTGATATGTTGACTATTCCGTTGATATTGATCCTGAAAATATTATCTAGATCGTGCTCGGCGATGTCTAAAAATGACGAAACAGTTGCAATTGCAGCATTATTGACTAGATAGTGTATTGGCAGGACTGATTCCACTGCCTTTCTCGTTGCATTCCAGTCCGATACATCACAATGAAGTGTGACCAAACCAGGAATTTCTTTCTCCAGACTGTCAAGATCGGTCTGTGTTCTACTTAGAGCCACGACAGTCGCACCACATTCGTAAAGCTTCTTTGAAAGCTCTCTGCCTAATCCTGAAAGAAACGAAAGAACCGTAATCGCAATAAATACCAGATCACCTTAGTTCACAGTCCTTGAAAGGTTAAGTACATGTAAATACCTTGTAGATGGCTAATTTTCAACACTTTAGTAGATTAAAGGTTCAATCGTTCTGACAAGATGGGCTCAAATGTATCGTCTTTAGTTTTTAGCTCAACTGTCCGTCGTGCGTCCGTGCGTAAACATTTTCTTTAAACATCTTATCTTCTTGAACAATTGGCGTATTTTAATAAAGCTGGACTGAATTAATCCTTGTACGACCATCTCCTAAAGTTGTTCAAGAAATCTTGATTGACCCCAAAACATGGGCGCAGCAGGGTATGGCCTATTTTTACTATAAAATCTTTAATCATCTCCTCCCACCCGGTCGCGGCACTTATCCTTTCCGACTATTTGTCTTCCACCAATGGTTAGATAATCGTAAACCTATGTGGAATAGCAACTGGAGGCTAGGAAAGGGATGTGGTGGTAGTACTGGTGTGAGAAATACCAGGAATCCATCGTTAGGTGCTCCAGTCGTCGCGATATAACTGAGAGATTGTTGAAAGCGACGTAAAACCCCAATTCAAATCAAATCAAACCATCTCCTCCCAATCGATTGGGACGGTTTCAATGAAACTTTGCACGGATATTCCTAGGATGATTCTGTTCTCAATATATCAAGGGGTTTCCATTAAGTCCCAAATATGGGTGACGCAGGGCGAGTATTATTTTAATTTTAGAATTATCTCCTCCAAAACGTTTGGTCCGATTTCAATGACATTTTTATTAAATGTTCCTTGTGTACCCCTATACTTCAATTATTCAAGAAATTTTGATTGACCCCAAACTATGTTTTCAATTTTAACCAAATGCTACAAAATTGTTCCTTTTGTAAATCTCCAAATATTTTGATCACAGAATTGAGAATGGCCTATACATATTATTTTCATAAACATTATTTTCATTCTACCATGCTTTAAATAGTACTGTTTCATTGTTTACGATGCATCAATACTTATCTGAATGAATAAAGAAATTTTCCTGTATAGGATCAATACATATATATAATGTGAAATATGTTTTTTTTTCATAAAAGGTTTAGCCTACACTAGAATCGGATTTTCTATCCATACTTTGCCTCTACACAATTTTTCATGTAAAATATCATATCTCGATGCGTTTCTTATTGATAGATAATTGAAAGCAAGTGGAGCTATACAAGCACTCTTTTATCTTGCTATTGTGATCATGAAATGTCCGTCGTCCATCGTCAGAGGTGGGTCTTGCGTCGTCCGTCGTCCACAATTTGCCTAAAACATCTTCTGTCCTAAACTGGCGGATCATGTGGAAACTTGGCAGAAATGTTTCTTGGCTCAGACTTTTCCAAATTTTTACAAATAAATAAAGCCCTAAACTCTGGTTGCCATGGCAACAAAAAGGGAGAAAATAAGAAAATCTTCAAACAATTTCTTCTCTGAAATCAGAAGGCAGATAGATTTTATATTTGGTATGTAGCATCATCTGGGGGACCTCTACCAAGATTATTCATATCAAGACCCTGGCGTCATATTTCGGCATCACCCGGGCGCATCCCTTTTTAGCTGAGCATGAAAGGTGAAAATAAGAAAATCCCCCAAAATCTTCTTCTCTGAAACCAGAGGACAGACAGCTTTCATATTAAGAAAGTAGCATCATCTATTGGAACTCTTCTAAGTTTGTTCATAATCAAGACCCTTGGGTCATTTTTGCCCCCCCCCCCCCCGGGCACAAATTGACCTTGTGACCTAGTTTTTAACCGTAGTTGGTCTAAATTTCACATCGTCTGAGAATTGACCAGAACAAGGAAATGTTATTGTCAGGTTGAATATGTTGAAGAATACAGTCCCTACTGTGTTTAGGGTTGCCGAAAAATTCATCACGACAATCGTTTGGACAAAGTGCCATGTTGAATTTGCTTCATTTGCTATTTGCCATCAGCTATTTTGATCAATTGTTTTCTTGATTGGTGTAAATTGTGGCCTTTTCAAGTTTCCATCTAATATTTGGCTAGATAACTGTTTTATCCAAGTATTTCAAATTTCGTAATTGGGCAGGGTTTTATGTACAACGTTGAAAGTATTCTGACTAATATTCGTTTTGATTCGACAAAAATGTGGTTTATAGAGTGTGCACATAACCAATATATGATTTGACCACGTTAGTCTAGTTCTCGACCTTAGTAGAGCAAATTTCGACTTCGTCCTACTTTTATTAAGAAAATCAATCTTGCTTATTTTCAGGTAGGTTAGATAAAAATAGTTGCATCTAGATTGAGTGACGGATTTTTTTTTAATTTAACCATGTGACCTAGTTTGATGACCCAATTCAAAATTTGTCTGAGATTATTCAAGACATCAATTCTGACTTGTCCACAAAATTATTTGGCTAAAACTGTGGCTTGAAAAATTTATTAAGGCAATTAAAACTAATTTTCAAGCGTAAATTTTCAAACATTCAACAAAAAGAAAGAAATAAATGAATAGAAAATTACATTGATAAATATGGATATGAAGGTAATATAAATCCACCTATCGTCCAGGATGCAAATGGTTGCGAAACGTTTTTAAATTGGTATCCCGTCTTGTACCTGTACACACGTGCAAGGCGGGATATCACTTGAAAACGTGCGAAAACAATTTACATCCTGAACGCAGGGTTGCTTTATACAAGATACAAGATAGTTTATTGACTTAAACTTGAAAGTTTCTCGTCAAATAATATACAACATACAAAGACATTAATGATCATGAACATGCACATGTAAACAAACAATCAACATTTTAGGTCTATTTACAAAATGGAAGAGAAGCATGTACCTTTTCCAGCGCCTGTAACCAAAACTCGTTTTCCATCGAAATTAAATGATGCAGCCATTTTCTAGTCTAACGTTTCAAACTAGTTAAGTAATAAGTATTGCGAAAGCAATAATTTGGTTGGGTGCGTCGATTATATAAAATAAAACAGCGGCATCAACAAAAGCGGTGAGTTCGCTGAGTAAAAAATTAACACACGAAAAGATCACTTGAACTGTAATTTGAAAGAGTTCAGCTTACGTTTAAACTAAATTCCGAGCTTGATAAGCTTTTAATATGATTAGAACACGTAAAATTTCCAACATTTCGATAAACGCCGTTTATCATCACATACCTTTCAAATACATCTTCCCATAATAAATGTCCGCGAATCTTATGAGACTTAAAGATATACATTAAAGAAGATTTTTTCTCTGTCAGAATGACCAATTATGCAATTTGTCCGAATTTATACCCCGCTTTTCCCGTAAGCTTAAACTTAAAACTTAAACTTGGTAATTTGATTAAACGCCTATTTCTACGTTAAAAACATATTCAATGGCGTTGTACATAAAAGTGTATAAACAAATAATTCATGTAAAACAATATCAAATTATAAAAAGTATAAGAAATAAGTCGTAAAACTACCTCATACTTGTTTAAAAAATAAATTTCAATTTAGAAAAGGTCGAAAAAGTCTTTAAAATAGAAGGATTTGAGTTTTCGTTTAAAGATATCTATGGTTTCTGATTTCCTGATGTAGACTGGTAATTCGTTCCATAATTTTGGGCCCATCGTACTGAAACTCCTGTCAGAAAATGATTTCCTCTTATTAAAAAGAAAACATGGAAGATTCCGTCAGACGATTCGGCAGATCTCAAAGCTCGTTTTTGCACTCTGTAGGATAGGAGTTCTGTTAAGTAAGCGGGTGCTTTTCCTACAGAGCAATTGTACATGTATGTGAGGATCTTAAAGCTAATTCGTGCTTTGATCGGAAGCCAATGCAGGTCATGTAGAGCCTTTTTTGCGCTGTCATACTTGGAGCGACTAAGTACGAGTTTAGCACACATATTCTGTATACGTTGGAGCTTTGATAATTCTGTTTTTGAAACGCCATAGAGAATGATGTTACAATAGTCTAAATGGGATATAACTAAAGATAAAACCAGAGTTTCAGCAGCTTCCTTCGACAAATATTTTCGAATGCTCTTAATTTTGAAGTAATTCAACATAGCGGTTTTACACTTTTTGTTCACGTGATCCTTGAAGCTAAGTGATTCATCTAAAAAGGCACCGAGATATCTAATGCATTTTTGAGATTTGACAATATCGGCACATATATTAATTTGTTTTGTCCTACATTTCGTGAGCTGTTGACGACTTCCAAAAAGAATGAACTCTGTTTTTAAATTATTCATCTTAAGTTTATTGCTGTTCATCCAGTCGTTTATAAGGACAGCGCATTCTTCCATCTCTTTGATAGCAATAGCTTCCTCAGTTGGTGATGGTTTAAAACGTCTATTCGCCGTGTGGTCATCTGCGAATCCGTACACTGAAATGGATGGAGGCACTATGTCAAATATAGTTCCTGCGTAAGCTAAGTAAAGCCATGGCCCAAGACAGCTACCCTGGGGGACACTGCAGTCAAGTTCTCGCGCAGAGGAAGTATTTGAGTTAACACTGACTTTACAGCTACGTGGTCGCAAGTATGAGTCCATCCATTTCAGCGCAGATCCGGAAATTCCATACTGACTGTTAAGTACATCCAGTAGTATACTATGATCAACCGTGTCAAAAGCAGCGCTAAGATCAAGGGCAATAAGAGCTGTTACTTCCTGGTGTTCCATTCCTTCAAGTATATCATTTACGAGCCTTAGAAGAGCAGATTCACATGAATGATATTGTCTGTAAGCTGACTGATTCTTTGGTAAAAGATCAAACTCATTTACATGGTCATTTATACGGTAGAGAGCGGCCTTTTCAATAAGTTTGGACAAGAAAGACAGGTTGCTGACTGGTCTGTAATTGGAATATATGAGCTCAAGACCAGACTTTTTTAGAAGAGGTCTAATAATTGCTTCTTTCCATTTGGATGGAAAGACGCCCTGTGTCAATGACAGGTTAACAAGGTGTGTAACAGATGGTAAAAGATCTCCAAGGTAGGATTTTAATATCTTGGTTGGTAGAACATCTAACTCACAAGATTTATTTTGTAATTGATTTATAAGCTTTTCAACCTCGCCCTCACTTAAACATGTAAAAGATTCAAATGGTTCAACACTTTTTGCGAGTGGTTTGTAGGCTTCAAAGTCCTTCAGAGATTCGCGGATTTTCTTGATCTTGTCCATGAAATAGTCAGCAAACTAATCAGCTACGTTGCTTTCATTTTGTACTTGAGGCATAGGATTTTCAGACTTGCTACCGGTCATTTCTTTCACAAACTTATACAGTTTTTTAGAATCACCTTTTGAGTCGATTACCTTTTTGCTTAAAGTATTTTGCTTTTCAGTTCTTAGTTCAGTATGATAATCTCGAAGTGCCAATTTATATGTTTCGTAGTCAAGGGGCTGTTTATATTTTCGCCAAAGTCTTTCAGCTCGGCGCATCACTCGTTTTAATGACATAATTTCATTATTGAACCATGGTTTTGGTGTTCTGTATATTTGAATTTTCTCTTTGATTGGAGCATGTTTGTTCAGTAAATTTTCAATGTCATTTTCAAAGGAATCGACCATTTCATTTACAGATTTTGAAGGCAAGTCCAGTTTTGACAAGTCTTTAGTAAAGTCATCTTTATTCATATCTTTGAAGTTTCTATAAGAAATAGGCTTGCTGTAAATGTTTTCTTTTCTTAATTTAGTGATGGTTTTCACTACACAATGATCTGACAAAAAAGGGCCCGGTTCACATGAATGCACATCCACTCCATTGTCAATTTCTGTGATCATCAGATCAAGCGTATGACCGTGTATGTGAGTTGGAAAATCAACGTGCTGTCGTAGACCTATGGCAGACAGAGAATTGTTGAAATCATCAATAACATTACTAGTTTTATCAACATGTAGATTAAAATCGCCCATGATCATAAGATTTGAATAATTTGGGACTAGATCTTCCAGAAATTGAAAGAATTCTGTATTGAATTGAGAAGTTGTGGTAAGTGAAGGTGGTCTATAGAGACCAAGACAATGTATTGTAACGTTTTTAAAGACCAACTGCCATAAACCATGTTCAAAACTTGTTGTAAGACCAGAGGACAGTTTACGCATGTTAACATCGCTGCGACAAGCCAGAGCAACACCTCCACCTATTCTTTTTTGACTTGCGTGCAAAGCGGGGTACAATTTTCAAACAAGTTACACTGTATTGTTATCTTGAACACAGAACACGTAAGACATGTTTGAACTCACCCAACTCACAATTTTAAAGGAAGGTATGATATATAAAGGATAATCGAACAACAAAAGCTGTATTTTCACGAGTGGCAGAGCCAGGAGTGAAAATATAGCTTTTGTTGTTCACGAAATGAAATATTAATAGATCTTACCTTAAAACAAACGATTTTTCTATTTCTTTTATGCAAAAATGAGACAAAATGTGAAAATTCTAGGACATAGTTTCGTAAAGCGCGTCATTTTGCATGTGATTTCTATGCAACGTTCATTGTGAAATGCACAAAAGCAGGGCATAAGTTTTTGATAATTTCACTGCTTTTGTGGTGAGATTATCAAGTGATAATCTACCGTTATTTCTCGATAAACCACCAAAAAGCATTAAAGAAAATTACATAATTTTCTAAACATGTATTTCATTTTTAATAAATAAGTCGTTATGGTTTACCTCTTGAAATGATCGGACAAGTTTCATTAAAGTTGTAACCAATGTTTTCAACACTCTAAGTTACAGTAACATTAAAAATATATTCATTTGCATATCTTACAGATTAAATTCTGTTCATGTTTTTGGTATTTTCCTAGATATCAACCTATTATGCATTTCAAATACGGTAGCTGTTTTGAACATCTGACTTTGAACACGGAAATTGTCACCATAGAACTTTTAAAACTTGGAATTTCGCATGGCAGATCTATAAGATTTACAGTTAGCAACATCGCAAAAGACATTCATTTCGATCAAAGCCATTCTAAACTGCTCCTTTCATTGCATTCAAGCACTCAATCAAACCACTCAAAACCGCTCCAAATTGTCCCAAAACGCCCCCGAATTGCTTTAAACGATCAACATTTCATTCAATTCGACCGGTTTATCCCATGGTTTTAGCTTGTGTAGATTTTAAAGAGTTTAATTTGTCCCCGAAAACATAAACAGAACAATATTCAGATATTGTTTAATGGAGATCATTAGATATCGCTTATTTCGTCCTAGACGAAATAAATAGTATCTTATTACCTCCACTTATTTTTCAATTAAAACTCGTTATTCATTTTCGGTCTACAATCATTCAATGCTCATTTACAAACCGTTTGTTAAATCGTCAGAAAGGGGGATCCGTCTTCCAGTGGATCCCCTTTTCCCTAAAAAATCTAGATCGGAACATGTCTTTGTCTGATATAATTATAATAATAATGATGATAATAATAATAATAATAATAATAATAATAATAATGATGAAAATAAGGCTACTTTCACATTACAAATCTTACATTTATATAGGCAGGAATAAAGGAATGAAAAAAATATTGATAATGGGGCATTCTTTAAAGTGAAGTTATATAATGAATAGATTCGGTTCACAAACTATCTTTATACGATCTGTTGATTTTCCTTTTTTATGCACTTATTTTATAAAATGTACAAATGAAAGTGGGTTATTTAAGGAAAATTTATCCTCTTCATACATGTATAGCCAAAATTTCCTCTTTTCTTTTTAGTACAGACTGCTCTTAATTAAAAATGGAACATCGTGAAATTGATAATTTGAATGATTTTGGAATGGTTTCCGAACGAAACTGAAGGAATGTTTGGAGCGAGTTTAGAATGATTTATACGGGAGGTTACCATAATTGATTATTTCGTCCAATCGAATTATCTATAACCTTTTTAGCTCCCTTTAATGAAATATACGTATTGTTCTTTTCTGATTTTGGGCGGACAAATCAGACGCATAAAAATCAACACCAGCCAAAAAAAAAAAAAAAATCATGCAATTATACGATCGATTTTATTGAAATGTCGATTATTTTTAACGGTTTCGAAGTCTTATTGAACGATTTCGGAGTGTTTTTGAGTGATTTGAGCGAGTGTTTTGAGGACTGATCGGGTGCTGAGTGAGGGATTATGAATGGTTTTGATCGAAATGAGTGTCAATTTTACGATGTGGGTTACAGTAGGTACATTGTAATCAATTCGCTGAAATTCTTTGAACTTGTTGAAATCGTAAATTAATTAAATGTATTTAGTAGATATGGATCACATGAACGAAAGGAAGTTATAAGATAGAATATATAGGCAGAGTTTGCAAAAACAAACCAAAGTGCATCGACCGGGAATCGAACCCATGAAGCCCGCGTGGCAGGCAAGCATTCTACTACTGAGCCACAGTTGCATCGAGAAAATAGTCGGCTTTTTTTCAAATACAAATCGAGATTGGTTATAAATACCTGTGTGTATAATAACCACCGTATATTGTTGAAGATGATGCTTTAAAAGGAGAAAATAACTACTGCACTTGATGTAGTTCGGAATACTTGAACTCGACAACTGGAATGATTTTGGAATAAAATTATATGGCTGTGATGAGGTAGTTTTGAATGATTATCAAAGGCGGCAAAACACTATCGATAATTTCGTCCAATAAGCGAAAATTAATTACCTCCCTTTAATAAAATCTACGTTTTTTCTGGTTTTGACATCACGAGCAAATAAGGCGCTCCAAAATAAACATAAGCTAATTTTATCACGCAATAATAACATCGATTTGGCTGAAATTTTGATCATCTTAAACGATTTTCCAGCGTTACTGAACACGCTTGGAGCTTTTTTGAAGGTGCAAAAGTGGAGCAACCTAAGCTCCTACAGTCCAATTAGAATATTGTCTGACTGTCTAGAGGTACTTTGAGACCTTGTCTTTCCACCAAGTGCAAAGTGAAGTCTTTGGTCAGACTGTGCGAATGCATAGGCTGGCCAGAGTCTTTGATTAGCGCACTTTTGAAATGTTGGACATGTCACGCGCAAGTCCTTATATGACCCGTCATACACAAAAGACCACCTGGAATCTCCGCGAAAAAATATTTAACAAAGGGAGGAATGATATGACTATATGTAAGAAAAAAAACAACAGCCAATTGCGAAAAGCATCGATCCTAGTGAACCTGCGCAGTCTGACTCGGACCGTCAATCACATTTTCATCGAAATAGCTTCTGTCGGACAGCAGTAGTGTCTTGCGGAACAAAAAACATGTATATATAGGTATATTGCATTCACATCTAACGACGATGTGATGATGCCTTCATTCTTAGCAAAAGATGAGGCATTCTATGGTCGATTAACCGAAGCGTGCCGACTATACGCCGGCAAGACGACCCATTCGAAACATCCTTCGGCCATTTCCGTAAACTGCCACAGACCTCGGATGTATGTAAGGCGGATAGGTATGTAACAAAATCGTGCATTTTGTTAAGCGGAAACAGTGTAAGAAAAACTAGCACTGTAGATTTATATCTTTTACAGTAGATAACGGCTGAAAAATCTTAATTTTTGAGAATGACGAATCATTCTCAAAAATTAAGATTTTTTCAGCCGTTCTATAAGAATCTAAAGATATTTATATTAGGATACGATTGTTTCACGTCAGTGACTTAAACGAGTAGCGTTGGCGACGTCGAATGTTTTCACTATCAGTTTCAAGGGCTAACGCCACTTTACCTGACGTCATCGAGTTTTCAAAGGTTTTCCCGTATTTTTTAAAAATAGTCCGTCCCTGTACATCCGAGGTTGATCGTGATATTGGCCGAGTGGTGTTCCGAATGCAAAATGACCATTGTCGACTAAATGATGAGTCGTCGACAAGTCGCCGATACCAAAGAGAAGTGAAAAAGTAACAAAAAGACAAAAATACGTCTGTAATGTGTATAACATCATTAAGATCCCTGTCGATAATCGGTTGTTTCACGGCCGATCGCCGGCGATTAGTAGTCGATGCAATAACGACCTCCACAAATCTATAAGACGTCGACGACTCAAGACGGTAGATGGCTTTTGGATCGACCAATTCCGGCGCTCCCCTGACGACGTCGTGACAACCAGGGCAATCGAGAACCTTCGGAGATTTTACGGAGTGGACCTCTGGAATAATAATGGCGCAGACAAGAAAGCAGGTCATGGCAAATGTGTGTTCTTTTCATGTCACAAGTATTTCTGAAGATGACAAGAACTATTCCTGACAGGGTGATTTCGGAAGTTCGAGTGTCGTTAGGTATCAAGATACTAGTGAAAGTATTTAAACGCATGTCGAACTTTCCGCATTTACATACAAAGCTAAATTACTATACTAAGAGCATTGGTTCTGTTCTTGCAAAGTATTGCACTGAGACGGAATCGACAGACTTCTAAACATTGGACTATTCGAATATCGCATTTTGATGTTTTGGCGCTTGCCGTGCGCCGCATTGTATTGGTGCATTACTTGTTGTTTATAAACGACAATGTTCTTATTAGAAATTAACTACCAATGAATTTTTCACACAGATTCTTAACATAACAATTTAAGACACATATGAAAATTTCATTGCAATTGCGAATGTCACGGAATGTTGGGACAATCATTGCATATCAAATCATCTTACAAAAATTTTCTTTATTTTATATCATAAACTTTTTTCTGAAATACTCTTTACAATCTCAATAATCTAAATCAATTCTTGGGAAGCCATCACTATCCGGCGCACATCGTGTTTTTGTATATCTTGTTTTTGTCGCTGTTGAATCAATGTAATCCCAAAACATTCAATTTTTCAACACGAAAAAAGTCCAGCATCAACAAGAACCTCCGACCCGACCATCATATCTGACAGATCACTGAGTAAAAACATAACTTTATCCACCATATGTTTGATCTCTGGAAATCTTCTTGTTGGATGACGACCCAATAACTCTGCTTTAAATTCAGGATCATTTTCGAAAACTTGAGTGGTCATTGGTGTCATGAACGCTGTTGGAAGTATAGAATTAACTCTAATATTATGCTGAGCAAGTTCAACGCCCATACTTTTTGTCAACATACTAAGCGCTCCCTTGGTCGAGCAATACTGTGACAGTCCCTTTAAATGGATCTTAGAGCCGGTGCTTGATATATTAACGATGGAACCCCCTTCCTTACGAGCGATCATGTCTTTAGCAACAACCTGTGATATGTTGACAATTGCGTTGAAATTGATCCTGAAAATATTGACTAAATCCTGCTCGGTGATGTCTAAAAATGAAGAAACAGTTGCAATTGCAGCATTATTGACTAGATAGTGTATGGGTAAGACTGATTCCACTGCTTGTCTGGTTGTTTGCCAGTCAGAAACATCACAATGAAGGGCGACCAGTCCAGGGATTTCTTTCGCCAGACTGTCCAGATCAGACTGTGTCCTGTCCAGAGCAACTACAGTAGCACCACATTCGTGAAGCTTCTTTGAGAGCTCTCTTCCTAATCCTGAAAGTAAAAGATGGTCATAGTAGCATATTTTCATTTGATAAACTCGGTGCCTAACCAGTGAAATAATAAAAAAGTGATATAAAACTTTTGTCAATTTCACCTTATCTGGTGTTTTCTAAACAGAGCTAAATAAGTAACTTCATCATGAACGTTGCATAGCAATCGTGTATCGTTAGGAAAATTTCTCTTAAGAATTTCCAATTTTGTCTCATTTATTCATTTAAGAAATAGAACAATTGTTTGTTTTTCGAGTTAGATCCTTAGATATTTCATTTCATTCACCCTATATTTTTACTTGTGGCTCTCTCCGTAAACTCAATAAAAATAGATCTTACACTGAAACGATTATCCTCTATTTATCTAGTTTTTGATTTCGGTAACCAATTAATAAACTCGTCCGATATTTCTTTAAGATGATCATTCGAAACTATTTTAATTTTGATTCCTGTGAAATCATGGCATCAATTTTTTTTCTATGATTTTACCGAATTACCTAGCTTTGTATAACAACTAGGATTCTTTCTGCCTATATAAAAAACATTCTGACCAATTATCATCCTGATTTGGCAACACAGTGAGTATATAATTGTCCCGCCGTTTTAGTTCTAAGATTTGACCCAGTAACAAATTTTTCGCTATCAACCAGGTTTCTATCAAGATAAACGCTCTGACCAATTTTCACGTTGATTTGGCTATAAAGAGAGTTGAAAAGTGTCCAGATGTTTATCTAAGGTTTTTCCTCCTTGAATTAGTTATTGCCGTAATATTTGATATCGCCCAGTATTCTTCTTGTTACATTCCCTTTGTCGATTCGTTCGACAAACTCGTTCGCCTAAATTCACATAACAAACTGGACCAAGCTCAACCAAATATATGTACACGTTTTCTTCTCGACCTTTAATAGATCATGCCCGATCAAACCCATTCGCGAGCTTTCACGACCTTTTCGCGATAGCACACTCGGGAACCCTAGGCGGTTCTACGGAATAGACCTCGGGAATAATAAGGGCGCAGCCATAAAAGCGCGTCATATTGCACTTCGGTTTATATGACGTCACAAACATAACTCAGGATGACGTTATCATAAATTGAAATCAACGTAACGTTAGAATTGGACATGTTATAATTTGAAAACAAAACGCAGTGTTTTACTGCGTTTTGCTTTCAAATTATGACATGCCAAAATGATCTCCACAGACGATCGGAAAACATTAAAGGAATATACTATTCTTCAAGCGTATTAACCAAAGTAGCACCAGGAGCCGAATTACCAAAAAAAAGTACCAAAAATAACTACACTTACGTCCGAGGTACTATCCAGTTTACGGAAAAGTCCAAGCGATGTTCCGAATGGCGATAGCAGTCCGACCACTAGTCCGATGTCCACTCATCCCGACCTTACATCGACTACTAGTCGACCACTTTCAGACCTTCTTGATCTCTCTACAAGATCGCTACAGTTGGTAACATCGTAAAATTGGCATTCATCTCAATAAAAACCGTTTTAAATCGCTCTCTCAGCGCTCCATTGATTTATTCCAAACACTCATTTAAACCATTCAAAAACGCTCGAAAATCACTTGAACGATAAGACCAACAACTTCATTCAAAAAAGATATAGCTTTAAAAAAATCTCGATTTCACTGACATAATTGAATAGGCGTCTGGTTAGTATCAGCTCTTTAAGATATATGAAGCTATTTATAGAACGTATGTGCATATTTTAATAAAGGGAGGTAATAAATATCGCTTATTTTGTTCATCCTGAACAACATTAGCGAGATTGGAATACCTCCCTTTAATTTCTTTCAAACCCCACTCATCGCACTCATTCAATTTCCTTCCAACATCATTCCAAAATCATTCACCTTGCTAATTTCACGATGTTGTTTACTGTACCAGATCTTTCCCCAACCACCAGCTTCTCGTTCATTCCGACCTTTACTCGAGCCCTACGCGATCTTATCTAGACCAACCCGATCTCAACTCATTCGCTTCCAGATATTCCCGAAAAGTCTTGTAGGGTGGTGTATCAGTTCGAATAGATCGGTACAAGGTCGAGATTAACTCGAGTACCGATCGAAAATAATCATCCTGTCGAATAAGCTAGATCAGTACTCGACCGCTTGATGGGACTCGATCAAAATGAACAGACCGGAAGTGGGAACCTGATATATCGGTATGACCGAGTTGACGAATGCCTGGCATAAAACCTTGTTACATCTATAATGTTTTCGCAAGGATTTTCAATGGTTTGGCCGAATACCCTAGTTTTAAAGCATGGGCGTTTCAATTATAATTATTTACCTCTACAACGGACGGCGTATTGACGAACGACAATCATCAATCATTTTCAATACTTAAATTCAACATTCTCAACATTCATTATTGAAAATTTCAATACATGTCAAATTCTCTCCCTCTCTCTCTCTCTCTCTCTCTCTCTCTCTCTCTCTCTCTCTCTCTCTCTCTCTCTCCCTCCCTCTCTCTCTCTCTCTCTCTCCCCCTCTCTCTCTCTCTCTCTCTCTCTCTCTCTCTCTCTCTCTCTCTCTCTCTCTCTCTCTGTCTCTTTCTCTCTCTCTGTCTGTCTGTCTCTCTCTCTCTCTCTCTCTCTCTCTCTTTCTCTTTCAAACCATCCTTCCCTCTGACCTTCCATCCATCCCTTTATTCATCCATCCGTCCGTCCGACTGTCTGTCTGTCTATCTGTTTGTCTGTCTACCTACCTACCTACCTACCTACCTACGTACCTACCTACCTACCTATCTACCTACTTACCTACCCACC